>BJBW01000293.1:90405-129572 GCA_004320125.1 Scolopax mira | reverse complement strand
AATCTTGCTTAGCTCTCCCCAGTTTCCAATGGGATGCTTTTCATACACTGTCATCCTTCTGCCCAGAAGGGATGGGGACAAAGGTCCCACCTTTCTTATTTTCTGCTCTCAGCACAAGTTCCAGTCTTAGGAGTTATTTTCTTAAATGAATAAATGTATGCCTCTCTGAGGTACAGACTCAAGTCCTTGAACAGATGGAAAAAAATCAAATTTCTTCTGTTCTCTCATCAGGAGCCTGTCTGCAAATTATCTAATCTCATGTAGTGACTGTAGCTTTAAAAATGTTCTTCATTAACACTACATTTTCTGTGTTAAACCCTACCAAACCCACGAGTTTATTCCATAGTGCCCTGAAGAACTGTCGGGTAAATTGAACTAATAACCAGGCAGGGAATGCCTTGTTTCTGTTTCAGCAGCCCCTCACACTGTCAGCCCTGCTTTACCTGATAACTAAGCTTGCTTCATAATTTAGTAACTGCAATATTGATCTAGACAGATTTTTTTTTTAAAAAAAAGCTACCCTGCCTAATTATGTTAACTGGTGAGCCTTGAGGCGGCTTGCGGGTATGTAACATGCAATTAAATACTACCTAATTAAGAATTTCCCTGATGATGTGATAGTCTCTTGAGTAAATGCTATTTGCATGTCTCCATTCTTATCCGAGAACATCTTGTATTTTACCGATTAGCAGTTTTTGCCTGGTCTCCATGGTGCAATTTGGGAGAAGGGAAAGTAGGGAGTAGTGGAGAAGCATTTTGTAGGCTTTCATGAACAATTAAAAAAAATAATTAACAAAAATCTGTTTGAAGTTACGACAAAGTCTAGGCTGCTCAGGTGACTGCTCTGCAGATGTGTTAGGGTACTGCAGTGAAGCAAGAGCTCTGCCTTACCCCGAGACATTTCCCTTGTGGTACCCGGGAGGCAGGAGCACTCACAGCAGACTGGTGCTTCCCTGGCTGCTCTTCACTCCTGTCACAGCTTCACTGGTTATTAACTCTCTTCTCAAGCAACTAGTTTTGTGTTGAGTTACAGCATGGATAGATTTTTAAAGTCAGTGAACATAGCAGGATGCCAGTCAATCTTAGTATTTTTTTTAGTGTCTTAATGCTCCTGTCTGCATACAGCTTTCCTGTGCCACTTGAGTAATTTTGCATTTTGCTACTTGCCCATTTCCCATTTTTTTCTTTTCTTTTTTTTTTTTTTAATGTTTCTGTGGGAGTATGTAGGGGAGAGTGTGCTTCAGAGGGCTTTTGGTGGGTTGTTTGTGGTTTGGTTGGTTGGTTTTTTTTATATCGAGGTCAGTACAAATGCTAATTGGAGCCTTTCTCACAGCTATAAGAAAGCAAGAGTGCCTGTTTCCCATGGATCCTCTGATACGTTCTGGCTTCAGCCTTTCTTTTACGAGGCTGCTAATAGAGCCCATCTTCCATATTCTTGTTTTCACAAATGTGAAATGAGTGAAAAAGAGCCATCTCCCTATGATAATATTGGCTGTCAGGCCAGTAAGCAAAGCAACTGAGTACATGGATACAGGGATAGAAAAAGACTGAAGAGGTATATTCTTGTTCCCATTTGCTGTCTTAATAAATGTATAGAGTTTGTCTCCTTGGTTACAGAAATGTCAAGTGCTGGTGAACAGAATCCTTGTGTCACTTGTTACAGTAAGATGCTTTCTTCTTGGATTTGTCCCCTTGAGCACAAGGATCAGGATCATTAAGGACATTTGCAGAGTATGGAATCTGTGACAGCATTATCTTATTGCTACTTAGGGCACTGCCAGCAGGGCAAAGAGTACTATGGCAAGATCAGGTTCTCAGGTTCCTAGAAGATGCCTTCAGGTCTGTTTTTGCAGTGAGGTTGAACCACTGCTCTGAACAGACTAGAAGGAGGTAAAAGAAGGATTTACTGTGGAGTGGAGTGAAATTACTGGGTTCTGCAGATGTAGCTTTCAATGGGCTTCTTGGTGATGGGACGTCAGATTGGTCATGTATAAACTGTGCTAGCATAGCGTGAATCGGATTGCCTGGCTTTCTGTACAAACTCTTCTGGAGTTCCAAAATCAATAATCCATTTAGAAAAGACTAAGTGGGTCCTGAATCAACTGTCGACAGAGATGACAACAATAATGAATGACTACAGTGCAGCACCACAGGAAATACTCAGCAACAGAAGCAGAGAAAAATGGGTTTGTGTCTTCACTCTACCAGTTGCTACGCCAGCTTTCTGCACTGGTTCCTGGGTTCAGGGCACTCTTCCACCTGACCCATGGAACTAAGATGGTGTCATTTCACGTCGATCCTCCCACAGTTTTCCCAACTTGCTGACCTGTCTTCCTCTCTGTTTTGTTTTGTTTTTTTTCCATAGGCCATCATTCTGGTGCACTGGCTACTCACGGTGTGGTGAGTGATTGGTAACTGGCCTGATCTGGGTGAGAAGAGGGTATTCCTTCAAACTAGGGATTGGACATTCTTGGGGAATCAACACTCCTCGTTTGTGCCTGTCTGTATACAAGAAGATCCTAAATCTAAGTGAGATGTTTGTGTGGGAACAGGGATGAATGCAAACAAACTGTTGAAGGCTTATTGTGAATGTGGGCTGGGGGTATTTTTGTCTTATTTGACAGGGGATGCATGAATTACATGTTTCCAGGCTCCTATGCCTGGGGAAATTTCAGTGTCCTTGCAGTGGGGATCTGGGCCATTGTGCAGCGAGATTCCCTGGATGCCATCGTGATGGTGAGTGTGAGGGCATTTGCCTCCACCAGGCTGCTCCGGGAGAGGGTGGAGGGCAGAGACAGCTTATTTGAGTCAGTGATGATTTTCAGCTGGTCCCAATACAGCAGTGAACAAGCCATATTCCTTATTTGGGTTGGGTTGTTTGTTGGGTTTTTTTTTAAGAGAGTGTATAAATCTATAAGCACTGTAAACCATGGTGAAAAGCATTCACTGTCACTTATTTTGCTTCTCAGAGGTGAGGCATGCTTGATTCTTACTTTTTTTTGACCTGCTGTTGTGACTTGTAATGCCAGAGAAGGACTCAAAGCATTTAATATGCTTAAATTGGAGGGGCTATTTGACCTTCTCTGAACATTAAAGAGATTGACAAGCAAAAATAAACAATCCTGGAGCATATCATGACAAGGTGTCTCACAGCTGTGAAGTACAAAATCATTCCTTTAGGAATCTCTGTCTACCTGGGGCAGTGTCAGGGGTTAGCAATGTATGATACTGGGGTGAAGGCATGCCTGAGTGAACACAGATCTCTCACAGAAAATAGAAGCTGTAACTGACTATTGCTTATAGTTGTTAATCCCCTATTCAGTTCCTGTCCCATTCTCTCTTTCTTTCCAGTTCCTGACTGGCCTGCTGCTCACAGTCCTCACAGACATCATTCACATCTCTGTCTTCTACCCTCCAAACAACTCTCTCAGTGATGTGAAGCGTTTCAGCATAGGCATGGCCATCTTAAGCCTCCTCCTCAAACCTGTGTCCTGCTATTTGGTGTATCGAATGTATCAGGAGCGTGGAGGAGAGTACACCTTTAACATAGGTAGGATGCTTCCTCTGCCTCGGCTGGTGTTAGGGACACTGCCTTGCACGTCTGGTGTTAGGGACACTGCCTTGCACGTTGGACGCTTCAGCCTGAGCTCCATGAAGCTGGTTTCTGCCCCCCTTTCCAGGGAGGGGGGTTGCACTCTCTCTCTTGCCCATGTCTGTTCTCCCATTTTGTGGTTCTGGCGTGTCTTAGGCCTTAAATTTACATTCTTCCTCTCTTCCCTTGCAGACCTGGAGTCCTCGTCTGACAGCCATTTTGCCCACAATGGTACTGGGACGACTGTTGTCTCTCTTACTCAATGTAACTGAGAGGCTTTTCCTCTCTTCCTCCTGCATTTGTGGGTGCTTGTTGGAAGGCTCTGGGTGTCGTTCTCTCTTTGCCAATCCCTTCTTTTCCTTCTGGGGGAAAGCAGAGGCAGCATCCCCTCTAGCTGGATTATGCATAAGAGGGAAGGAAGCTGTATTTCTAACTCTATTTCTCTGGGTTTCACATGTCCTAGCTACCTTGATTGCTTTGGACCTCCCATTTCCTCACCTGGAAAATGGGTCTGATGTTTACCTTGTGGGACTTTGCCCAGAGTCACTCATTTTTCTCCTGATTGTGCATACTAATGATAATGTGGCAGCCTTACCAGAGAGTAGGGGTTGTGGCTGCATGGTCTGGGTCTTAACTTCTTTGCCAAGCATGCCTGGTGCTAGTACAGCTGCCAGGGATTATTTGCTGTGTGGGAAGTCACCCTGGCAAAACCAGCAGCCTGGCACAGTTATCTTTTTGCCATCCTAAAAAGGCTGTGCAAGACACAGGGTGGTATAACTGCATGACAGTCTTTGAAAACTGTCTCTCGTGCTGCTTTGGTGTTAGCAAAGAAGATAATGCTTCCTGTGAAAAGAGGTGGATACCTGCAGAGGAGGAGAGGCCATGGAAGGAAACCATGGCTTGGGGCAATATATGCTGTTTGCATCTCTCTGCTAGTTGAAGGTAGATGTCTTCTCCATCAGCTACATGTGCAAATGCCAGACAGATCTATCTTAACTGGGTCAGAAGGCCTGTGACTCAACTGCAGTGCCTTGCTGTGGTCCATGTTTGTGCCAATTTTATACAAGCTGTTAACTGTGCTTGTAACTGCGATTTGACATTTGGATCCCATGGGAAGTGTCAAAGTTCATTTAGGAGTTTGTCCCTTTGCTTGGAATTTGGGAGCACTCCTTTTCAACCACACTATCCCAACACAGGTGTGACACTGTCTGAGAGTCTTCTCTCAGGCACAGGTTGGAATTTAGACACTTTGTAGTTTCATATCTTCTGCGTGGTTGATGCATTCTCTCTCCCATTTACTTGCTATGTGGCATTTTTCTTTTGAACCTGACAGTGTTTCATTTTTCCTGGTCTTCTCTGTCTCATTTTCTTTCCACACAAAATCCTTATTTGTTGCTTGACAGCATCCTTGCTGCTTAGAAGAAGCCTCTCATGTGGTTTGGTACCCACCTTTGATTCAGATTACTTTCTAGCCATGGCAGATGCCCACCCTATAGATAAAGAGCTGGCTGTGCAATTTTCTGTCTTTCTGTCTTCTTTCCCCACTCATGCCCTGGACAGTAATATGATTTTTGCACCATTCTTGTGGGACAGGCAAATAGTTCATAGTGTAATTGGGAGCCCTGCTGATTCAAATTTAATGCTGTGGTGTGGCACACTTGAGGCATAGTTGCATTGTTGGGAAGAGTGGTTCATGGATGAATCATGCTCTTAAATCTGCTGTGGGCTAGCCAAGGTTCCTGCTGCTTCTGGTTTTGTCTGTTCACTTTTCCACTAGATGTCATAAAGTTGATCTTGCTGCAATGTGCTATTACAGGAGCCTGTTATGCTCCTGTGTAGTATTGCAGATCTTGCTTTCCACACAGCCATGTGGCTACTAACACAGCAGTTCTCAGGGAATGAAGAGGCATGTTAAAATGCATCTCAGTTATTTTGCCTTTGATGGAAGGTGAGTTTTCTTACCTCCTGTGAGGATCACAGAACACAGGAGCTGGTAAAGCAACTAATGTGGTGTGCTCCTACGCTGTTTGTTTCTTCTAGGGGATTCTTGTGCTTTTGGTTTTTTTTCCCAAGCTTGTTCTTTTCCCTCTCCACTCAGGTGTTGCCTGTGCAGGCCGGAATCGCAGCACCTATGAGCCAATTGGTCAGCAGGATGGTCCTCCACAGTGGCCTGACTCAAGCAAGACAGCCCAGCAGCCATACTGATGCCCTCTCTGCACCAGAACAGACGCTTCCCTCGCCCAGTCTCCCAGTCTAACCTTCTGCTCTTCCCATGTCCATTCCAATGGAGCAAGACCTGCTACTGAGCAAACATTTTTTTGCCTGCCTGAAGGTTAGAGAGATGGGTTCCTGCAGTAAGCCCAGAAGATCTCAGAGATGTCATCCTAAGCACTGTGACTCTTTGTAATCCCAGTACTTTCCTCTCCTCCCTCCCCCTCTGTGTGAGTGGATGCACCTTCTGTGGTTGTCAAGATCTTGTCTTGTGCATCCTCTCTATTGTGTAAGGGAACCACTAAAAATATTCCTGGACAAACTTTCTTTAAAATGGTTATGGACTGCCCTTAAATAATACAGTTTACCCTACTTTTATGCAGATACATTTTCAGGAAACATCTGAGAGTTCCTGATGGCTGGTGTTACTTAAGATTTATGACCATAACTCCCTCTGCTACCTGTGGTGGTTTGCACAAAATTTGTTTTGGTATAAAATGCTCTTACTGGGCCAGGGAGCTGCTTATGCTCCCAGTATCTAGTTTTAGGTTTTATTCACTGTGGCTTTTATGCAAGTTGAATGTTATCCAGGATACTTAAAATGGCTGTTGAATGTAGGTTATACTCTGTGCCTTGAAATGTCCTTTTTCCTTCAGCTGCCTATCTTAACAGAACTTGAAACTTTACATTTTTTCTAAGAAAACTATAAAATGAACACAGTTTTTTCTGTGTTAGAAAAGTTATGCTGGTCACCTATGTCTCATTTGACAAATGTAACTGTTCTTGAGAATCTGGGACAGTAGCCAGGCAGCCTGGGAGCGTCGTTATAGGGGAAGATCTACAGAGCTTTGATGGTTTTTAGTGTAAGCTTTACTCAGACGAGTAGAGCATATTGCTTGTAGATGCGTGGGTGGTGAAGGTAGGTTAGTAAAATGAGGATTGGTGAAAGGAAAAGATGGGTTTATTTACAGTGCAGTGGTGAGCTCTGTGGGGTGTGACAAACTATAAACTCTAATATTACACACACTAATCTGCCCTGCTGTAGCTTTCAGGGTAAAATCCTAAAAAAAAAGCTGTTCAACAGGATTCTTTTTCTTCTGAAAAAGAATCGTGTCAGCTTTGGCAGAATGAAAATGCTAGTACTAGGAAGACCTGGGTTTTTCTAAAACAGGTTCATTTTCAAAGTATACATCTGTTACTCTATAGCAGAATATTTCTTGACTCAGACTGTTACTGCATTGACTCTTCAGTGACCAAGAGCCCTGTTAACTTTGCTCTGACCTCTAGAACCGTGCCATTTGTATTTTTAAAACCGAGCAATTTTTCTCCCAAGTTTGATTGCTTTAAACATAAGCAGATTCTTCCATCACTATGCTGCACGAGCACTACAGTGACCTGGGCCATTGTCATTTATGCCTGGACCAAGCACATAGTAAAAGCTGTAAAAATGCAATAATCTATTTTACTCTCAGAAATGAGTGTTGTGCATTCATTTTGCAGGCTGCCATGCAATAGGGCGTAGGGATAGGAATTGGTCTATTTTTTTTGATCAGATGGTGAAGAAAGAAAGAAGAATAGGTAGAGAGAAATTTCTGGGGCTTGTGGAGTTGCAGAGCAGGCCTTTATATTCAGTTTATGTTCTTTTCATCTCTTCAGATCTGTGCAATGACAGTATAGATCCCTGAATAACACATTTAAACACTCAGGCTTTTTATCCTCTAGACCTGTGAAGCACAGACAGAAAGCAACTGTTTTAAATGCAATGCTTTTTGGATATTTGCATAAACAAAGATCTACAGCTAGTGTGGCCTTCCCAGCTAATATCCATTGCAAAAAACACCATAAAATCTATTGATACCCATCTCACTGACCTGCTGTGTGCTTTTCTGTGGAAAATTAAGCACATCTGGGAGCTCAGAGGAGCAGAGCAAGGCAGGAGTTATACTAGGCTTACTATACCTCAAGAATACGTATTTTGGGCAGTAAATCAGAGAGGTGAGGTTAAAACTAAGGCCCTTCTCCTGGCTTTCCAAGGAGGAGGGTGTTTGTTTCAGCAACACTTACAATAAGCACCACTGCACTCTTGGATCCATACCTGGTTTAGCAGGGCCTGTGGGGATTCATGGGGCCTGTTGGGCTGGAGCAGAGCCTTGCTGATCCAGGCAGCCTAACTTCACCATGGAGCTCCTCCAGGCTTGTCAGCAGGTTCTCCTCAGCCAGATGTAGAGCAGCACGATCACAAAATGGTGGGGGTTGGAAGGGACCTTCAAGAGATCATCTCATCCATGGGGGTGACCCAAAGCAGGGTCACCCAGAGCAGGTTGAAAAGGAACACATCCAGGCGGGTTTTTAATATCTCCAGAGAAGGAGACTCCACAGGGTCTCCAGGCAGCCTGTTCCAGTGCTCTGTCACCCTCAAAGCAAAGAAATTTTTCCTCATGTTCTGATGGAATTTCCTGTCTGTTGCCCCTTGTCCTGTTGCTGGGTGCCCCTGAAAAGCAATATTCTGCTCAGGTGGGGTTTTTTCTTTTTTTCTTTTTTTTTTTTTTAAATCCTCAAGTGCTGATGTGGCAGGTGCTCGTTTGCTGGTTGGGTTTTTTTGGTGATGAGCTGATTAGCCGCAACCTGATGGGTTCAGGTGCCTCCCTCAGCAGCAGTGTCCCTCAGGCCAGCTGGCCTCAATACATGGGGCCCTGCCCGCCCAGCCTCACACCTCGTCACCAGGCTGGGCTGAGCTCCCCCACGCCCTCATGGAGGGCCCAGCACTGCTGACAGGATCCAGTGTGGCAAGTTTTGAGCTCCTCATGGGTGAGGAGGAGGATGTTCTCCCTTTCCTGAGGCAAGCGGTGCTCCACAGAGGTATCCCCTCACCTCCCCTGGGTGAGCTGCCCTGGCCTGCTGGGTCCTGCCTCATCAGGGCGGCCCTCAGGCCACTGCTTTAATTAGCTGGGGGCGAGAGCGGCTTTCCAGTGGCCATCTGCAGCCCTGGTGGCAGGCGGCATTGCTAATCGCTGGGGGATAAGCTGCTTACAGTGACTCAGCTGGAACGCATGGGGTTTGGGGCATTAAAGGGGGACAAAGCTGTGGGTCTGTCCCCACAAAGGAGGTGCAGACACAAAGAGGCGAGTGTCCATCCCTGAGGTCGTGGCGAGGCTCAGCAGCGTGTCCAGCAGTGGCGGCTATCAGAGTGAGTAAGTACCAATGAGGAGAGGGGCATCTGCACCCATGGAGAGCGCTGGGAGCCACTGGAGATGCTGAGCAGGGTCTGGGGTGTGTGCCCCAGCCATGGCAGCTGAGAGCGGGCTTGAAATGGCTCCCCTGGGCTGGGTCTGTGGGTGGTGTCCCTGCTGTTCCCACCACCATGTCCTGGGACACTAAGCTGGTTCTTGGATGGATGGCAGCACATGAAGGGAGCTTCTGGGTGGCTGTTCTTCAGCTGCTGGGGCAGTAACTGGTTAAGGGAAGAGCGCTTGTGTGTGCCTGTTGATGTTGAAGTGGCAACCAGAGGCTTATGTGATGGCAGTGATGACTGAGCAGTGGGGGAAAAACCTTGTTTCTAAGGCATGTTAAGTGTGATCTCAGACCAATCCCTGGTCCCAACTTGCAACCTGAAATGGATCAGCCTTGGAATGCAGGGGTGGGAAAATATGCATTGTCTGTAGGGTGCCTATGTATTTATTGTGGGTCGCTCATTGTTGTTGTAGTGCTAAAATGGCATTCACTTGAAAGAGACTGATTTACTTTCGTGAACTGTGCTGTTTTCTTTTGCTTAAAACAACAGAATTATGTTGATCAGTTTAATTTTTGTTGGCTTAATTGTATTTCTGTCAGGTTTTAATGCATTAGTGTGTTGATGCAAAGTGTACATAGTAAGCATGCATTAAATGTTTTGGTTGGAAACATCAAAGCTAATTTGAAATCCATTGGTCATGGATTTTATAGTTCACAAAATCTCTGGCTTGCTTCAAGTATCTCTTTTGGCCTTAGAAGAAGTTTTTAAAAAGCACTTCATAAAATCTTGTTGCCTTTTGAGTAAAATTAACTGCTGCTTAAAAGTGGTTGTCTGCTGAGAAACAGGAAGACAGTAGTGCCTGTAATACTTTCAGGACTGAGGCTGGTGGACTGGAGACAAGAAATTAATAAGGAAAGTACCCAAAGCCTTTGGCAAACTAGGCAAGATGTGATGAGAAATACGCATGCTCCTTTGTTTATATTTCTTCTTATTTTTCTTCAGAGCAAAGAAACATTCAGAAGAATGTGAATGTTGACCTGTATTTGGGCTCTAGAAGTCCAGTAGATGTTTCTCATCGCTGGCTTGAGGCTGTGGCGTCCTGTGTAACTCCCAGCCAGACAGTAGAACAAGCCTGGCTGTGTACAACACCTCTGCCAGCTGGGAAGAGAGCCCACTCTGAGAAAGACTAATCTCTCCTGCCCTTCTCAGCTGTTCCAGGGCACCGCCAGTCAGTTCTCCAGTTCCTGCTTCTTGCAGCAGAATAATCTGTGCCCTAGGCTGCAGCAGCACTGCATAAAGTGTGTGGCTCGCAGGATTCCCCATCTTGCTTTGTCAGCGCTCCCTGCTGTGAATCTCCCTCAGGAACGCTCACACCTTGAGACTTACAGTTTAAAAGGGAGAAGGAGTGAAAGTATCGACTTTCTTCAACACCACCATCACAAAGCAAAGGCAGCTGGTAGCTGCTCCATACACACTGCTTGTCATCGCTGTTTAGAAAACAGGAACAAGAATAGTGATTATCCTGTTGAAAAACAACAGCATCAGCCTCCTGCTGCTGCTTGTATGGATCCTGTGAACCCTTCACTGGTCAATGCATGTTTGTTATCTCGTACTGTAGATTCCTCTCTCAGGGACAAATCAATAGTGTGTCCTTGTTCAAGGAGCTCAAGTGAAAGTGTGAATGCTTGTTGTAGTTCAGCCCTGACCTTGGGGGATCTCGATCCATCTAGTTTAGAGTCCCTTCAATCTATTTTGCAGTCCTCACAGATTTCTGCTGGCTTGTATTGTTCCATCCAGAGGCTTAAGCAAGAAACTGCTTTGATGGGGATAAGGAGCTCCCTCCCTCTGGAACCCAGGTCTTCTCCAGGCAGTGGCAGTTTCTGCTTTGCTCCAGATGATTCATCTCCCAGTATCCTGAGCATAGGAGAACAGCTAGCTGGAGTGCAGACCAGTGCTTCTCAGGCAAGATTGAAATGGGGTGTCCCTAAAGACTGGAGCCTTGGTACAGTGACAAGCTGCGCAGAACCTCTCTCTGTCTCTTGCAGATATGGGGACACTGACTTGAATACACGGAGAACCAAAATTTCAGGTGACATCCATCCCAAAATCCACTCATCTGGGGTGGGCTTTGGCAGGCTAGTGGATACAGAAGCAGGTTCCTTCTATAGTTGCTCCCCTTATTTCAGATGCCAGTCCCAGGCAAAGCGAACTTTGGAAACTGGTAGTCTTTATGTTCACACAAAAAGTCATTCCCCTGGAAAGGCTCTTAAAGGCAAAGAGACATCTGATAGGGCATCCCCATATGCTGTATCTCAGAAGAAAGACCTTCCAGCCAGTCTGTGTCCAGAGGGTTTGCAGGTGTCACTAGAGAGAGATTTGGGGGGTGCTCAAATGAATGTTGGTGTAGCCATGTATGGGACCCCAAGGGAAGTGTGCGTGAGAGTCACTTCTCCTCCTGGAGAGAAGGAGTTCAGACCAGTCCAGCAACTTAGTATTAAATCCATAGAAGTCAACAAATCTGAACCTCATGTTAAGTCCAGCAAAGAGTCAGGAGAGGTATTTGACTCTAGATCACGAGCAGCCAGAAGAGTGGCTCTGGTGGGCTGCAGCCAGTCCAGCTCTTTCGGTATTCAGGTTGAAGAAGGCTATGGTGAACATTCTGACATGGATTGTATGAATGTGAACAGAGAAGTAAGGAGAAACAAACACTCCCACCAAAGCAGCTTGAAGAATTGGGAAGCTGATGCCAATCTCGACCAGTCTGAAGAACCTTCTGTGGAGAGGAGTGCCAAAGAACCACGGTGCTGTGAAGAAGGAAACCAGACACAGGATACTGTGTCCAGAGAAGTAAGGGTGTACTCATTGCATAGCATCCCTGTTCACAGATATTACTAGTGCTTCTTTCCACTTCCTGCTAGAGGTGCAGAATTGAGGTATGACAGTGATGGGGACACTTGTCCTATAGTTTTTCCTGGCACTGAATGGCCAGATTCTCCTCTCTATGGCCCTGCTCTATCCCAACATATGCATCTTTCTAACTGTAGGCTTCTTCCTAAAGAACAGCTCGTTAACTTGGTTGTTCTGGGGAATGTAAACAACTGTTTAGATGCTTTGTATCTACTTGCAGAGGGAAAGCATTAAACTGGTTTTTACTCTTTGCATAGTTGCAGGGCCCTGGGATTTCAGTTTTGTTGTGCTTTTCTGTGTCTGAAGTACGTAAGAGTATTCATCAGAGCAATGGTGGGGACAGTGTCAAAGACATCTGACGTAATACACTGTCCTAAAGCAGCATTGTTCTGAATTACCACGCTGGGCACAGACAAATCCTTCAACTGAGTAGAGTAGTGTGAGTAATTATATGAGTTACTCTCTTTTGTCTGTTTACAGGTCTTGGACAACAGCTCCTGGTCATTGAAGGTGAATGAGCAAAGGTAAAAAGACTCTGTGTTTATGTGTCAGTGTGCTAGTAGTTAACAGGGGAGGAAAACTTACCTTGGGTAAGTAAGGTAAAGACTTAACCTACATTATTCTGCCATGGTTGGCTCAGGGGCTATATCCATTTCTTTTCAAAGAGTTGTCATCTAGAATGGAACATGCTCTAAAAAATAATTTCTGTATCCTTTAAATTTCAGCTTCTAATTCAACCTTGGTTGTTGCTAGCAGTGAAAAAGCATTGCTATCATATCTGCTACTTTTCAGTGCAGCAAATTCCAGCACGCTCACCACATAGTTAGCGAAGATCAAGAACTGGGCTTATCCCTCAGATGGGATTCAAAGTTTTGATCTGTGGATAAGATGTGTGTGATTGCTACCAATTTAATAACAGTGATACCTTAAATTGGTGTGAGACTGCAGGTTTTTCACCCTTTAGAATGTTTTGAAATATCTTTTTTCAGCTTGACAACTGAATTCCGATTGCCACCTCCTGGATGTGTTTAACTTTACTTTCCATTAACCGGAGCTCACTTTCGTTGTTTTTTTTCTCTTTAAGTTTCCAGCACTTGTGTGACAGAGAAATGCTAAGTAGATGTTTCCAAGCATGGAGGGGACACATCCTCTGGAAAAGAGCTGCAGCCAGGCAGCTTTACAGACAGCAATTGCTTCGGAAGGGCCTTGGTGCTTTGAAGTGGGCTGTGCACCAGAGGAGGATGCAACTGGAGGTAGCCCGGAGGAGACATGCCTGGGCTCTGCTAGCTGTCAACTTTCGCAGGGTGAGGATGGGCAAGGGACAGTAGAAGTGGTACCATGAGTTTTCTGTTGTGCAGTCAGAAAAGGCAGAAATCTTATTTGGATGGGGAGGAGGAATTCAGCAATGTGGACCCTGATACTGGTGCTGTGCCTGCAGTTTGTTCTAATGCTGTGGTTTCTCTTCAGTGGAAGGAAGCTGTGGTAGAACAGAGCAAGAATCAAGCTCTTCCACCTGAGCCATGTTCTTGTACCCAAAGTTCATCAGTGGGATTTTTTGGAGTAGGAAGATTAGCAACTATGACAACCTCAGCTCAGCAGCAGCTTACAGTAGGATTCTCAAAGGAAGCTGAGCAGGCTTGTAGGTAAGCTGAGGGCATTCTCTTCCTGTTATCTTGGACAAATGGAGGTTTAGAAACACATAGAAATTTTTCTTAAATGGTGGGAAGCTGGTTTCCAAGTCCTTGGATGTATTGCTGCAGGTAAGCACTGCAAGAATTAATAACTTAGTTTTTAAGAATGAAACAATCCTATTTCAGAACTTCTGTGCACTAGTGTTTTCAGTCTGACTTGGGTGTCTGACAGAAATACTCTTGTACTATTTCCTGAGTTCAGGTATCACCTGCATATGTGCTACAGGTGTAAATGAGATTGGAGAGAGGCAATGCTACAGTCTCTAGCAGGACAGAAGAGGTGTCAACCTTTTGTTGTGCCTTCTGATTCTGAAAACAGAAGAACGTGTCCAGACAAAAAGAGAGAGCTACTTAGGGAAAAGGCGGGCTCTGGATTCTGTTCTGTGAGTGCTTCTTTGGACAGAAGGATGTTAAAGCATGCTTGTGACTCTTTCAGGGTGGAGGGACGCCTGTGGACACAGCTTCATCGTAAGCAGAGAGGAGATGAGTTCAGCTTGAGAGCTCAAGCAATCAGAGATATGAGACGGCTGGCAGGTAAGCACATGTTCCATAGCTTTGGAACCGCTTGGAGGTAGTCACCATTTCACCGTGTTTCTTGGTTTGTTGCTTTGACCTGAATCTTTTGGAACCTGATCCTGCAAATAGCTGGGCCAGTATCTGTGATGGTGGGGGGTGCCCCACTCACCGTGTCATATCCCTTTTTCTTTGTTCCTTGTATTAATCAGCTGCAGCAGGTGCTGTTGCTCCAGCAATATGAGCTGTCTCCCTTAAGTGCCCTTTCTCAGGCAGCTATAGTTCAACCAGGAGTTGAACTAGGGTTTTTTTGCTGTGTGACACATAAGTTCAAAGTTCTTCTAAGTTCTTGTTCTTCCCATCAATTTCTTCCTGCCCTGCAACACAGCAGCTTTCAGACTGTGGCGCCTACAGAAGGAGCTACTGAGCAGAGAGGAAGCCAGGCTTTTGGAAGCTCGGGCTCTGCTGGAAAAGAAGAAGTTACAAAACACTTTCTGTTTGTGGCGTTCCCGATGCTTGGAAACAGAACAGATTTTAGCACTGAGAACTCGGATCCAAAGAAACTTGCTCTCCCAGTAAGTTGATGAGGTCTATTTTTCATGTGAAAAGTTCATTGTGAAAGTCTAAGAAATGAGAGCCAATCCAGACAGTGATGTGTTATTCCTTCTTAAAGCTGTCTATTATTTTGTTAATAAAGATGAAAGTAGGGGTAGAGACATGAAAATGAGCTACTGTGGCCAGAGATGTTATGTCTTGCCTCCTGTGCACTGCTAAAGATTTTTGGTCCTTACCTTTGATGTCCCAGAAGACCAAACCTGAGAGCACCCATAGTGCTGCAGTGCTCTAAGCATGATGGTGGCTTTTTAATGAAATA
Organism: Scolopax mira; assembly: GCA_004320125.1. Lineage (NCBI taxonomy): Eukaryota > Metazoa > Chordata > Aves > Charadriiformes > Scolopacidae > Scolopax > Scolopax mira. The sequence goes on along the minus strand of BJBW01000293.1, from coordinate 114,552 downwards.
AACAAGATCAGAAGATGACAACTTCTGCCTGTCTTTACTGAAATAAACCCAGTCTCAGGAGGAGACTTGTACACTCTTTACATGGTTTTCCATGTGGTTTTATTTTCCCTTGGTATTCTCAGGTGCTTCAGTGCATGGAAGGAGACTGTTGAGCAGAAGGCACTTTACAGATGCAGCCTGGCCCATCTCAGAGCAATATCACTGAGGAAATACTTCCAATGGTGGCTTCAGATGCTGCAGGTCAGAGAAGACGATAAGCAGGCAATGGTAAACTACTTCCTCCTGCAATGGAGGCAGCATTATGGTAAGCAGCTTGGGATCTGTGCAGGATCTAAGATTTGGAGGTGCTTAGGGTCCTTCCTCCTCTTGGTGGCAACCAGCTGAAAACAACCCTGTAACAGAGAGGCTCAGGTGATATGTGGTATTAACAAACTAGAGTGGGCAGAGGTCTAGTTGTCCTGTACATGTCAGTGAAGCTGACATGGAGATTTGTTGCTCTGCTTCATAAACCTAGCAGAAACTCTTAAACCTTGCTGAAAAGAAGCATTTTGAGCACTGAGTTTGTTAGGGATGTTTTCTGACAAACTTTCTCTTGTCGCTCTCTGTAACTGGTTAAGGTCCAGTTATAAGCTCAGTAGCTGATAAATCTACAACACAAAAGCATGAAGATCAGCCATTGTGGACTGTAGAGAGATGGTTTCCAGATAAAATGGACTACTCTCTTGATGACGTCTGCCAAAAGGTGAAGCTCCAGAGAGTATATCTGCTGTGGAAAGCAAGGCTGTGCGAGCATCACAGAGCTGAGTGAGTGACGAGCCAGTTCCTGAAGCCCTGCCCTCATTAGTAGTGTCCACTTGACTTTCTAGTCCTTCTGGAATAACCCCTTTTACTTCTGGCATCCATCATGTCTGTATTAGTATCCGCCTCTGCTATCCCTTTTCAATCACTTCATTGTCTCAATATGAGTATCTTCTGTCTCAGTTCTTTCTCTCAGACTTTGCAGCAGTGTAGACTCAGAAAAGCTCTAAAATTGTGGCACCAGAAGAGTCTCATGATGAAGACAATTGAACAAAGTCCTAAGCACTTGCACAGGACTGTCTGTGAAGAGCCTCTTGCCATGCTGTTTTCTGAGGACCTCTCAACATCTTCTGGCTTTGACAGCAGTGCTCCAGCTACTCAGGCCTCTCAAAGCTCATTGGAAAAGGTGAGGAGATCTTGACACATCCAGACTGCTCAAAGGTATTAAATTGCTGGGATTTGAGGGGGGGGAAATTTAGTTTCAAGGTGTGTCATGCTTGGTATTTAGGCCTGAAGAGCCTAAATTCTCTGTGCCCTTCCTGGTTCATCGTTTAGTGATACGGGGAGGTGCTGCACTAGTGAGGTTCTCTTGTGCGCTTGCTTGTGTCTGCAGCTGCAAGGTGGAAGGGATGAGGTACAAAGAGCCTCATTGCTGAGAAAGTGCATCTGCCTGTTTCCCCTTTTCTCAGTATAGAAATAGCTAGTATAGAAATAACTTTCCTATGCCTTACACGTTTGCAGTCCAGAGCTGTACTTGCTAGCCTGCAGTTCCTTTGGATGCATACTAGATTTTTCCTGAATCTTTGGCAAAAAAGAGGAGTAAATGGCATGGTCGTAACTTAACTAAGTGATTTCATTGTGAGGACACTTACCTTACAGCATGTTTTTCCCTCCATACCTGCAGGAATACAGCTTTAGTGAGAGCAGACAGCAGAGCTTCTCCTCTCTTCTGACTGCTGAGGATGTCACACACGTGCCGTATTACAGTTCTTTCCTGCAACTACACCAATGCACGGAGATGCCAGCTGAGCTGGGGGGGGACCTGTACTTGCAGGCCTCCTTTCCTCCACGGAGTATTGGGTATGGGTAAGTTGGAGACTGGTTCCTTGGGATGCTGATAGCAGTTGCCCCTTGTTTGGCTGAATTCCTTCCGGCTAGTCCCTGATGTCATCTTGCAGCATCCTTCTGGATGCTTTGTCCTCTTCTTTCCTTCCCCTTTCCCCTGACACTTTTGTCTTGCAGAAGGAATTGGTTCGTGGGAGGTCAGTTCCAGTCACTGGCACTGCAGAGTCCAGACAACAATGTCCAGCCTCTCACAGGTTACTCTACGTGGGACGAGGTAAGTACAGTGCATGGAAATGTACAAATGTTTTCCACAACGCAGGATTTAGCAAAGAGCCTTTGGGTTTCAGTATCAGTGTATGGAAGGTCTCACTGCTATTCTTTGTTATTATCTTTTCTCTCTCTAATCTCACAAAGTTTGTGAGATTAAGGCATTTTTCAGGATAACTCTTGCCTACCCTTTACCAGCTGAGTTGGAAATTGGCCATGTGTCAAAGATTAAAAAGGGATATGTTAGACCATCGTGTCTGGGTGTTCAAGCAGTGTGTGTGTTGGCAGCAGGGAGTTAGGCAACTATAGAAGTCACAGCAGCAAGGAGAATGGGCTGAGCTGCATGGAGTGACTGTATTACAGGAGCAGTCCAAGGCCATTTTTTGCTTTTCTGGATTACAGGACTGCAGTTCTGACAAAGAGGTGAAGAGTTGCTGGCAGCAAGCAGAGAGATGCTGCCTGCAGAGGTGCTTCATTGTCTGGTCAGCTCGAACTCAGCAACTTGTAAAGGCCCAGCAGTACTGCAGACTCGTTCAGGTGTCTCGGTAGGTATTGTGCTTTCCAGAAGTTACCTAAAGCTGTTGTTGAGAGCTCTATATTTGCTTTAAAAAAAAAAAAAATTCTTTAGGTATCTTTTTCTGTCTTCAATGGGAGTTTTTCAGGCTGTTATTTTGGGGTTGTCTTTCCTCTTTCAAAATTATTATATCCAAATACAATCATTTCTGCTTTGATGGGATGCCTCACAAATTAGAGCAAGTCCAGCATGGCTGCTAACAAACCCCCTGCTAACTTCCTCTCCACTGAACTGGCCTTGCTGTCTACTCATTTGGAAGTTGAAGGACACAACAGGCTTGGCACAGCCAGGACACAGAACACCTTGCTCTCAACAACTTGCCTTGTCCATCATTTTCCCTGACGCTTAATGGGGAAAGGATGTTAGCAGATCAAATGTATTTCCTAAACTCCCTCATGTGTATGTTTATTGTTAAAGTTTCAGTTACAAGTGTGTGAGTCTGTGCGAGTTGTTCTTACAGCTGGTACAACAGCCTTTGTCTTTCTCAGAGCCTTTCTCAGCTGGCACCACTGGGTCATGGAAAATAAGAACCGAAAAGCATCAGCAGCCCTAAAACATCGAGTTCATTGCTGCCAGATGGTTTTCAGCCTGTGGAAGAAGAGGCTGGCCCAGAAAGTGGAAGCTGACCGGAGATTCAAGTGTCATGTTCGCCAGATGACTGCTGATGCTCTGTGGCACTGGCATTCCTGCTGGCAAAGTGAGTTACCCCGTCCTACAACAGCACTTGTGGCTGTAAGAGGGATTCTGTGGGAATGGGTGGGATGGAGAAAGTTCTACTTCTGGTTGTCCACTGCTTCTCTAGAATGGCACATACTAGTCCAGGGTTTAGTAAATACTTGTGTCACTGCCTTCTTGTGATTACAAGCAGGACACATGCCCTGCCATTCTGTAGTGCTTTATGCTAAAGGAGATGCTCCTTTGGCAGCTGATTGAAAAAGGGTGGATCTCGCTTTACCTGCACTACCAAAGTGCTCAAGCAGTGTGTTTTAGCAGCTAGGGAGTTAAATGGAGTTCAGATGCAGCATTCTGACCTTGAGCAGACCCAACAGTCAGGCTTTTCAGGGAGCAGGGTATATCTTTTGTGGTTGCTTTAAGTGCTAACACTACCAGGGAAGAAACTCCCAATTTTGGATGGAAAACCACCTTGCAGATGAGAGTGGAAGTGATCTGTGATCCCTTACTTGGGGAAGGGCAGGGGGGAAAAAAAAGGTCTGACTGTCTTGTAGGCAAAAAAAACTACAAGGTGAGTTGAAAAGTCTCTTCAGCTGCTAAAGAGACAACAGGGAATCTTAGAAGCCTGATCCCATTTGGTGTTTGCAGGAGATGTGTTATTTGCTCTTGTCTGGACTCTGGAAGAAAAAAGTTGTTGGGCTCAACTCAGCAAGCTCTTGTGTTCTCTCAGGGAAGCGTGCTTTGAGAGAGCTGCAGCAGCGATGGGCTCAGCACAGCTGCCAGGAGAAGAAGAGGTTGGTCCTGCAGACATGGTATTGTCAAACAAGGAAGCAGAAACACGCAGCTTTATTCTGGGAACGTCTTCTCCTGCACAGGTTTGTTTCCTGCCCTTCCTGAGGGAGACATTGAGTGAGGAGCCATTCATGTAGCAGAGAATCCAGTGTATTCAGACCAGAGCTTGGGTCTGAATATACAGTTAACTTTTGTGTAAATGGAGATTTGGAAGGAGTGCTGCCCTGGGGGTGCTCCTACACTGAGGGGTCTGTTACCCATAGCCTCACACTCCTCATCTTGTTCTTCTCATTCAAAACTTCTCTTTTTCCCAGAACTTTTGTTCAGTCTTAGCTATGCAGTGTGATATTTGTAAACTAAGCAAGGGAGGTGCAACAGATTTGTGTAGTTTAAAAAGGTGAAAGTCATGTTTCTACTGGAATTATTTGGTATTTGCTGAAAATCGTGATGGGCAGAGGTCTTACAGGGATCTGATGTTTAAAAACCTGAATCTTCTAGATTCTGGGGAAAGCATATTGATTTTATTTTAAACTAATATGCAAAATTGAATTCAATAAAAGCAGAAAAACAATATTCAGTAAAGCCAGTGAAGGGAGAACTGCAATATTCAATTCATCTCAGTGTTAGTTACAATATAGGTGAAGCTGTAGTATGTTTTGGAGTCTTATATTGTGGTGAAGATCCTGAAAAACCACAAGAATTTAATCTGAAGAGCAAGGCATCTGCTGGCAGTCATTAAAAACTACTTTTGTCTCTTAGCTGTTCAGTAGCTTTCTCATTAAAATCTATTTTGTTTGTGTTTTTTGTTGTGTGAGGCTATTGTCTGCCTGAAACGCAGTGGAGTGTCCAGCTGCAGTGAACCAGGAATTGCTCACATGGTTCTCGGAGATAATTCAGGAGGATAAGAATGATTAAGATTATTTATGCCAAGGATTCATTTAAGGCAGGTTTAGCCCTAGCAGATTTCCTTTTGAATTGCAGGTTCAGGCTGAGGGGAAACAAAGATCTGCAGAGGAAAAAGCAACTAAAAACCCAGTGAAACCTCAGTGGCTGTGATGCTTATGCTCTGCACTCACCCTACCCAGTTGCATTTTGTTCTGCAAATCAATCTGCGTGGTGGCACCCTAGTGTGGAGTGTGTTTGAGAGAAGTTCTTAATGTTTCTCCTTCCTGTAGAGTGTTTCTCCACCATTAATCTTCCTTCCAAGCTCTCCTTTGATGAGAGAGCGCTTCTAATTTCTCACCTGGATATGGTACAGGCTGAGCCCTGTCTCTTCTGAGGGGGGCATTTTTCATGCTAGGATAACCTGCAATAGATTCTCTTGATCTTCAGAGAAGCCTGCCAGGCAGAGGATATTTACACCTCTGCCCTATGGTGCAGTGGGGTGATTTGCATAATGAAAGTCCAAGTGGAACAAGGAACCAAAAGGATAAGCCTGGAGTTAAAAGCAGATTGGCTTCTGGGGTTTCAGAGGAAGACTGGCCTCCTCTGCGTCAGCCTGCAAGATACAGAGAGATTATTCTGGGTGCAGATTTACAGTGCTGTTAATAGTAAGTCCCATAGACATTGATTTTTATTTTTTTTTTTAATAAAATTGTCTCCATAAAGATTCTCACTGCACATGCCATGTACACAGGCCCTTGGTTTGTGACAGCCAAGAAAAAAATGAAAATCTGAATCTTGACAACAAGCTGCTGTCTTAAAAGCAGCCTGGTTCTGCAGCAGGCAGATTTAAGGAGTCTGCTGGGTTCCATGCTGAAGGAATTTTAGCAGTTTTATTCTCATCCCATAAGGAAAAAGCCTTTTTCAGGCATCATCCTAAAGGTCAGCTGCCTGCACAGAGAAAGATTGAAGAGTGACTAATTTAATTCTTTTTTTTTTTTTTTTTTTTTTTGTGAAGGATTCACTATGTGTAGGGACAGGGGAGCCTAGGAAAAGCGTGTTTTGTAGGCAAAGGAAAAATATAGTATAACACTGCATTCAGTTTTGGGGGCCTTTGAAGAGGAGGAAATACTAAAATGTCCAGAAAGAAGCAGATGTACCACTGGGCTTTGAGGATTTGAGAGGTAACAGTGCTGGGAATGTGAAGCAGACTGAGGGCAAGTTTCTAGCAGAAAGAAACTGTAGTGAGGAGTCTGAACTTATACCTTATAGGGCACTGGAAAAATAAGAAACACAGAGAAAAATATATAAGTGCTGATTGCAGAAGGAATAATAAGAACAGCGTGTTTTCTTGATGAATGCTCTTTCACTTGCTTTGACCACTTAGGTGCAATGCTGCAAGGAGGGATGAGAAGGTGGAATTTGGTCTACAGACTGTTCAGTGCTGACATGGAAATGTGACTTCAGGCATCTCCCACTTTTCTGTGCTTGTATTGTTTTTCAGGTGCCTTGTCACCTGGGTCCAGGTCACTGCTTGTAGACTGAGGCAGCATGAAGCTCTCGCTCATTTTAAAAGGCTCAGAGAGCACCATCTCCTAGTTGTGAGCTTTACTGAGTGGAGGGTGAAATTCTTGAGAGCTGAACAGCGGATGGTGGGAGAGAGAAACCACAAATGGCAGGAACCCCCTCAGGGCAAAGCCTGTCACCGCTGGCGAGTGGCCTCGAGAGGACAACAAGCCCTACGTCTGGGGTCTGTGGCTATGGTAAAACAGGTAAGAAAAGATGAAGGTCCTTATGAGACAGTTATTCTTAACTGCCTGTCCTCTTGTGAAGACCTTGGCGAGTCACTGAGCACCAAGACACAGTGACAAGACTTGTATAAAAACATAGGTTTGACTCATTCTGACTGCTAAGTCCCTGCCTTGAAATTCTTTACAGACTGTGCATGCAAGTCCATCACCATAATCTGGCACTGATTGCAGCAACCATCTGGAGCGCAGCAACAAGGAATGGGGACATTTTGACCAGAGAAAGGAGAGCACTCCTTCCTCTCTGCTCAAAGATGAGATGGGATAATCACTGTCCCCGCAGAGCAGAGCGAGCTGTCAGAGTTGCAGCTTGTTTCAAAAGGCTCACAGCTAGCAAACCACAAAGAGATCGATTGATTTGGAAGGGCTGAGTCAGTCCTGCTGGGATCTCATCTGTGCAGTTTTCAGCCTGGGGTCTAGCACGTTAAACTACCTGCAGGGAGACACACATAAATATATCTCTGAGGCTACTTTGTGTGTGCTGTCCATGTGCATTGTGTTTAGACTTGGCTGCAGCTGTGTTATTTCTGTTTGCAGGCCTGCAACTACTGGACAAAAGCAGCTGCCTTTTCCCAGTGCTCACGGCAGTGCAGTACCCTGATAGGTGCTAGGAAGAGCAGGAAGATGTCTCTGTCTTGGTCCATAAGTAAGAAGAAGCCCCCTCCTGTCTTCCTTTCATGGGGCCATGTGGGGAGCATGAGTAAAGAGGGAAGGGGAATAGTGTTTGCCAGCCAGATGACTGTTGAACTCTGACTGTGGGTTGCTTCTGTGTTCAGGAGCTAAAAGACTAAGAGCTCATGGCAGCTCTGATCTCTCCTTCTCTAGCTCTGAGGTTAGCTCCTGTGTGATTCCTCTTTTCTTTCTTAGAAAGCAGAAGAGGCAGAGAAAAGGGTTCAGCACCAGCTGTTCCTCTTGAGCTTTTTCCGAGTGCTATTCACCGCTGGCTGATGATCTACAGAAACCAAAACAGGGCTGAAAGGCTGCTGCTCCCTCACCAGGTAGAGACACCTGGTGTGGTAGGACCCTCTCCTGCACATACAAGGATCCAGGAGAAGAAAGCAAAAGTGGACTTGGAGGAGAGGGATGAAAAGTGGCTTGGGTAAGTGGAATGGAGGGCTCTGTGTTTCCTCTTGCTGCTGCCATCAGGGAAGGATTCTGTTGTAGGATTGTTGGGCTGATAAAGCTTATTCTCCCCTCTTTCCTGTAGAAGGAAGTATCTCAGGTGGTGGCATCACACAGTGACACTTCGCCAGTGCCAGCGTGACAGGAGACTGCGCTGTCTGGCGAGGGTATGGCATCAGTGGAGAGAAGCCAGCAGGATGGTGATACTGGCTCAGGTGCTGGTGAGTATCTGGTGCTGCCATGAGGGTGTTAATGATGGCTGTTACTGGGAAAGCCTGTTCTGCTTCCAGCCTCACACACATCCTGGGAGATGAGACTTGGGGATTTAACAAGTTCCTGTGTGCACCAGAAATCCTGGTTTGCTGCGTTGGCTACTTTGCCATCTTTCTCTTTGAAATGCCAGTGTGGCAGAGTGGCAGATCCACATATTTAATTGTGCTTTGCCCCATCTTACAAATGGGAAACTGAGATGGGATGACTTGTACTGTAGCCTGTGAGAAAAGTTCACAGAAAGTATTACAGTCTGTGTTCCAAATCCCCCTGGTGTCCACTGCCTACCAAGGGCTGTCGTTTGGCCTCCCTTTCTGCTCAGGCTCTAGCTACCTATGGAGCAGACCCACGTTCTGCCTGGCTTCCTGGGCAGGCAGATGTGCTCTGGTGTGAGATGTGCTCTGGTGTGAGATGTGCTCTGGTGTGAGATGTGCTCTGACCTGCCCTTGGGAGAAGATGACACACATATAGCAAGCACATCCACAGTCACCGAGGAGCTGTGCTGGAGCACTGGTGGGGCACTGTCCTTTCCCCAGGGTACTGTGGCTTAATTAGCCACAATATTTGCAGGAGACAGTAGTTCAGCAAGAGCTTTGTTAGTAGCCAGCTTTGTTTGTTACCAAAGCAAAGTCATTCAAGAGGGACCCAGGAAAAGAACTGGAAGCAAGGTGGAAGTAGAGGGAAGTGAGGTAGTTGGGCTGCCAGAGCCCAGCTGATCTGTGTGCTGCCTCTTTCCCTGGCAGGACCAGCAGCGGCTGATAGAAAAGGCCTGGAGGGTGTGGAGACAAGAACATTTACAAAGCCGTGTGGTGCAAAAATTTTTGGAGGATGAAGGCAGGAGCCTACTGGCTCAGGTAAGCATTTATGACTGGGGACAACTGGCATTCCCTGTATCTCTCTCCCTGCACAAAGCTCTTGCTGAGGGAGAAGTTGAATACATCAAGGCATGGGACTTGCCCGTAACAAAGGGAAATAGCTTCCAGCTTTACATGGGTTCATCTTTGGGTGTTTTTCAAAGCTTTGTGTCAGCAGTCAATTTCCCTGACGTGTGCCCCCTGCCCCACTGTTATCAGAGATGTTAATCCACTAATCCCCTGCCTCTCAAGAGCCCACTCAGGGAAGAAGCAGGCTCCATGCAGGAGGACTGTGCTGACTTGCACCCAGGAACAGGCAAATTGCTATAAATTTGAGTGAGCAGGCAAAGTCTTAGAGCTGAAATAGCCAGTCTGCTCCTCTGTCTGCCTCCCAAAGATCCATGCAGGGTCAGGTCTCCTTTAATGAGATGAGAGTAAGTACTGAAATTAGAGGGCATTGGTCTTCCTTTTCACACTGATTTGTATTCTGCACTTCACTTATAGGCTACAGGAACATATAGGGCTTTGAGTGAACGGTGAGGCAGCTGGCATAGCCATTCCTAGAGGAAAAGCTTTGTTTAGGGGTGTGTGAGGGTGGCTGCAACCCCTCAAGGGTAACCTGAGTATTTGATTTGTCTACTTTACTATTTAAGGCCTTTGGAAGGTGGCGGCAGCTAACAGCATTCCAGCTCAAGGACAAAGGACACTGCTGAATGGTGGGGGCCTGCCCGCAGCTGCTGCTTGTTTTGGGGCACGTGGAGGATACAGCTGGCTGTCACAACAAAGAGCTGGTCCTGCGCAATCAAGAAAGGGAATGCTCTGCTCACATGATGAAGGCAGAGCTGCCAGCCAGAAGTATGATAGCCAAGGGACAACCATGAAGAGATGGTACCTAGTGAAAGGTCCTCTTTAAAGGACTGATATCCTATCCCCCTAGAGACACAAATTGAGAAGTTACTCCCTTTTGTTGTGAGGTTGCATGCTCCTCCTCTGGACCCTCATTTTGCTGGAATTCTGATTAAAGGTCAAAAAACCACCTTATAGGCTCTCCCTTTACTCGGTGATTTTTCATGGACAGGAATCTTAGAGATGAGCAGGAGCCTACCTGTGAAATGCTACATCCTGTTGATTCCAAAGACTAGACTGTCCTTCATAGGTGCAAACATGGGTCTTTATTTGGCTTATTTAGATTTGGCTCTTCCCCTGGGGAGGATTCCCGCATGGCTCTCACCTCCTCCCCCTGTCTAGGTCCATCAGCTCTTCATTAAGCCTTTCAGTGGGTGGCCAACCTCTTGACTGCTTCCTGCTGGTTCCTTTCTGTACTGAATGGGCTAGGGATGAAGAAACCTGCTGGGAACAGCTGAGCACCAAAAGCTTTGCTGAGGCAAGACAGGCGTGTCTGACCCCCAACCTTCCCATTACTTGCTTCTGTGATTGATGCCCTGTAATTACCTTGGATATATGAGCCCAGTCTCAGACAGCTGTAATGAGAGGGTCTGAAGAATCTGGAAAAGGCTTTTCTTCCTTGCTTGTTTGAAAGAGATGCTCACAGCATGGCAGGGATCTCAAAATCCCACTGGGGACTGCCCTGAGGTCTTGTTTTCCTAGCCTGTGGTAGCTTTGCAGGATTGTTAAGTACACAAAGCAGCCTTCCTAGCTCCCCCAAGCCCTTATTTCAATGCTGTGGGGCCTAAGGCTGTTAAAAGTCATTAGGTCAAGAAAGACAGGCTCTCCCCCTACAGGCACTGGAAAAGGACCACCACAACTCCTGTGACCTTGCAGAACTAAGCCAAAGACTGTAGCCGGTTACATTTGGTAAATTCTAGTATTTAAGCTTTCTTTGCTATACTGTGGAGCTTTGCCTATAGTTTACTTAGGGCACATGTTGAAAGCGAAGGTAGAACTGCCCCATAAACAACTGGTTTTCTTAAAACTTTCCCTTGTCCCAGGCAATTGAGAGACAGGAGTCTTTGCTACTTAAAGAGTATAGCTTAGTACAAGAGACATTTGTATTTGTGTAATTTATTGTACTTAGTCTAAGAAATAGTGATTCCAAAAAGAAAATAGGAAATATAATAAGAGGAAAAACGTTAGAAGATTTGAATATTCTTCTGGAGTGAGTGCAAAAGAACCTGATATGATCAGTTATGAAGAAATACATCTTAGGAGTGCAATATAAAAGCAACTTGAGCTTCTTCTCATGGTTGCTAACTGCTGAAAGAGTCTCCTTGCATAGGCACTGCTGACAGGAGTGTTTTTGCCCCCAGGGCAGCATTTCTGGCTTAAAAAAGTTACCAGAGTTCCACTGAGTTTTATGACACTGATACACAAGAGTTGTCCTGTTAGTGTAATCACCATAGCCATGATTAGCACCTCTTCATCCTGCAGAGCTGGTCTCCAAGCTCGGTCTAGAGCCTCAGCTCTGAGATTCAGGCAGTTCTGGCTCTCATTCAGTGAAAAGGTATTGGGGAGCCTTTCTGTTGGGGACAGAAGAGCATGTAGTGTGGGTAGATCAGAGCACTGTCCTGGTCACTGGGTGTAGGAGTGTGTGGTCAACCATCAGCACAGGAGCTGCTTTTTCTCTCTCTGCAGTCAGTGGACGGAAGGAAGAAGTAAAGGATTAGAAGAGGAATTTTCACTGCTGAGTCGGGGAGTTCAACAGCTCAAAAGTATCATCCACAACCTGCCAGAGGCAGTTTTCAAGTGGGAAGTCATTGTCCACCAGGTTGACCAAGTAGTAGTTGTCGTGGATGTACTGGATGATCATGCGAGAGGGTGACTCCTCTTCATAGAGCTTGGCCCATTGCTCAATCCACAGTGCAAAGGCCTCATCCTGCCAAAAAAAAAAAATGTTGATAGTGGTGTAATGCACATGTTACACAGCTCTGTTTTCATATTACTTTATTTAGGACGACCAGGCCTCTGGCTGTTGGCCTGGAGCTTGTTTCCTTTCAGTAAATATTGCAAGAGCTGAGTGAGGAGTCTTGCTTTCCAGTCAGTGCAAAGTGCCCTGAACACAATCGCTCAGAGCTGAAAGGAGACACGTTTGCAGTAAAATGGCTCAATACTGCCCCTGTGCGTGTGAGAGGGGAGGGAGAGCTCCTGCCCAGAGCTCTGGGAGCCAGTACAGTGATAGATAGCTCCCAAGTCTCCAGTTACTGGGCACCTGGTGTCTGTGAAGACACCAAAGACACCAAAAGACTTGCCAGAGCAAAGTCCTCCTTACACTGAGGGAGCAGGAAGAGCAATATCTGGACATCTGCAAGCTGATATCACAACAGTAGTCAACTGCAAGAAGTGTCAGAGACTATAACCAAACCTGACACTGAACTCCCAGGGCATCACAGCAATGTGTCCAGGAGAGAGGACTCACCTTCCAGGAGAGGAAGCTTACAGGATCCACCACCGTGGGCTGGATGATCTCTCTGCCTGGGAAGATGCCCCAGGTGACAGCATTGGGTTGCAGATCTGGAGCATTGGTGATATTCTGGCCCTGCCAAAAGAAGGAAAAACTTTCTGAACCCACTGATGGAGGAAGGATTGAGTTGGAACAAGTGTGTTCACCCTCTCCTTGTTAAGAGATGAGATAGCTGCTGCACATCACAGCTTTCCCTTCATCAGCCCCACTTTGTTCACAGTGATACCTGATTCTGAATATGTGCCTCTCTCCCAAGGTGGTGAAAGGAAAGTGTCTGGTAAACAACAGCCTACCTTGACGTTGACAATGTGGTAGTTCACTCGCAACTCATACTTCTTCAGCACTTTGAGCAGTGCCGTGACGATCTCACTGGAGGTGAAGAACTCCAGGTATGCCTGTGGGGAAGGGGAAAGAGAAAAATCTTTACTCATGGTAGGGATGGGACACTTAACAGGGAACTGAGAGAACAGCTATGCAGCCAGTGCTGCTTGGAAACCAGGCAGCTTAAGGCTTGTATGTCTATTCCTGGAAATATGTCCTATAGAGGAGGCTTAAGCAAAAGGCAGAGCAAATTAGTAAGAGCTGGGGGAAAATAATAGCTGGGGAAAGCAGAGGTAACAGGCCAGGAGCAGCCAAGCCAGGAAAGCTATTCCTGTTTTGCACCCAGGTAAGCAGACAGGCTGGAATAAGTTCCAGACAGCGTAGCTTGGGAAGCAGGCTGTGCCAGAGAAGAGTGCTTGGAGAGGCCTGAGCTGGACCTCTGTTCTCTGTGGTACCCTAGGAACAGCTGTGTCCTGCTAAGGCAGCCCAGTCTGCTGGGAACAGAAGTCAGGGGTCTCAGCTGGGCTCTCCCAAGCACCCCACCATTCCCTGTCCTCATCTTTTGTTTGCAATTCTCCCTGTGTGCTTATACAACCTAATTCTGTACTTGCTCTATCTACCACTGCTCTGTGCTTGGCTGCTCCCAACAACTGCTTCCCCTCCCCCCATTTCCTGGCTATTGTGTGAGATGATGGATTTCCCCTCACCTCGGGGGAATTTTTCCCTTTGAAAACATAACTGCATTTGCCATCTGCTGGTCTCATGGCTTTTGCGGTTGGGATCCCTTTTGAACAAGGCTGCTTTGTTTCCCAGTATGAGCCACTGGCTTGGCATTTACCTTGATGGGAGATTCCTATCACAGCCATTAGTGGCAAGGCAGTAGGAGGCAGACATGGGAGATAAGACTGCTCCCAGGCCAGAAAAGGAACCTGGTAGGTCTCTAAACAGCACAGCAGTAGTGCTGTGGCATGGGGACAACTGGTAGAGAACTCTGCCTTAGAGGAGGACAGATAGGGAAATTTTCAAATGCCCAGTTATTACCATGAGAAGCTGGTGGTGCAGTGGGCAGGTATGTGTTTGTATCTAAAACTTCATAGTCCTGCTTTAGGAAGAAGCTAATAATTACTTGCTGGGAGTAAAAACAAGATGTTTTGAGGTGAGAAAAAATAACTATGAAGTAAGCCATAGAGATGATAGTCTGTCTCTTAATACAGAAATACAAATAATACAAAAGAGCTTTGGCTCATGAGAGCAAGAAGGCATTAAGAAAAGGAACAGGCAAAAGGATTATCTGGATGAAAGCCTAGGACCTCCCTCCCTAACAGAGACCAAATTGGGTCATAGCTCTTTGCTGCCTAGATGAGAGTTGCACGTTACCTTTTGGAAGACATAACCCCCACTGGGCCCCCAGCCTACAATGGGGTCTGTGGACGGCTTGCCATTGATGTTTGGCTGGGAGTTGATGGTCAGGATTCCTCGTCTGTTAACCTTCTCCAACTGCTCCTTCAGAAGGTTGGTTTCAGTAGCAAGAGGGTCATCATTCCAAGGCATACACGTAACCTACCACGAGGAGAAAGGATGGCTCACAATGGATGTAACATCCCTTTCGTTACCATCTGGATGTTGAAGGATCTCAGAAGTACCCTAATGGTCTCAAACACACCTGCTTCAGGACACAATTCCCAGGTTTGGTTTACAGGGCAGAATATCCTCAACTCTAAGAATGAAGGCTATCAGTACTGGTGCTGTTGTTCTGTTCCAGCTTTCCTTTCATGTTGAGCCCTAACTCTGGCTGTTGGATTCCCTTCCAAGACTTCAGCAAGTCCTTTTGGACAGGGAAGTGCCAGTTCTTGTTTAGAAGACCAATGTAGTACCAGGAGCAAAAGGAAATATGTGCTGTTGTCTGTGCCACACTGACCGTCCCTTCCTGGGCCATCACTCACCTTGTGCCCATTCTTGTTGGGTTCTCCAGTGATGTAACATGTGAACACCTCAAAGACGCTTTCCTCACCAGTCAGCTCTTCTCCCCACATCTTCAGGAGCTCCTCCCGGGGAGACTTGCTCTTCAGGTAGAAGAGATAATAGTCCTTCAGTTCCCCAAAGGCTGGAGAGGAGGAGTTACCCCTGTAAGGGGAGGAGACACAAGATTAACAGGCCACTGAGGAAGAGGAGCTGATTTGGTGATGCAAGAAAACAGCCACGCAGGAAAAGAAGTATCCAATGAAATCCACCTAGACACCAAAAGCCCAATACCTTGGTGCTTTCTCTTTACTTCATTAAAATCAAAGCAACTGGGGACCACTTTATTAAGAAGCCACCTGTTTTGTCAAGCCCAAAGCATCCCACTAATGACAGACCAAGAGTGGAGCATGTTCCTATCACACCTCTACCCGAGTGCCATTGCAGGCTGACAGCTTACCATCGGCCATTGGGGAAATCGTCCCATTCTTGAGTTCGATAGATATAACTCTTTGGCCTAGAGGCCCAGAAGATTGGCCGAACATCTTCCACTCTTCTCTTGGGGTGAGCACTGACTGCCCAGGGCAGAGGCCGCCTGCATGGGAAGAGCAGAGGTTAACACAGTTCCTTCCCCTGAAGAACTTTCCCTCTGGGGAAAGCAAGTAACGGGCTGAGAAGACTTCTGTTTGTCAAGAAGTAGGACAGAAAACTCTTCTTCCTTTGTGGAAAATCTTTTCCCACTCAGTTCCCTCACAGGATGCTCAGTAGGTGTCTATTAAATAGTTATGTACAGGACCAATGGCTGAAACTGGATAGAGGTAAGGGAAAAACACTGTGTGAAGCTATTTTTAACAAGAAAAAACAGTTATCTGTTTTCCTTTGCTTCCTCTTGTCTATGCTGAAGCCTGTGGCCTCAGAGGGAAATGCACATTCCCTTTATCAGCTGCACAGAACCTTAGAAATCCACAGTGGGAGCTTGCGTTTCACTTAGCCTGTATAAGGGATTGTGACAGACCTCAAAAAACCATGTGGCAGCTCTAAAAGTTTATGTTTTTAAAGTTCCAGAACAGGCTACTTTAAAGCTACTTGACTAAAATTACTCCTTTAGCTGTCCCCTCTATTTCTCCCAGCTTATGTCAGGGACCCACAGGAAGGGTGAAAATGCAGAAAGATGCTAAAAGAAAAAAAAAAAAAAATCAGGAGAGGTGCCAGCCCCTCCATTGCTTGAGCCTTCAGTACATGAGATGGATGGATGTGAAAGAGGAACTAACAGAAGCCACCATATTCTGCTCACCTTGGGTCCTCCTTCCATATGCCCAGGCGCTTAAGGACTTCGGTAGTAGCCACTTCCCGATTGAGGGTGTAAAAATGGAGCCCGTGCACCATGCCACTATCCAACAGCTCCCGGCACATGGACACTGCCAGCTCCACCCCATAGTTCCGGATAGCTGCGTCATTGTCCTTGATGGGCTCAATCACATCTTTGATTTCTTGAGGCACTTCCAGCTTGGAGAGCTTCACCAGCTGGCGCAGGGAGTGGTAGCCCTGGATGAGGATGGAGGGGATTTTCATGTTTCCATCATCCCAATAACACAGGTATTTTATCACAATTTTGTGGCTAGAGATTTAGAATTGGGGCTCCTGGATTCTACTCCAAGGCCCCATCTCTAGGATGGTAACACAGTCCTGGTCATGTCACTTTAGGTGATTTCTTCCCGTTTCTTTACTCGTTGCCTGAGCCCAGCGTGCTGAGAGTGATGCCTAACACCTTAGGACTGGTAGACCATTGCCCTTTATATCCCTTTCTGCTACGTGAGCACAGAAAGCCTTGTAAACTTATTATTACCTAAGCATATGCCTAAGAATTTAAGTTCTTATGCCTAAGAACTTAATTTAGCAAACCACCTACAGATTTATCATGTTTAGCACTCTCCCTTCCCAGAAATTTTGTGGAGGGTATTTACAGATCTCTCTTGGGTCCTGACCCACAAACAAGTCCTGGATCCTTATTCCCTCCCCAGACCAGGATTACTGGATTTCACCTGTATGGGGAAGATGCCAGGAATAATGGGGCAGGTGATTCCAATGGCTTGACAGTCCTTCATGAACTTGAGAAAAGTTTCTGATCGGAAGAAAAGCTGTGTAATGATGAAGTCTGCACCAGCAAAGACTTTCTCCTTCAGGTGCTTCAAGTCTGCCTCGTAGCTCTCTGCTTCAGGATGACCCTTGGGATAGCCTTTGGGGGATAAAGGAAAGAAAAAAAAAGGGGTGAAACCCAGTGGTCAGGATAACACATTAAAAATTAGAAAGTAGCCAATCTGATTGTGCTGTCACAGCCCAGGTCCAGCCAAGGACTGTTGAACTGATTTCCCTATCGCAGACCCTGCCCCACACTCTGCAATAAAAAGCATTTACCTGCCACACAGATATCAAAGTAATCATCAAATTCATTGCGAATGTGCTTAACCAGGTCAACAGCATAGTTGAATCCATCTACTTCTTCCTCCCACTCCTCGCCAGCAGGATCTGAAAAGAGAACAAAATCAACAGCTCTCTCCAACTGTTTGCTGGACTCAGATCTGCTGCTGCTGTATAAACCTCTTGCTATCGAAAGGAAGTCAAGATGAAACCTCCAAGTCTGCAGTTTTACCCGTGGGCTGCTTTTGTCAACCCTTAAGCTCCAAGAACTGCTAACAAAGGGATCAGGTGAAATGCAGTCTCAACTTTTAATTCCCACAGCAGAAGGAGCCTCTTAATCTCATTTCTCCATATTTACCCTGGAATTGAACACAGCAGCAAAACAACCTCAAGACAAAAGGACTCGCCTCCACGCAATGCCATGATGTTCTTCAGCCCAAGCCGCTTGGCCTTCTGCAGATGCCCCGTGATGTCATCCTTGGTCTGATTGCAGCATGTCATGTGCAAGATGGTCTCCAGCCCACAGTAGTTGACTGCAGTGTTGGCAATAATCATGGAAGAGGTTTCCTTGTCAGAGCCTGGGTCCCCTGCAGGGTGCCACGTCACATCAATGAAGAGTGGACCACCAGCTCCCATACGGTCAAACCTGTAGATTTTAGAGTTGCATTAGCCTACCAGGTCCCCAGGTCCCCTCTATATGCCTGGGATATCTCACTCGCTGCTGGAATGCCAGTAACAGGCAGAGAGAGCTTAGATGACAGCAGCAGGAGAGACCAAGAAAAGTGTTGAAATTGCAAGTGGCCAATATAAATAAGTGAAGTCATCCTTTAAGGCTGTATGAGGAGGAGCTCACAATCTCTTCGAAGAAGAGGCAACTGAAGTGTTCTCTGCAGAATAAACTTCCTCCCAGCATGCTCTGTTAGACTGCTCTGTCTTCTAATAGACAGCAATGCAAGTCCCATTCCTTTTGAGATGGGAGACTATGCTGCAACCCCCTGTTCCCAGCTTTAACTGTAGAGGCCACAAATACAAAAAGACAAACCACATTTCTGTTGCATCCCCAAGTGCACCTAACAGAAGAAACAAAGGCTCTCCTAACTTGTCTCTCTCCTGCTCTGGGTTGTAACAGGCTATTCTGTTTAGAGTAAACCTGGCTCTGGTATACAGCAGTTACAAAAAGAGTTCTGAAACTCCCTCTTCTCCTCCAGGTGAGTACATGGTGGCTCCTGGGGCTCTCCACGGGGCTCAAGGATAACATTTAGCTCTACAGACACCTATCTCAGGGGCTAAAAACTGTAGTCCTCAGTAACAGAGGTGCAAACTATAGTGGCTGGATGATTCTGAAAACAAGTGGGAGTTTCCGTTCCAGAGACTTGGGCACACTGTCCATGAATTAATATACCCTGCTTTTAATAGGTACTTTTCTGCTCTGTTGTCTCCCAGCACTCTGCTTCAGCCCCACAGCATGACAGTGGGGTTGCTCCATCTTCAGAGAGCAAGAGAGAGAGGAAACAACCTGGTCCTCTCAGTAACCCCACCATAACACTTAACTCTTCAGGGCCTCCAAGGAAGACAGGTTACCTGGTGTCCATTACCCTCCTCAGCAGGAAAGCACAGCCCCATTACCTGCTTCGTCACCTGGAAGGGGAGACAGAGCATGGGGCAGAGCCTGCCTCATTAGCTATTTCCCAGCCCTCCACCAAAGACCCTTCATCTCTCCCCTCTCCCACCCTGCAGCCCTCACCTGGAGATAAGGTTGACAGCAGCATTGGCTGTGCGTGGAGGGAAGAACTCCAAGGAGAACCACTTGTCTCCAGATTCCTGCCGTCGGCGCATCTTCTCCCGCAGTCTTTCATGACGGTCAGCATCGAGGACAGGGGTGGAGCACCGTGAGCTGTCCTTGGAGCTCTCACTCCCACTACTGCTGCCACCATCAGACTTGGAGCTGGAACTGGGACTGCAGGTATGCTGGGTCTCATTGACCATGGTGAGCGCTCTGGAGAAGGAGAAGAGAAGGAGCACAGTGGGTACAAGAGAGGGGACAGATCTCAGCAAGCAGCAGTTGCAGCTAGGGTGGGCAGATGATGATGAAAAAACAGCCTATGCCAAGACCCAACATTAATCGTTACCAAGCAGTCCCTTTTGCCAGCCCTCCCTATAAGGTGTAGTGGGGGATCTGGTGAAAACACAATAAAAGGTGTGTATTTAGGTAGGGCTGAGAGAAACAACACAGCAGGTGGCTTCATGCCACTTTGATGTGGCTCTTCTGTGCCTGTTGGGTCAAATTCAGCTCTTGGAAGAGTCAGGTCAACATCACTTTTGCCCTGACTACAGCTGAGCAAGCCATGATACCCATCTGCATCAAGTGAGGGCCTCTTTGATCTTGTGCCTTGGGCTGGACATGCCAGCAGATTATTTAATTTATTTTTTTTTCCTACAGCAGCTCCTTCTTGGACTGTATCTATCTTCAAAGTTTCCATTCTGTCTGTTCCCAAAAGGCAGTGCTTTACAGTGTAGATAGGAGAGCCACTGCACACACTCAGTTCTTTCCTTTACCAGAGTTGCTGTTCATGTCACTTTCCTCACCAATTGTAGCTGCTTGGAAACAAGGTCAGCAGAGACCATCCCCTTTTCCCTCCCTCCTGATGTGATTAGCTGTGCTCATTTGACTTCACAGGAACAAAACAGCACTGAAAGGCAGTGGTAAAAGTGGGTCTAGGATGCCCAACTTCACTCAGCTCTCAAAAGTTTTTCACGATATGCCTTTAAAATGAGGTAGTGATTACAGATAATTAAAGAAGAGCTGCCATAAAAATTGCACCTGCATTATTTGCTTAGGTACCTGCCAAAACTTAAGGTGGTCCCTGGGAAGCAGCATGTTGTCTGAGTATGACATAATGCTGGAGCCAGTTTTGGAGGGAAGGTTTGTGCGAGCTCATGCACACTTTGTCCTTATCATAAACTCTGTGGGTTTAGGTCATCCGAGAAAACTTTGAACTCATCTACTGTTTACACCGAGTTGCCAATCAAGCCAAAGCCTTTGGGAGAAAGTCTACTTTTACCACCTGGGGAGCTCTCCAGTTGGCAGGAGATAGAAGAAAGGAGCGCAGGCTGCCTGCTGCCAAGAGGAACCGGGAGACTTAAATCTCTTGTGTACCAACACAGCAAGCCAGGGTAAAATCAGCAGCACAGCCCTACTGACAAGTGAAGCAAAAGCAACAGTGTGCACGCTTACAGCCCTGACCAAGCTCTTTGCCTGTGATCCACATGGCACAAATCTGTGAGAATTATCCCAAAGCATATGTTGGTGATCAAGCTAGCAGCACAAAATCATGTGCAGTTAAGTGTCCCTCACTTCTAGCAAACAGCCCACAGCACTGCAGGGAAATCAAAGGAACACCGTTTTCCCACTTGAGATTCAACACCCACCACACGGGAAGGGTTCATGTATGAATGTCTCTATAGGATAAGACTTGCTGTTGAGAAAAGGGCCTTATCTTGCTGGCAATCTTGAACCACAGAGACAGGAGAAAGGCCCCGCTTAAAATTTTGTCTACAAGCAGCATTTGGAGCAGTTTACCATCAGATGCATCACGGATCTGCTGGCTGGAGCTTGCGGTTATTGCAAGGAGAAAAACGATTTTCTAAACAACAAAGCCAGTTGCAAAATAAGACAATCTTAACCGTGTGTCAGCTCTGTTGTGTCAGCACTGCTGTGCCTCTGTCCCTACCACTCCAATCTGTGGCCCGCTGCATCCCTGCTGATCGGCACGGACGTACCTCCAGTGTTTAGGTGATGCTGGTGGTGCCAGTCTGCTTCGCTGCGGGGGGCTTTACTGCTTCCAGGCCAGAGCTGACACCCCCCCCCACGGCACGGAGGTCTGTATCCTCCAAAGCTCAGACTCTCCACCACCCCCAGCTAAACTCCTCGGCACAGACCCACGCTTCACGGGGGGTAATCACGCCTGGAAGGGACTTGACAGGGTCTGGCTGTCCTGAGCCATGGCATCAGGGGCAGACAAGTGGCCCGAGGCTGGATTTACCGCCTGGGTGGTGGTGAGGCCGGTGGGAAAGGGACGGGGAGAGGGGTGAGCTCCGCACCCCCGCGGGCTGCCGGGGGGATATGGGGTGCCAGCATCGCCGCGGGCATCCCCGCTACCGGAGGGTTCCAGGTCTCGGGGATCAGGTGACCATCGCCCGGGGCCAGGCAGGGACTAAGCGACAGTCCGACCGCTCCTTCACCTCAGCTGAACCCGCCGGGAGCGCGGCTGGGTCCGAAGGCAGACCGGGCGTAAGGGGCAGACCGGGCCCGGCGCGGGGGCTGCCCGCGGGGTGGGGATGGGGGCCACCCCCCCCTCCCGGGGCCCCGCTCACCTGCCGGCGGCGCCGGGCGCTGCGCATCGCGGGCGGCCCCGGCCCGCGCCGCTTTAAGGCCGAGCGGGGCGGAGCGCCTCACGCCGCGCCCGGTGCTTGCCCTTCTCCGACATGGCGCCGCCACCGCCGTTTCCCGCTGCGCCGGCGGGAGGCGGGGCCGGGGCCGGGCGGCGGGGTGACGCGCGAGCGCGGCGGGTGGGACCGGGAAGGGGCGGTGGCAGTGGCGGAAGATGGCGGGGTGTAGGTCCGGGCTGTGTTGCTGCTGCTGCCCGCGCTGCTGCGGCGAGCGGGAGAGCCGCACCCCCGAGGAGCTGGTACGGCCGCCGCACCGCGCGCGACCCCGGCCCCGGCCCTCCTGGAGGCGCCCCGGTACCGGGCCTCGGTCCGGCCGCGCCGGCTCTGGGCAGTGCCTGAGGGCGGGTGGCTGTGGGGGGCGTTGAGCGTTGCTATGGCGCTGGGCCCAGTGCCTCCGCCCAGTGCCTCAGGGCGCGGTACCTCAGCCCCTGCTCGGCCCAGCGCCTCAGGGCCCGTACCCCGGCCGGCGCCTCAGAGCTCGGTACCTCAGCCGACACTCGGCCCGGCGCCTCAGAGCTCGGTACCTCAGCCGACACTCGGCCCGGCGCTTCAGGGCCCGGTACCTCAGCCGGCGCCTCAGGGCCCAGTACCTCAGACCGTGCTCAGCCCGGTACCTCCACCAACACCTCAGGATCTGGTACCTCAGCCTTCACTCGGCCAGGTGCCTCAGTCCCTTCCCACTCTTTTGCCTCATGTTGGGCCCAGTACCTCAGCTGGTGTTGCCAGTGCTTTGGCCCGTGCTGTCCCAGAACCCCAGGGAGTGTTTTCTTTGGCTGGGCCTGGTATCCCAGCCTCTATGGCCAGTGCCTCAGTGTGCACTGCAGAGCCTCTCCAAGTGGCTCTGGTAGGGGCTCTCTCAGGCTCCCTGGCCTAGGAGAATGCTGTCTGTGCAAATTTCTTCCCCTGGACTTCCCTGTAAGCTGTTGCTATAATGGAAGCTGGGATGTGGGTTTAGTACTCTGCTTTACTATGCCATGGGGAACTCCCATATACAAACTCTTGTAGTGTATTGCTGAGGGGCCAGCTTTAAGGTAAGACCCTGTACAATCACCCCAAAGTGGTGATCTGGTAACCTGTACTCTGACCATAAACAGTAGTAGCATAGACCTTCCCTGATCTTGGCTTTACTACCAATGCTCCTGAGCAGCTATACATGCATTCATTCCCATGATGGTTTTACTTTTTTGTTTCTTTGTTTTGCAGACAATCCTAGGAGAAACTCATGAAGAGGAAGATGAGATCCTTCCACGCAAAGACTATGAGGTGAGATGTTAATTGATAGCAGCTTTTGAAGTTAATGTGAAAAGAAATGCATCACTAGTTAGGTTGCATTGGCATCAGCAGAAATACCAAGAGCTGCTGTTGCAAAGAACTGCTCATCATCATTGTATGTTTCTGGGTTAAAGCCCTGTGTGAGGGAGGCTTTAGATATTAGAGCTTGAATATCTGCTGCTCAAGTCAGACTCTTGTTGAGAAAATCCGTTTTCAGAGTCTGCTGCATTGTTCTACTTCTTTAATGTGAGATTTATAGACTCTAGTGGTCTTGTTTCCTCATGACTGTAGAAAGCACCTGTCGCTACTTGGTCACTGTGGCCTGACTGCTGTCTCTGATGTCATGCTGCCTCACAGCAGATCTTCCATCTATTGGGAAGATAGATCTAGAAGATTCTGCTTCTTACAGGATAATTTTGCTTTTTGCATGACTGTATGGTGGCCCTCAACTATTTAGAGCAGTTGCTGTTAGCTTGGGTGTCATCAGCTTAGCTTGTCACAGCTTGGCTTGAGAAGGTGATGTAGAGAGAAGCTAGTGGTTCTTTGTGAGTACGACTGGGCAACTCTATATTGCTTTTAACTATGTGCTGTGATAAGCTTAAGAATTGATGCATTCATCTGGAAAGGAATTCCAACCTAGTGTTCCTGTTGTGAGAGGTTAAATATAAAGATCTAAAGTTATACCCTGCACTGTATAATTGGAGGTGCTTAAAGAAGTAAAGTCTATATCTGTACAATGTGAGGTCATGAATTCAAAGTTGTATTAATCAGTCGTGTTCCTGTTTAGTTCCTTGTCTGTGTTAGCCTGGGCAGTGAAATTGTTCTGTTTTTTCTTTTCCTGATACTCGGGGTCTGTCTCTGCTGGAAATACTTAAGTTTTTTGCAGGAGTTTTTTGCAAAACCTGCTGTGGGGGTAGTAATGACTTTTGCAATCTTTAACGAAGTCTTACATCTATAGCTTTTTGCACAATCTGTTGCAGCTGGTTCTCTTAAATTGACCTTTTGTCATTCTTTCAGAGCTTGGATTACGATCGTTGTATCAATGACCCATACTTGGAAGTTTTGGAGAGCATGGACAACAAGGTATGCCCTTCTTCTTTCTTTTTCATTAGCTTGAGAGCTAAAACTGTGGAAATCACCCAGAGAAATTTTCCCAGGGGAGCTGTGGATGCCCCATCATTGGAAGTGTTCAGGGCCAGCTTGGAT
>BJBW01000293.1:28167-90251 GCA_004320125.1 Scolopax mira | reverse complement strand
GTTCAGCACTTTCAGTTCCCTATTTTCAGTTTGCTGCTGTTGCTGTCTTCTGTGGATTTATCACGCTAGCTGTAATTGAGCTGTGGAGTCCAAAACTGCCTTTCTTTGATCCCCATTTCTATGTTGCTTTGACTTGGCTTTTCTTTTTGTATCCTCTTCCTAAACAGAAAGCTCAGAGATATGAAGCAGTGAAGTGGGTGCTGGTTTTTGCTATTGGAGTCTGCACAGGACTGGTAAGGGCCACGCTGTTAGGGGGGGTGAGGAAAATTCAGGAGGCTAAGCAGGAATAATTTAGAAGTCAATGGCTGAGGAGGAAACATTCCTTCATGAAGTGGAGAGTTTAGTAGCTGACATTGTCTTTGGGGAATTATAGCACGGTTATTGCTATATTATTTTCCAGGAAGCCTTTTTTTTCCCTTTCAGAACTTGCTGTTTTTTCTTTGTAAAGTATTCTAGCAAATGTTTTAATTCTGCATATAGGGATACTTGTCCAAAGTGAGCACTTAATAAAAAAGGAGGCCAGTTTACAATTGAACTGTGTTTTTTGTTTGGCATTACTAGCTTCACTGCATGTGCTTTCTGGAGTGTTTGAAAATTAGCTTTGCTGACTATGCCTCAGTGAAACACCAGATTTCTTCTGTACCCAGAAGTATGTGGTGGGTGTTCAAAATGCTGCCAGATTAGTACTCTGAAATGCTTCGCTTCAGGAATAATTCTAGGATGGATCTGTCCTGGTGAAAACAAGGGAGGCAGCAAATCTGAGCTTCTGAAGTTACTTGACTGTGAACAATGCTTCTTTTGCTACACATCTTCCCATGTGTGCGTGCTTCTGGTAGAACTTACTAGAAGTGGGTCTTTATTACTTGTATGTACTAATTTCTGATGGCAGATCTGCCTTCTTTTTCATAGGTGGGCCTCTTTGTGGATTTCTTCGTGCGACTCCTTACCCAGCTCAAGTTCCGGGTGGTTCAAAGCTGTATCTTTTACCTACTGTATGGGTTCCTGGTAGTCTCAAGTGACCTTTTGCTTTCTGTCACCATGTTTTGCTTAGAACAGCTGACTCTCAGACTTCTACCATTAGTCGTGGTGTTGATGATTAATCAAATTTTCAACTTGCCTATGTCATTCAGCCCTTGAAACCAAGAAATGATTCTGGTGTCATATATGTAGGCAAAGCTAATCCCTGAAAGAATGAGTGGTTCCCCTTCTTTGTAACTCAGTCTTGAGCTCTGAAAAGGAAGCTTGGCTTCCTGACAGGTTGTGTCAGATGCCCTGGCTGGATTAGGAAGTGCAGGCACAGTTTGTGACGCCAGTGGGAACCCCCAGACAGTACTGAATGACCGTGTGTTGGTGGCAGGGAATGTTGTTGTTTTCCTTGACAGTCCCTGCAGCGGTGGAAGAATGCACTGAGAAAGGCTGTCTTGCCTTGTCCTTGCTGGAGCTGCTGGGGTTCAACCTGACCTTTGTTTTTCTTGCCAGTCTTCTGGTCCTGATCCAAGTAAGACATAGGACCACTGCTTCTCCTTACACAGCCCCCCTTTGCTCTCACACAGGTCTTGGATAAGAAGTTTCTTTCTTGCTGCAAGAATTTTCTGCCCCAAGACATTAAACGAGCTTCACAGTGCTCATTGATTTAGCTAAGCAGGGACTCTTAGTCCCTTGTGCTCTCTGATGGGGTATCATTGGTCAGCTATGAAATTGATGCAGCACAGCCTCAGTGTTTCTTTTCTGCAGCCTGTAGCAGCTGGATCAGGAATTCCTGAAATTAAGTGCTACCTCAATGGTGTGAAGGTTCCAGGTGTTGTGCGTCTCCGGACAGTGGTGTGCAAAGCTATGGGAGTGCTCTTCAGTGTGGCAGGAGGTAAGGAGGGCTGTGGTGTGTTGATCTCGTTGGGGTAAGGAATCACTGAAGGGGGAAAAATGCTGTCCCTGCTCTACATAGGGCAAAAAAGGCTTCTCCTGTCTTTCCAGTAAAATGATTTTGATGGGCTGAAGCAGAGTGATGAGCCCTGAATGCATACATACATCAGAAAATTGACAGAAGGCTCAGGACTGTTGGGGGAACAGTTACTGTTCTGGGTAGGTTAGTCTGAAGTGGCTCTTTGTGGCTCCAAGAGGGAGCCCTGAGTATTCTCCAGAACGCATAGTCTGGAGCAGCCAGGAGGAGGCTATGTTCTAGGCAGCAGGGCGGAATAACTTGGAAAGTTCAGAGTCCTTGTAACAGCTGTTTTTGAATGGTTCCACCACTGGGAGTGCCAAGTTTGTGCAAGTTTTCACAAACATTTGCAGGGTTGAGGGGCCAGGGGGCAGCACCTTCCCTCACCTTGAAGGGAGAGGGAAGAGCTGCAGGCTTGGCACGGGGGACTGTGCCATGGCATAGGAGTGGGGACCTGACCTCTCCTGGCATTGTCAGCAAGGGAGAGAGCTGGGGGGGAATGTGCTGTCTCATCAATCCTGTTTTTCCAGGTCTTTTTGTCGGGAAGGAGGGTCCAATGATTCATAGCGGTGCTGTCGTGGGTGCAGGTTTGCCACAGGTTAGTGCTGTCCTGGGTCTCTGGCCTGGTCACACCAATGCTTTATAAGAGTACTGCAAGGAGTAGGTTTTCATCTCCTATGTTTCTAAATCTTTACTTTGTTTGTAGTTCCAGAGCATCTCTTTGAGGAAGATCCAGTTTAACTTTCCCTATTTCCGCAGTGACAGGTACTGTACATAGGATGTGGAGGAGGGGAGAGGAGGCTGAGTGAGCAGGTTCCTTGGGAGAAGGATGTTGGGTTGGGATGAATCAGTCAGTCGGTTTTTGATTTTCTCTCTGGTGTCCTGCAGTTTCATTTTGCAGCAAGGCAACACTGAGACTTGACTCTTCCATGCTGCTCTACTGTGGTCTCTGTGTTCATTGATGTTGTCTTGTACTACTTAACAAATCTCTACCCATTTAAATCCTTTAATCTGAATGGTTAAATGGCTTTGTTCTTGGGAACAGTTCCGTTAATCACCCCTTATGACCAAGATATAATACAGAGAAGGCTGGTCCACCTGAACAAGATTTTGTTCACCTTACTTTACCTCTCTGTAATTCCTTCAAGTGATGCTGGAGCCCCACAGTTTGGGATGATTCCTCAGATACCGGGCAGTTGTGTGGTGCCAGAGTTTTGCTCTGTATTGGTGCTCTCGAGAAAGAGCATGATGCTGCAATGACTTACTGAATAAATGGTGTTGCTTGCCATGGCCAGCACTTTCCTCACCGGTCATCCCTGTATCCCTGGGATATATCCATAAATGGGAGTGGGTCTCTTACTTTGGAGAACCTAAGCACCTCCAGAGCTCTGCTTTGCTAAACTGAGATTGTTTTCCTCTTTGTTTCAGGGATAAAAGGGATTTTGTATCTGCTGGAGCTGCTGCAGGGGTTGCTGCTGCCTTTGGAGCCCCAATTGGGGGCACTCTTTTCAGCTTGGAAGAAGGTTCTTCCTTCTGGAACCAGGGACTTACATGGAAAGTGGTGAGTAATGACTGGGTTGTTCTGTGTGTCTCCCCCTTGAGCTGGACCTTTGGAAGGGTTTGTGTGTGAGGGCATTCAGATTATCCTGTGTCTCCTGAGCTCTCCTGGCAGGAGAGAGATTGCTCCGAGTGCTCCAGAATTGCTACAGATGAAGAGCAGAGGTGAGTCTGGAACTATGGGGCAACTCTGCAGGCAGCAGAATTAGTGTACCTGGGAAAAGACTTCTGTGCCTGGGCTCTTTGCAGTCCAGTCCTTTGGGAGCAGACAGAGTTAGGAGGTGCTGGATTTTTTTCTGCCTTGGGGAGCTGTATTGCATCAATACATGTGCCATCAGGTTGTTCTCTCTGCCCCTAGTGCCTACTTGCATGAAGTGGACACTATTTTTGTGTGTCTTATGCTGAATGTCCTGTTGATAGGATTCAGTTCGTCTACTCTTTCTCAGTGGGGTTAAGAGGAGCCAGAAGATTTGACAAGATAGCAACTCTCTCAGAGCCAATGAAGACCTCAGTTCCATCTCTAAACAAGCTGTGTTAGTGTCTTGTAATTGATTTGCAACTGCAAATTAGCATCTTTGACAAAAGGAAAAAAAAAAGATCTTCTGCTGCAAGAATTACTAAGTGACATTCCTAACTTACTGTGCAGGAAAGCAAATCAGATTATTATAGTAGTCCTTTTTAGCCCTGCTCTCTTTTGCAGGAGGAAATGGGTGTTAAACCTCAGTAGGCCTATTTTCCTAAAGCTTGAGAAGATTCTAAGATTCCCTTCCACAGACCTAAGTCTTAAGGCAGAGCTGACTGCCAGTCTTAATTTGGGGAGTGCTTATTTCTTTCTTTTTGTTTTTACCTCCTCAGCTTTTCTGTTCCATGGCTGCCACCTTCACCCTGAATTTTTTCCGCTCTGGGATTCAGTTTGGAAGTTGGGGATCTTTCCAGCTCCCTGGGCTGCTGAACTTTGGGGAGTTTAAGGTAAGATTTCCCCCTGAACCCAGTCTCTTTTCAACTCTGTGTTTATTTCTGGTTTTTTTTGATGCATGCTTGTATTTCAGTGAAGGGCAGTTGATATTTAGTTTCAATACATTGATAGCCTAAGGCAGAATTGTTTCTCATGGGTCATAGCTGCTGAAAGTCTCCTATTATGGAGACAGAAGAGTTTGTAAGAAACTGAAACAACTCTGATGCCTTTTTAAAATGCTTTTCTGCGCCTAGTGCTCTGAGTCTGATAAGAAATGCCACCTCTGGACAGCTGTGGACTTGGGCTTCTTCATTCTGATGGGGATTGTAGGAGGCCTTCTTGGAGCCACCTTCAACTGCCTGAACAAGAGACTTGCCAAGTACCGCATGAGGAACGTGCATCCCAAGCCAAAGCTGGTCAGGTATTTGTGCTCTTTTGAGTTTGGGTGGGGATTTCTCATCTCTGTTCAGTGTCCCAAAGCAAAACACCGGTCTAGAAGACCCAATGAGAGGAATTGGAGGAAATCTCAGATCTGTTCTTTTTGAAATCACAGAAAGAAGCCTGCATAGAACTTAAGTGACCATCAGAAACCAGAAGTTACAGTCCCTTTGCATTTTTGGTAATTACTGCGGTGGTACAGATCGCTGCAATCCCCCTTACAAGGGCTATGAAGGGAGCTCTTTATAATAAAGGCTACAGTTGAACAAACCAGAGCTTTGTTTTCATGCAATATTTTTTTTGCCTTGTCAAAATGGATGTGGAAGGAATAGCTGATCCCACTCTTCCCCCTCCCCCCCTTATATTTTTAATTGTCTGGGTTAATTAAATCCACAACTGAGCTAGTATCTGTGCTGTTTAATATTCAATATCTGTGTGAATTGCCATGTAGTTCTGGAAAATAGCTATTTGTTTGCTCTGTCAAATCCTAAATAAGAAGTCCAGGTTTAAAAACAAGAAAAGTGTATTTCAGCAGTTAAGAGATATAAGAGACTATGCATCAACCTGTCTAGTCCTGTCTAGACTTTTACCCTGTGATGATCTACAGAACATTGTTTCCATGTGAACAGCCTCGTCACTGAACCCTTCCCTGGGGCTTTTTATATGTGACACTTATGTATTCTGTGGGCAAAAATAGCTCCTTTTGGGGGCAAGCAATAAAAAGGGGAGTTAATGCAATAATTCAGCTTGACTTGCAGGGTCCCCTGCTTCTGATGCTAAGCTGTGGTGACTGCTTGTTCTTGCAACTTTATGAAAGTCTTGTGCAAGAGCTGGGACTGTGTTACAGGACTGAGTGTGGCTTCAGTGTGTGGTTTCTGTTGTGTACTTGCAGAGTCTTGGAGAGCCTTCTGGTGTCGTTGACTACCACGGTCGTGGTCTTTGTAGCCTCCATGGTTCTCGGGGAATGCCGGCAGATGTCTTCCACCAGTCATAGTGGCAATGACACTCTGAGCTTGCAGGTGAGGGATCTTACGTGAATATTTTATGTTCCCATTATATTTTTCACCCTCCAGAGAAGCAGAGACACACAGTGAGCTGTTGACAGCAGGTGGTACAGAACAGAACTTCAGTGAAAGCCTACATGTAATTACAGGAGCTTAGGATAATAATGAAAGCTGCCCTTTGTGCTTTCGTACTTTGGCAAAGCAGCTCAAGCTGTGAATCAGGGAGCCTATTGATGTTGCATGCCACATCTCTGCTACTGATGTTTGGTCTGAACTTCCCAAAATGTGGGCTGGTAGCCCTGTATAAGAGGGTTACTCCTGTTCTGCACAAAGGCTAATGTAGGAGCGAGTGGATTGTAACTGTTTGTGTCTTTTGTGTCCCACATTAGGGTATGTCAGAGGACGTGAATTCAAGCATCAAGACTTTTTTCTGCCCAAATGAAACCTACAATGACATGGCCACACTCTTCTTCAACCCTCAGGAGTCAGCTATCTTGCAGCTTTTCCACCAGGACGGTGAGTGGCTATGAGACAGTGCCCCATCCCATGCTTAAGCTTCAGAGCTCCATCGTGCTTGAAGCAGCCTTGTTTCAAGCCTTGTTTGAAACACAAGGCTAAGAGCATCTCCAGGCCTTAATGGCTCTGGGGACCTGCTAGTACAACAGGTGAAAACCTCCTCCACAGGAACAAAGGCCTTTTCCTCTCTTTTTCACTTATTCATTGTCTTCGTGTGTGTTTGGACTGTGACACTACGTAGCTGATGTGAGACAAACTGGTTGTGAGCTTGAGGGGTGGATGGTGCAAGACTACAGTCTTTGTCCAACGGTCCTGTGTCCCTTTAGTTACAATTCTTCTTGTGTTGCAGGTACTTTCAGCCCAGTCACACTGTCCTTGTTCTTCCTTCTCTATTTCTTACTCTCCTGCTGGACATATGGGATCTCTGTGCCCAGTGGTCTTTTTGTACCATCACTGCTTTGTGGGGCTGCCTTCGGACGCCTGGTCGCCAACCTCCTCAAAAGGTGCATTGAGTGTGTGTGTGTGAGAGAGATGTGCTACAGACACACGCTGAGCTCTCAGTCAGGTTCATCTAATCTTGGGGCTCTGTGTTTTGCCCTAGTTACATCGGCCTGGATCACATCTACTCGGGAACCTTCGCACTGATTGGGGCAGCAGCATTCCTGGGAGGAGTGGTCCGCATGACAATTAGCCTGACTGTCATCCTAATTGAATCCACCAACGAGATCACCTATGGGCTCCCAATAATGATCACCCTCATGGTGAGTGCCAGGTCTTAGCTCAGGCTCCTTGCAGATTGCTTGAACATGTGCTGGCCCCAAATCTCTGTTCCTTCCAGGGCTATGATAAGCCAAGGAGTCTTGTACTTGGAGCAACTCAGTTGACTTCCTGTTTGCTCTGCAGGTCGCCAAATGGACAGGAGACTTTTTCAATAAAGGCATCTATGACATCCATGTGAACTTGCGAGGAGTGCCTCTTCTGGAGTGGGAAACAGAGGTGGAAATGGATAAGTAAGGCTGCTCCTCTTGGCATGGCTGTGGGTTAGAGTTCTTGCTCAGAAAGGAATGCTGTAATTCAAGGGAATGATGCTTCATCTCCCATTAATCTGGCTGCTTTGAGGAGCAGCTGTGAGGAAGACTGCTGTGGGAGGAGTTGGGAGTTGGGCATCAGGCCTGCAGCAAGAGAGAGGTGCTGGAGCCCTTTCTGAAGAAGGGTGGACAGGTGGAGATTTGAGGTTCAGAAAGAACTCTGTGCAAGTGTTCCACTGGACTTTGCTTCTTGCAGAATTTCATCTTCTTCCCACCTGTCATCTTTTTCCAGTAGTGTTTAAACACTTTCTATGTTATGAATTGGAACATTTTTCATTGCTTATAGTGCAACACTGATGCGATGTTAGGTTATAAAAAAATTAAAAATTGTGCCAGCACCATTAGTAACACAGTGAAGGTGAGCAATGGGTACAAGGAGCTGGCAGAGTAAACTGCAGCAAACTCCTTCAGGATCTCATTTTGGGATAGATTTGTTTTCTCATTTGTCCATCTCCTGGTGCTGACATTTGAGACAGGCAGCAATCTGGGATTTCTCTTTCCTCAGACTACGAGCCAGCGACATCATGGAACCCAACTTGACATATGTCTACCCACACACCAGGATCCAGTCCCTCGTTAGCATCCTGCGCACAACTGTCCATCATGCCTTCCCTGTGGTGACTGAGAACCGGGGCAATGAGAGGGAGTTCATGAAGGGAAATCAGCTGATAAGTAACAACATCAAATTCAAGGTAAGAAGTCAGTTGTTTGATAAGTTGAAAGGTGAAGAGCTTTGTTTTGCAGGCAGAAGGCCCTTTCTTTTGTTACTAGGCATTTGTCAGTGCAGAATTTGGGGCAGAGAAAAGCACCTACTGCAAAAGAAAATTTTCAAGGACTCAATTTCATTCTATTCTGTGGGTTAGAATAAGAAGAGTGGGCTGCATTCCCAGAGGCCAAAGTTAAGAGGACTAAGTAACCTGTTTAGGATATACATGGAAAAAGTTTGGATTTGGCATTCAAGTACTGAACCCACTGCTGAGATCCGTAGTGGGTGCCTAAATGCTTCTCTCCTTTGTAGAAGAGGCAGTGGGGCAGATATTTTAGTCTCTAGGTACTTTAGTTGGGAAGCTTAAGATTTAAGGTCAGAATGAATAATAAATGTGCTTGTGACATACTCGTGCTCTAGCAAAAAAGGGTGCTCAAGTTCCTACAAGTCAGGTTCTCTGTCCAGGGAGAGTACAATCCTATTGACTCTTACTGCAGCACCACTAAAGAACACTTTATCTGGTGACATAAAGCTATGATCATAGTTGTTCTTGGATGATAACTGTTGACCTGCTTAGTAGGTATCTGCAAATTGTTTGTTGTATCCAGAAATCCAGCATCCTCACCCGAGCTGGAGAGCAGCGCAAGCGTAGCCAGTCCATGAAATCCTACCCTTCTAGTGAGTTGCGGAACATGTGTGATGAGCACATAGCAACGGAGGAGCCACCAGAAAAGGAGGATCTGCTGCAGCAGATGCTAGAGAGAAGGTGAGATCCTGGTAGGCACAAACGTATGGAAACAGGGTGTTTCCATATGTTGGATGTGTTATGATCCTTCATATAATCCCTGTCGTTCTGTATGTCAGAGGAAACAGTGCTGGTGTCTGCATTTCAGAGGTGTCTTGTCAGGTCTCATTAGCCAGTGCTGGGGCTCATATCAGCGACTGAGTTCCTATGCTCATGGCTTGATGGTGTCCTGTTAATTTAAATTTCCTTCAAACACCTATCTAGAAATATTTCTTGTAAAGGATGGAATACCTGGGGAAATATTTTGTCTGTAAAAGTTGATGTCCTCTTGTCTGCAAAAACCTGAGGGCTCTGCAAAGGTCACCAGTGACTTGGTGCCATAGAACTGATACCACCTTTCTGGTAACTGTTCTGAGTCACCAGGCTTGTATTGCTGTTGCTTCCGAGCAGAAGCCTGGTCCAGTGAATCAGTTTCTAACCTAGTCAGTGTGACTCTTATGAGTAAAGTCCTGCCCCTGACATTTTGCCAGATGCTTCAGCTATTAGTAGAATCTGAATAATTTGGCACTGAAAATTGCTTTAGTAGCAAGTGATTTGAACTTGAGGGTTAGGAGACTCTGTCCATTCTGCTGCTGTTGTCATACTTTGCCCACAGTAATGGCTCTTGACCCCTCTCTGCTATTTTGTTTGGTGGAGAAAAGACTTGCTTGTCTAGCAAGAGTCTCTTGAAATGTTCAGAAAGTTGCAAAGAGCCAAAATGGCTGCTGTTTTGGAGGTGGGGGTATGTCTCTTTCTTAAGTTTGTGCAACTTGTAACATGTTATATCTGTCACAGATACACTCCCTACCCCAACCTATACCCTGACCAGTCTCCTAGTGAAGAGTGGACCATGGAGGAACGCTTCAGACCTTTGACCTTCCATGGCTTGATCTTGCGTTCACAGCTTGTCACCCTCCTTGTCAGGGGTGTTTGTTACTCCGAGAGCCAGTCGGTGAGTCTTCCTAAACAGGAATATTCCTTCTCTCTCGGCTGAGAAGTTTGGGAACAGCATTTATGGGCTGCCAAAAAGAATCTGTCTATTTTTACACTCTAAGGAATGCATCTGTGTTTTAAAAGCTGTAAACGGATAACGTGAATTCTCCCTTGCAGCTCTAGAATAAAAAGAATTTAATTTCTGTTTAAGCACCCCCAGGAAAACAGGACAGCTACTGTTTCAAAAATAAACCGACAGACCCAGTCAGTTGCCTAAAGATGCAGTTCTGTCAGAACTGGCAGAGGGTAGATCTTACATACCCACAGAGCAGCCAGCAGTGTGTACTGGGTGATTTTTGCTGTTGGGTGCCAGGGTCTTACCAGGAGGGTGTCAGCTGTATCACTGAGATCAGGAAGAGCATGTTTGAGGCCCATTGCTCACAAAGCTGGTTGGTTGCTGCCCTCCAGTGTTGAATGTAGACACATCAGAGGCTGGAGAGCAGATCTGGTGCCCTCTCAGCTGAACAGCTGGATAGGTTTGGGCTTGCCCTGGCTGTGTTCTGAGATGAGCTGCTTGGGGTACCTCTGCAGAAGGAGATCTGGGTGAGTGAGTGGGAGGTGTCATTTGCTGTGCTGATCTCAGCCCTTCTACCACTCGTGTTCTGATTGCAGAGCGCGAGTCAGCCTCGTCTGTCTCATGCTGAGATGTCAGAGGATTATCCCCGCTATCCAGATATCCATGACCTGGACCTCACATTGCTGAACCCTCGCATGATAGTGGTAAGAGAGGCTCTGCAGTCTGACAGTGTTTCCTGATATATGTTTAGGACCATCCTAAGCTTTTTAAAAAAAAGCTGAGAACATATTTTAAGTCCAACTTTGAGAGCAGTGACCAACATCCTGTACTTCTCATGCATTCAGTCAGCCTTGTCTGCATGTGGAAATCAATCCTCATGCCTGCTATGAAGTAACATTGCACACAGGTGCTTTGCTTTCAGAATAAGATGTTGTCTGTCTAGTTTAACTTCCTTCTAGATTTGGAACTCTATGTGCTGGGGGGTTGGTCAGTGACAGGCCTGTCGTCGTCTTTGTGACAGGAAGGTGGCTGTGTAGGCCAATGTGCTTTTTTTAATATACATTCTTATTTTCATGGACTTGCATTTATCCTGCTTAGAGGCTTTCTGCACCATTGGGCTTTTAAGACCATGGGTTGCAGTGGTCAAACAAACTGTGACAAATTGATGTTCCTGAAATAATTTCATATTTGTGGAGAAATAGAAGATGCCCACAGTCCAAAACCATGCCCAGAGATCTGTGCATTGGAGGAGTCGTAGGAATTGTAGTGATTCCCATAGATAGTGGAAATGCCTTTTGTAAATAATATAATTGTTTTTCTTTCTTAGGATGTCACCCCATACATGAACCCATCACCCTTTGCTGTCTCTCCAAACACTCATGTGTCACAA
Organism: Scolopax mira; assembly: GCA_004320125.1. NCBI lineage: Eukaryota > Metazoa > Chordata > Aves > Charadriiformes > Scolopacidae > Scolopax > Scolopax mira. Next base: position 78,868 of record BJBW01000293.1, on the reverse strand, counting down.
GTCTTCAACCTGTTCAGGACAATGGGACTCAGACATTTGCCGGTTGTCAACGCAGTTGGAGAGGTGAGTCTTTATCTCCTTTTTGTCTTGGCTGAGCAAGGAAGCCACCATGCTTTATGTAAGGCTTTCCAACTTTGGGAGAATTGAGATATCTTTTTAACATCAGAGATGCTTAAGGAGATCAGAATGTGATCTTCTTTAAGGCCGTGAAGCATTGTTGATTACTGTGACTTTGATACCAGCTTTTGTGTCCAAGCCTCCTTCCCATTTTCCCCACAAAGCACAGGACATGCGGTCTCTCTCCTGTCTCAGGTTGGCAGCATGTGGAAGCTTTTACTGTTTTGTATCTGTTGAAAGGCCTTGAGCTCATCAGAGGCTGCTAATATGGCTTCCTCTTTGACAGCTTTATTCAAGGCCACGAGCAGAATTTCCTGTGTGTTGGGGTGGGAGCTTGTGTTCTATTGCTGCTCGTAGGAGCAGGAAAATAAAGGAGTCTTTGAATGGTTTGTGTGATTCACTGTACTTGTGTGTGTACCCTTTGCCATCTACAATGCTCAGGAGTAGTCAGTAGGTGTCAGTAACTTCCTGCAAACATAGTAATAAGCTCTTTCTCTTAGGCTGAACCGGTCTGTCCCTGTAAGACAGCAGTGCTTTCTCTGCCTCTTGGGGTTACTATTAGCTACTCTGCAGAGCCTGTTGGTTGAAAACAAGAGATTGACTCGTTCCATTCTTAGTACAAGGTGCTCTTGCCATACTAGAGAGCAGCCTAGTTCTAAATTCTTTTAATGTGTAAAATCTTTGAAGTGTTTCATCAGCTGAAACAGGTGGTTTGACTGTTTCCCAAGCAGGTTGGGAGAGGGTCCTTTTTGTGACCTTCCAGCTAGTGATGGCCGGTGTGTAGTCCCCACTTAGCTGGTCTTCACCATTTCTCTGTTTTGGTCTTTAGAGCTTCCTAGAATGTATCTGATGCGAGCTATCTGCAGTCATGTCATACAGCATAGCAGAAATGTCTCAGCTTTGCTTATTTACAATTACAGTTTCCATTTTCCAAAGGATTTAGTTACGTTCATATACTGTCTAACATCAACAGGATTTCCCTGCCTTGGCAGGGGTAACTATGGCTGTGTCCAGACATGAGAGCAGCAATTAAGCTGTCCATTTGGGTGTAGTTAAAGCAGTGTCTTGCCTGGGGAAGGGAGGGGTGTTGTTTTGGCAAGATTTGAATTTGAACCCACTCTCATTCAGCATTGGTCAAGAACCGCTTGCAGGTTCTGTCTTTTTTGGGGGTTGGAAAGAACATCTCTACCATGCACGTCTCTTAGTGGCACAGCTGTGATATTGACTTGTATCTTTTTTTTCCTCTTTTCTTCCTCTTTAAGATTGTTGGGATAATCACTCGGCACAACCTGACCCACGAATTTCTGCAGGCAAGACTGAGACAACACTATCAGACCATTTGATGCCCCTGCCCACCCTGCCCCACTGTCGGTGTGGCTCTTCCCTCTTCCAAGCCTGCACACGCGCTCGCATTCTGCTTGGACCCCACAAGGCCCAAGACTTGCCGTTTGGCTTCTCACATGCAAATCAAGCCTGGGGAGCTGGAAAACACCTTGCTAGCCAGAGAATTAGAGGAGCTGCCTGAGCCCAGAGCTCTTGATGGGTCTCAGGCACTTGGTTTGACCACTCTTGATCCAGGTTTTTTCTCCTCCTCTGCCCCAGTTATCTCCTTTCATCAGATGTTGTCCTGACACCGTATGTTCTGCTATTTTGTTTTGGTTTGGGTTTTTTTTTAATGGTTGGAAAAGAGAACCATCTAGTTCTACTGTGTCCTGTGCAGAGAACTGCAGCATCTATTCCCTCTCCTCCTGTATGTCTCCCTTTTCCTCTTCCTCCCTTGTTCCTGCAACTGTTGCCTTACTCATATGAGAAGGGGGTTGCTGTAAAGGCTGAGAGGAGATACTGAAGTCTGCAGTTATCAAATAGCTGCTCTGGAGGATGGATTTTCTCAAAAGAGGCATTAAAAAATTCAACTCTTTGGAAATAGACCTCTCTTTGCAGATGCTCCCATTTGCCCATGTTGTCCTCAAACCAGGACACATGTTTTTTCCTCTCTGCCTTCATTTTTTCCTAATTTCTCTCCTTCTTTCATGGGGAAGCGTCCCTGCTGTGATGCTTTTGACAGCAACTGACTTTTGAGAGCAGCCCAGCAAATTAGAGTTCAAAATAGTTCAATTCCTGTTACTGTTTGGGATTATAAATATTTAATACACTTGCAAAGCATCTCAGAGAAGGGAGATCTTTTCCCTGTTAGCTGTTGCTATTATCTCCCTGTAAGAGACACTTCTAAGGCACTTTGTGGCACTCTGCTTTGTCACTACCCTGACACTCATGCATTTCTTGGCATTTGTAGGCACTTCGTCCTTGAACATTGAGAGCCTGGGACACGTTTCCAGAAAGACCAGAGAACCTCATGGCCTCAGAGCACAGTGAAATGTTCCTTTCTGGAGGCTTATAGAACTGATGCTCTGTCTCTGGGCTTGGCTGTGTTATCTCTGTGTCATGAGAGGAGCTGGTGGAACTTCAGGCTGCCATACAGGAGGGACACCTGGTGCTAGTGACAAAGGATTTGCTGCAGGGTGATAAGTGGGGCTGTCTGTGCTCTAAAAATGCCTGGGATAATGTTTGTGGTTGCAACAGCCAAATATCTCTAAGGGTAAAATCAGCACTTAGAAGCCAGTTGCAGCCAGTTCACTGCTTTAGCAGGTACCATCCTGGCCAGCACCTGTATTGTTCCAGCAGGCACCTGCCCTCCTGAGTTTTGCATACAGATAACTCTCTGTGGGAAGCCAGCATTGTGCCTCCAGGGGCTGCAGAGCTGATTGGCTTGATAAAGCACAGAGCATTCTCTCAGCCAAGAGACTGGGCCAAGTAATATGGGAAATGTATCCCAGAAAAGCTTCTACATAGCCTCTGAGCATTCTGATTAACCTGTTGTCTGCCATAAGGAGTTAGCTAGGTAAGAGTTGTGCCAGAAGGAAATCAGACATTATTGTATTTTCAGGAACTCATCTATGCTGAAGATTTCCCTGACTAAGCCTGAAGAAGTTCTGCCTTTTCCTTACACGTGTTAAAAACGTTAAATCTGTTAAAATAGCCTCTTTGACTTTGTGGAAGCTGGTTGTTCAGGGCACTGCCCTGAAAACTGCTGGCTGCTGAGCCCTGCTAGAGTTAGGCCAGGGCACCAGCCAGGGTCTTCATGTAGGGCTCTTGAAGTCTTTGGAACTCTTTGATGTTGATGGACAGATAGAGGATGGGTGGATGTATACTCTGGCTGAGTCATGGGAGGTTGTTGAATTTTGTCCAACCCATGAGGAAAACTGACTTTTGACTTGCAAGTTGTTTCCCTGTAAGTAGTGCAGGGATGTTCTCTCTGCAGATGATTTCTAAAATGCTTGTGTTTCCTGAGCTCGAGTCTTGCACTGAGCTACCCCAAGAAACTTCCAGCACCCTTTTGCACTCCCTGAAGCTAGACTGTAGGTCTGAAATACACTTCTTTTAACCTACCTTTCATTCAAAGGGTTTGTGCTTGTGGGCAGTTAGAAATCACAGGAATCCTGTTTTGATGGGATTTCAGATCACTGTAATGTGGAATTAGGAATCCTGTAATGTCAGAGCACCTGTCTAGAATGCCCCATGTCTCTCCATGACAGATCTTTTTCCTCTTGCTCACGTTGAGTGATTGTTTGTGGAAGGTCCCTTCTCTTCCTGTCCATGAATAGGGCTCCTTAGATTGTTTGCCTTGAACTGCTCATGTCCTGGTTTATTTCTGTACGCAAACTGCAGCAGCATATTTTGCTACAGGATGTCTTGTCATCACTACTGAGGCCTCCAGTTAGGCTGAAAAATCTGGTCAGAGCTTGTCTGAGCACCAGCTGGGCTTTCCCATGAGAAGGCCACTTGCCTTCAGCAGCTGTCAGCTCTGCCTGCACAGCTATCTTATTGAAATGTTTTAGCTGGAAAACAGACCCCTTTCACTCTTTCAGTAAAGAAGAAGTTTTAAATAAGGATGGTGGGTCACCCTATCAGCTGCTCTAAAGGGAAATCTTGGTGTGCAATCTTGGTGTGCAAATGTGGCTTGCAGAAAGGGAATTACAAGTTCATGTGACGTTTGGGGATGTAGCATTTCCCTTCTGCTGAGGACTGGTGCAAAGAGGCTTGTGGTGAAATCGGTCTCGTTCTCACACTTTGGTCACTTCATAACACTCACTTTCTTAACACTCACTGCTTCCTCCCTGGCTGCTTAGTGATTTACCAAGAAACATTCTTCTAACATAGGTGCCTGTACTCAGAGCAACACTAAAGGAATAGTAACCCAGAACTGGATTAGTATCGATGGCAAAAGTTAAGTTAGGGGGTAGTATTTTCCTGCCTCGTGGTTTCCTGTGCAGTGTTAATTATGCAGGTATGAATTGTTAACTTACTGTGAGCCATTCCAATGGTAGCGACTTACCTTTCCATTTGGTTTTTTTTGCACTGGTTTTTTTGTTGTTATGAAATTATGTAAGCTAATTCCACAATGTATATAAATTATATTTTTTTTAATTTGTATGAATATATTTTTATTTGAACTATGGCACTTGGGAAGTATTCATGTAACCATAACATGTCTGAGAGTAAAATGTTTGTGTCTCCTTCAGCACTTTTGAGGCCTTTTGATGTTTCTAGTGTTGTCTTATTTTCGCCCTTTACTATAATAAAACTGGTAGAAGATGGCAAGATCCTAGAACGTGATTTGAGGTGGATGAGTAGCTGCTGTTTATGAGCTGTCTGGATCGAACAGTTTGGGCAAAGAGGAATTAGTGGAATCCTTTAAGGTGTCACTGCTCCGGCCCCGTGTTCTCCCGCCGCACATGGTTAAAAGGAGGGAGACGGCGCTGCCCCTGTCCAGGGTCCTGAACGGCGGTTCGGTGACAGCGGGAGACGCTCGGCCTCTGCAGCATCTTCCCAAGCTTTTCAAACGCAGTGCGTGAAAAAAACGTGTTCGTAGCTGGAATGGGTTCCACCACCCTCGGGGAAGCTCGGGGTATCAGTTAGTGAGGGTTAGGCGCTGACATCAGTGTTTAAAAGTAAGCAGGGTGTCCCTTTCAAGTCAGGGTGCTGTTTCAAAACCTCAGAGATAAAAGCTGTATGGGCCATGTATGGTTTAACACACATTTTAGTGATTCTTAAACATCTAGGAGCAGGAGACCGAAATCCATATGTGCCGGTTTGAATGGATGAACATAGAAAACAATATTGTGTTGAAGAACTCATGAAACTAGCAGAAAAGACAGGACAACACTGAGAGTCTCACAGAGTCCCCTTGTAGCTCCTTGATGTTTATGCTAGAGAATATCTCTGTGGGATGGCCAACTTTACACATCGATTTTATCTTTATTTTGCTTCTTCCCAATTCCCAGCATATCAGGTTTGTCCCTAGCTGCCTCCTCACTATCTTCTATTTTCTTAAAACTTCCCATCTCCTAAGTCAGCTTCTTTCTCTATAGAGGATTCTGCTGTTTTTCCAAGAGAGTGTTCAGGAGATGGGAAGGTAGAGGGCCTTACAAATCTTTCTTTCTTCCTTCCTGATCCCAAACTGTGATTACAACTGTAAGCTTTTTTTTTTTTTTTAATTTTTTTTTTTTTGGTGGAGGTATATTGCTCAGCAATAGACTCTGCTGATAGGAAAACTAAATACAGGCCTGGCATACCCTGTTTACAAAAGGCAAGTTTTACTGTTGAGAGGGAAACTGATGTGCTCAGGAGTCTCTGAACCAGGATTCCCAGTTGTACTAATTCCTTTTGTTTGTTCAGATAGGATGATGGGAGGCTGGCCTCTGGCCTCAAACTATTACATGCAATCAGTGAAAAGGACCAAAGGCAGCAGCTGTTTCTGGTTGCCAGCACTGAGATACAAGAGCCCATCCTGTGGTCTTAAGGTTGCTTTCTACCTTTTTGTTTCACTCTGGCATTTTCCACCTGCTCACTGCAAGACTGATTTTGAGACTGCTTCTCTTTATCCTTGCAATGATGGCAGGAATAACACTCAAACAACAAAGCCCACTGCATTCTGTCACTTGCTCTGGTAAAGGATCGGGGATTTGAGCCAGCAGAAGATTCCCTTTTAAAGTTCCTTGTCCATAGCAGCTGTCACTGGAGTGGCAGTGGTTCAGCTCCAGCAGGGAATGACAGCACAGGGACATCTGGTTGCAAAGAATGTTTTTGATTTGTTTCGAGATATTTCACACTTCAAAGGTGTGAGAAAAGCACCAGAAAAGATCCCCCCTTTCTTTATCTCTGAGCAGTGCCTCTGGATTCTTCCTTCTTTGGTGTGAAAATTGAGACAAGTGTTGGACAACTGGGTACCAACTGTCTAAAGGGAGCTGTACCTCTGGGTAAGTGTGTGAGAGACTCACGGCAGGGTTGTCAGCAAGCTTTCTGCTTTATTCTGAGCTGTGTGACCATGCTGCTGGTAGCCTCTGTCTTTGGGCATGGTGCCAGCATGCTATCTCTGTAAAGAGTTGCTGCCAAGGATGACTGGGACACACTCATCAAGCAGGTGTCAATCAGCAAAGGCCTTTGGGGGCCAAGCTTCAGTGGAAATAAATTGAGCAAGCTGGATAGGGCCAGATTGTTATGCAAATTGGCACAGCTCGACTCTTCCCGGCAGCAGCAGAGGGGGTGTGCCCTATGATTTCTTAGAAAAACGAAGCAGTGGTGACAGTTTCTCTTGGCATTCTTGCTTGCAGACTGGGATTTCAACATTTCATCTAGTGGGAAGCTGGAAAGGGATAGTGCAGTGTCTGAGGGGGAAAGAAACCCTCAAATCTAATTTGCAAAAAAACTCTGTGCCAACCAGACCACTTTTCCAATTGAGGCTTGTGCCTTACAGTGTGCGTGAAGCCTGCTGGTGTAATTACTGTATTTCAAAGTTCAAAGGAAAGAAAGCTACTCAATTATGCACTGTCAGTCAGAGTTACTGCCAGAAATTGTTAGGAAGTGACTGTGAAGCCTGGCGTTGCAGGAGGTGGCAAACATCATTAGAGCTGGGTGGAGGGTGTCAGCCTGGTCCTTCTCTGATCTCGCTGGGGTATTTCTTCCTTTGCACAATGAGCGTGACAGCACTAGGGTACTGTGGTGTGGGGAGCAACTGAGGTTTACAATGCACTCTGATGTTTGACAGGGGGCAGGAGGGCAGGATTTCAGGACCCTGCTCCGTGCTTAGTGCTGAATAGTTGTTTGGAACCTAATCTGCCTTAGATGATTTTTACATCAGCTCTTGCTTTGCAGTGATAGCTTTGTCCCAAAGGCATCCTGTGGTTAGACTGTTTCTGAATTGTTTACAATTACAAGTTACCCTGATTCACTGTCTTGGGGCTGACTCACAGTACAGTTCCTAAAGCAAAACTCTGCACTATTATTGACACATGTCACTGACTTTACCTTCCCCTAGGGTAAGTTTCTCTAGAAGGCTTGATATATATCTTGGATAGGTATGAAGACTTAGTAGGAATATGCTAATATTCAGTTCCTGCCCTCATGAGAGCCTGGTACTGCTTGTTTTTCCTCTAGTCCAGTCCCCTATTTTCCTTAAAAAAAGTTCTAGGAGGATTAGTTTTCAAAATTTACAGGCATCAAAGACAGATCCACTAGAAACCTGAAGGAATCTACCTCATGTTTAGCTGTGGGTCAGTGCAGAACTGGCTACTGTTGGAAGAGAGCAGGGCCTAGTTAAAAAGAATACCTGTGTCCATTCATGGGTAGGAACTGTGCAAATCAACTACAGTGACAGCAGCAGCAGAAGAAATAAAAGGCTGTCAAGTTAGCACCTGATGTGTACATAGGGTGATAGGACTGTCCTTTTTAGCTTTGAGCCTTACTGAAAGCAAGTTCCTGGTGGAGCCTTTGATGTTCTCTATATGCACCCTCTTGGCCAACAGTCTTTCTGTACCCTCTTTAGAAAGCAAGAAATACAACTCTCGAGAGATGTTTAGCTTTCAGATGACCTTGTCTTCTCCATGAGCAGTGGGCTGCTTTTGTTTGGGACTGGCTGCTCCCAAGAGCTCTCGCAGCACCAGTGGTAGCTTTGCTTGTCCTTGGGAGTGATGCTCTGTATCTGCAGGGCTGGTCACTTCTAAGTTTCTCTCATTCAGCTTTTCCAAGTGCTCGTTTCTGTGAGCAGTCCTATTCTGACCCGACTCTGAAATTTCCCTGAGGGAGCTTTACAGCTCAGTGTGTTTATGGGAGTAGCAGTAAAAATCCAGCCACAGAGATGCTTTTTTCCTAGATTGCCTGCTCTCAATTAGGTTCTCCCAGACCTCAGGGTCCATTAGCATACTGTCTGCAAGCCAATACAGACTTGTTCCACCGGGAACTGGCTTGCTCTTAATCCTGGACCTACCTGGCTTTGGGTCAGGCAGCGCCAACTCTTCTTGCCATTTTTAGCACATTCCACTGAACTCATTAGTGTTTTGTGCCTCGCGGGGCTGACAGGGAGGGACAATTTACAGGGCCATGATGTGTCTATGTAGGTTTTGCTTGACTGGGTAAAATTCAGCTTCAGCAAGGGCTGTTAGTGTACGAGGATTGTTTTTACTTTGCTTTAATAGCAGTGCATGGGAAGTCAGGCTGTTGCCCATTGCCACTGTGGAAGGATCTACCTGCGTGTTCCCAACTTGCTGCAGCAGGAAACAGGTGGCTGCAGGGCTGTGTCTGAAAAGCCTGTTTGAGAGTGTGAAGCCCCGTTGTCCCCACAAAGGGTGACTTCACACCACCTTGATTTGTGAAACCACCTCCAAGTAAATGCTAAATCACTGTAGCTTTTCACTGCAGAGATGTCTCATGGGAGCTGCTGGGAGTCTTGACCTGGGAATCTGTTCTTCTGCCAGGGAAACCTATTTGGGCACTATCACAGAATCACAGAATGATAAGGGTTAGAAGGGACCTGCACAGAGTATTTTATCTTTGGCTGGTGCTGCTGGAAGGAGAGGCTCTGACATGAGATTGTATCTCACTTCCCATCGGAGTAGGGTTCTGCTCTCTTTCCCTAGGGAAGGATCTCAAGGCCCTGAGAAGGATCTCAGGGAGCACACAGGTGCCTTGGTGGTCGTGTCAGCAGCACAGGGAGTGACTGGGAGGGCAGCTTGTCAAAAATGTGATGTGTGGCATAAGCCCTATTAAAGTGGTACAGCAGCTCTAGCTGTAAACAGGCATGTGCAGGAGAGGTGTGTCATTCAGCACTCAAATTTAGGATTTTGCTGTAGCTATAGTTCCTGAAAGCTGTTGTCAGCAACCGTCCTGGCTCTGGCACATCTACCTCCCCTCAGCCTGTATTGACCGAGGATCGTTCCCCTCATTATGCGTGTTTGCATAAGCAAAGTCAGAATTAGACTTCTGCAGTGAAGTCCATCCTGGTGCTGGTGTGTTCTTAAGCGCTGAATGAGCTTTTCAGGGTGCTCGAGTAATGGCTGCTGGGAACAAGACAAAATTAGGTGCTCAAAATAACACCGTTTCCAGCGGTACGTGCAATCACGAGACAGTTGCGTGGAGCCTGGGCTCTATGCCATTGCCCTGGCTGACTTGGGGTCTAAGCAATTTGGTCCTTGGGGTGCTAACTGAATGTATCTTGGCAAGATAACCCTGTTTTGTGGGGGGATGATGTGCTTTGGGCCAAATTCTGATCATAGCTGTGAAAACTAGCTATAAAGGCTTAAATGAAACTTTTAACAGACTTGCAGTGTTCCCATTAGCCATGTTTAGAACAACTTTATAAGTGGCCATTCCCAGAAAGTAATAAATGTTATGTACTAGGTGCTTTGTAATTGGAGTGATCCCACCTGCCCTCACATGAGAAATACCATGATAGGATTCAAGCCCCTTTAGGACCCACCGAGACACCCTGGGGATCAGCACCTCAGCCACGTGCAGAGTGAGACAAGACACAGTTAATGATGTATCTTTCTGTTGATGCTCGTAACCTTTATTTGGTCAGTGCTAGAAAGCATATACAATGAATTCCCTTTCCTCCCTCTGGTTATCTTGAAACTTGTGGAGTGTTACGATTTTTCTGTTTTCTTTTCATGTAAATTTTGGTTACATGAGGGATTTGTGGTAGTGGAGCGGCAGTTCCCGTGACTGAATAATCTATACCAGCAAAAGGACTCTCTTGTTACCAAAACCCTGTCTATAGGAGGACTCGTGTTGGTCTTTCAATGTTGAGCAGGCTTTTTTTTCCTGCTAATCTATTATAATTCATTCCCTATTATTAGCAGAGCGTAAAAACTCTAATGAAAAACTCATTTTTGTTTTTACCAAGTTCATACTTTCATGGTCTTGTGGGTACTGGAGTACCAATAAAACATAGAATTTTGACTTTAGGAAAATACAAGATATTTTAATGCAACAGACAGGAGAGAGGTCCAGCATAGATGTCTAATGTGTTAGTTTTATTTAAAGATGGTCTCTTGGTGCTAGAGTAAGAAATGTTCTTTAAAAAAACATTGAATAAATAAATAAATAAATAAATAAAAATAGGAATAACTTTCTGTTAAAGAGATTAGAAAGCATCCGGCTTTCATCTTGGGAGGAACGGGTACTGTAAAGCATTCTTCAGAGTAGGGTACAGGGAGGTTGAACTAATTCTTCCTGGAACCTGCAAGCCAAACAGGAAATAAGTGTTACTAGAAGGTGTTTCTCCCTCAGTATACACCACCATTGTCAGCAATGCTTTTACCTACCACATCAATAGACGTGGGGTTTCTTTTGAAAAACCAGTAGTAGTTTAAATGTTAGACTCTAATTAATTCCTTTTTCAAACTGTGTATTATTAAAGACTTAAATGAGAACCTGCTCCCCCCTTGTCGCGTGATACAGATGCTGTCTGTTCTGTTCAGAAAAATGGTTTAGTTGGGACTCACCATTGCAACCCATTCCACTCAGGGAGCCAATTCTATCAATTCTCCTCCCGAAGCAGCCAGAATCTCTCATCATCCTGGGCATCTGCAGCCCCCTCAGTCTCTTGAGGAAGGGGTCCCTGTAGGACAGAGGGGTGCTGGGTGCTAGCCTGGGTTCAGCCTTCTGGTCATCACTGTCATATGTGAGTTCTGGTGGCACCTCCTCCTGGGTTTTGGGCTCTTGCAGGTCAGGGTTGGATTCTAAGGCTTCAATCATTGCAAACTTATCCTCCAGTCTCTCCAGCAGAGCCTAAAAAAAGAAGGATTGATTTCATGAAACTCATAGATTTGTGGTCATTTGCTAGCTATTCCTATCATCTAGGAAGACACTCAGGTTAGATCCCAGGTTGCTGGTGGTACGTGAGCTCTGCCCTCTGCAGTGAATCCATGTTCACAATAATTCCAGCTCTGGGCAGCTGTAGCTGGGAGCTCAGTGAAGCTGGTTGCCACAGAAGTGTATCTTACAGGCAAAGTTAGAAGAGCTCTTAGCAGAGGCAAAAAAACATGGTCTGAATTGCACAGGGAGATAGTTGTCAACCCACCAGTGGTCCACTGTCTCAAAATACCTCTGAATCCATAGTCACTCCCATGTTCTCGGAAGTTGCCTGCAAAGCTGCTTGCCAGCAGTTGGCTTTCCCTGTTTTGGTTTGGGTTTTGGTTTGTTTGGTTTGTTTCCTAAAATCATCTCCTTGCTTGTTACCCCGAGGCTATCTCACTCAATGTCACTTGCAGAAGCTCTTGATGTTTTCATTAGTCTGTGCCCCAGGAGTTACAGGATTGCTGCTCCTTAAACTAACGTGCTTCTCCCTGAAAATCTCTGTCTGGTAAATTTATGTCTGTGATGTGACTTCTTCCTGGGCACCATTCTCTATAATTTTTAAAGCTTTGCGTAACCTCCTCAAGGACAGCTCAGGCAATTAGAGGAATCTGATTATTCATCTCTAGAAGTAGAGTGGAAAGAAGTGAGCCTTACAGCTTGCTTGACAATGAAGGCATTTGGAAGCCACATTTCTTGGCTAGCTGCGTAAAGTGAGAAAAATCCTAGAGACATGGGGCAGTTTTAGCTTTGGCTGTCAATCGCTTTAGGGAATTTGTTCTCAGGGTCAGATGCTGCAAAAACCTGATCACTGGTACTAGTCCAAGGAAATGTTTGAGCTTTCAGATTTCTTCATGCAAGACAGAGCCTTAAGCTTGTATTGTGCCACAACAATGGAGTTCTTTATCATTCATTAAATACACAGGTGGTAATTTTGTAGCTCTAGAAGCTTTTCTGGAGGAGCACACTAAACCATCATACTATTCCTCTAGCAACTTTTCTAAAAGTTTGATTTTTGGTGATCAGCTTTATATCCTCATCTCCCATCCACATGCGGCCAGTTCTCTTAAATCCACAAAGCCGAGAGCCCTATGGCTGTCCTGCTTCACTGTTCCTGCCATTTAGCAGGATCAACAGTAGCCCACCTGAAAGTTTTCTATTTGTTCTTATAGAGCTACTGTGATGATTTGTTCCCTCTCTGGGATTTTGCTCCCGGGAAGTTTAAGAGAAAAAGAATTGAAAACCCAAAGCAAACATCCCACAACATCAGAATTTTCTTCCCCATTGCTACCCAAGAGCTCTGGTGAACCCAGATCTGGAGGATATTGCTCTATAAAGCTTCTTTGAACACCTGGGAAGATCTAAGACCTTGTCCCCTGGCACGCGATCGCTGAGGTAGCTATCCGATTGTGTAAAAGAAAGGTAAAACCACCACCTCACGCTCTGCTAAGCACCCGAAAAGTTTAACCTTGCAAAAGAAGAGTCCTCACCTCCATGCTGGCCAGTTCTTTGGCAGGGCTGAGGTTGTAGATAGGGTTGGCTCTGCTGGACTGGAGTTGGATGAGCAGCAGCAAGAGGAAGCCACAGGAAAACGAGCCTTTAGTGTCCATGGCGGCTGGGTTCGTTGGGAATAGAGGAGTTCAAGCTGTCTCTTCTTACTTGTCTCTCTTCCTTGTCTCTCTCTTCCTTGTCCTATCCTCTGTCTTCCAAAGCTTGTCTTTTATACTCTTTGGGTGTGATCTCTGCTTCCTAGGTTATCGGTGGATTTATCTGGGGCACATTCCAGTCCCACTGCAGGCATGCAGCTCTGTCAAGGGAAGATTCCCTTTATTAGCTGTCATTAGGCAGCAGCTGCTGTTGCTGAGGAATGTATGTCACAAGTCAATGATTTCATGTCACTCCCCCTCCTCTTGATACCAGGCGCTGTGATTACATAGTCCAGTTGGAAATTCTTAGCAATTTTCTTTCAAGAGACCCCTATGGTCAGATTTACAGAGATGGGAAACAATCCTGAAACTACTCTAAACTCCGCTGAGTTAGAAGCTTTCCATTGGGAAATTACCTTTTACAGGGAAACAATAGGCTTTTCAGATGGGTATTTGGTGGAGAGTAAAGGCTGAAGATATATCTACTTTTAGGACACCTAAAGTATCATGCACAATTTCCTTCTATATATGGAATATGCACAGCCACTGCATGCCATCGAGTGTGCCGAAAATCCCAGGTTTGGGACAGTTCTCTTTTCCCATTGCTGTTGAGGTGATACCACCATTGAGACTGTATTTTTACGTTGCCAACAACAGAGACACCCCGATCTGCACCTCAGCCCAGACAGTAACTTCTAGAGTGACTGCGGGGACACTGAGTGCCTCCAGCCCCCCACGACAACCGGCTTTGGCACCATTGAAAAACACTAGCCTTTCTTTACAGCTAAATCTTTAAATTAATGGGATTTCTTTAAACATCGATGGTAAGGCTTGACCCTACAGTAATGAAATTTGAAGAGGAGATGGTCAGATTCAGGAATAATCTTCTTGTGCTTTCACACAAGGAAGCAACTTACTGGCGAGAACTTTAGATAAATCGCTTTGTTATTCAGAGAAGGTATCAGAATCTGACACCAAGGAAGAATCAATTTGTTTGTGTGTGTTTTGGGAGGGATTAAAATGAAACATTTTGTTTAATTTATTAAAAGTACTTATTTGTGTCTTTGAGAGGTGAAGTTTTCAAGATTAGCTGGCAGTGCTTAAAAGAGAAATTACGAAAATGCAGCCTTGCTGCAATTTCCTCTTCCAGTGTTGTCTTTGTGTGCATAGTGCTACTAAAAATGAATACTTCTTACAGAACTGCAGGAGAGTTCTAAACTGTGAAGCGTATTGCTTATCCTGCATTTTCCTAATGTTTCTTGTTGTTATTCTAAATTGAATCAAGAATGAATATATGAGGAAGTTGAATATGTCAGTCTCGTAATAATTCGTTGACTTTTAATACAAATATAAATCTTGAAAGAATGTCCAGAGTACAGCATCTAAATAATAATAGAATGATAAAATATTTCTCATGTCTTAAATGTCTTAACATGGTGTTTGTGTACAAACATGTGAACACACCGTTCACATGATCCGCTACCAAAATTACACTAGAAAGGACATCCTCAAGGTTGTGAAGTCAAACTCAAATGCTACTTTTTCCTAATATAGCCTGAAGTCAGCCCAACTCTGTGTGTGTTCTGATGATGTCCTTTAGTATAAAAGCACTCTGTATTTTTCCCCAATGCTTTCTTTTTTCAGTACATAGAGGCAGTTCTCTTTTTTTATATTATTGCATGCCCCGATGCGTTCTTATCTTGTCCTGTTCAAGTTGTGCTTAAGAAAGAACTAAGATCCTGATAGCCTCTTTTTTTTGTTGTTGTTTTTAAATAACACTCCATACTGCGGAGTTTGTATAATGGATTAATTAGTTACAAGTATTCTCTTACTGCTGCTTTCGGGTGTGTTTGTGTTTGTTTGCACCAGCGGGTAACTTCAGTTCAGAAACTGAGAGAGAGTGAGATGATAAAGCAGAATTATTCATTAATATTGACTGTTCAATTTAAGATATCTAGGATCCATTAGGATCTGTTACTGCTTTATTTTTTGTTTCTTTCCTTTCATGCTCCCCACCCGTTAAGTATTCCCTCCTGCTGTCTCTGGGCAAACACACTCTGTCGCTTGATCTGTGTTTTGTCTGAGAGCTCAGCACATCCCTAAAACAAACCCAGCAGCAAGACACCAAAGAACACGGTATCAGTCCCAGGTGGGAAATATTTAGCTTTGAGTGACCTGTCCCTGTGAAACAATCTAATATTCTAGGATTGTTTTCAATAACCTGGACCCGGAGATACTCCTTTCTTTTACTGGTTTGCTCATTTTCTACCTGCTGCATTTCACAGCAGATAAATGAGATTCCTGACTGCAGCCTTGACAACACTTTTTCTAAGAGAGGGATATTTCTGTGCACTATTTCATTTCATCTGTATGGAATTATGTAGATGGGATAAAATGGGTAGCTATTGTATTTTCAAAGCCAAATTCTGCCCTCTATTATCCACCTCGCAGCTCTGCCAAAGCAAATGGAGTATAAAATGAGGAAGAGGCTGGATTTGGATGCCTTTCATCTCCCAGTTACTAAGCCTTTTGACAAAACTGTGCCGTACCCCGTGCAAGCTCTCTTCCTCTGCTCACAATTTGGTTAGATTAAGAAGGAAATGAAGAGATGAGGCCATCAGTGCAGGAAAGAGAAGGGAAATGTAATAATGTCTGGTGCGGGGCGTGCAGCAGCACCGAGATCATAGGACAGATAGTGAAGTGGTGCCTCACTTTTTCCGTGGGGGAGGAAACTTATGTTCACCCCAAACATGGGCTGTGTCTGTCGCTGATGGGGATATGTTGATTCTCTCTGCGATGGGGCAGCCCCTTCCTCTGCCGGACTCTGCCCTCGCAGGCAGAGGCTCCTTCCTCAGCCGTGGCTTGAGAGCGCTATGTCCAAAACCCGGGTAGAAGAGACTTCTCTGAAGCCCAGTGCCTTGAGTTTGGAGAAGAGCCCCGGGCCCGGCAGCAGGCGGGGGGCAGCCCCGGGCGGAGCGGCGGGAGCGCGGCGGGGCCGGCGCTGGGGCTGCGGGGCGACTGGCGTCTGTCCCGGGTGCTGAAGGGCCTCCCGCGCCTCCGCCCGCAGCCCGGCCGCTGCCAAATGTATTTTTAAAGCCATGTAGCCCTTCTTGTCCTTAATGCCACCCTCCGCCGGGCCGCCCTGACAAGCTTGGCACCGATACCGGCGGCTTAGCCCCTGTAGGACACCACCTGGAATTAACCCCAAGCCCGGTGCCCACCTCCCGGGAGGATTCACGGCGTCGGGAAAGGCGTCCCGGCCACGGTGCCAGCCAGCGCGTCTCCAGTGCAGCGCGGAGGGTCACTGGACTGATCATTGTCATGGAAAGATGCAACCACCATCCTTCCTGCTGCTGTGACCCTCAGTGGAGGCTTGTCTGGATCTGGTGGGATGCTCTGGCCGGGGTGAGGTCCCAGCCCCTGGGGCAGAGGGAGAGGAATGCACTGGAGGGGATTTCTGTATCGTCTGACCGTGTGCTATGCCGTGACCAAAAAAAAAAAAAAAACAAACCACAAAACCACTCACAAAAGGCAATGGAGGCTTTGTACAAAAGTTTATTGCTGCATACCCCACCCCCGCGGGGGCTCCGGGGGGAGCCTGCTGCCTGCCTGGCTGCTGGACACCGGCCTGGAGGCTCAGGAAGCGCCTGGGAGCCGGTCCCGGCTTCAGCTTCTCCCTCTCCTCCAGAAACCTGGGAGAGAAGGGCAGAGCTGCCGGGGGAGCCGCTCCGAGGCTTTCAGCCGGGGACACAGCGGCCGCTCCCCGCGGCTGCCCCGGCCGCCCCTCCGGCCTCCCCCGCCTCCCTGCGCCGCGGGCTCTAACCCGGCACCTACGGGCTTTGGGCTGGTTGCATCCCAGCCCCGTCTGCGCGCCGATCCGCTCCATCCTCATCCCAAAGCAGCCGGAGAAGTGTCTCCGTCTGTAGGAGGAAAGGAGGCTCCTCCACTGGCTCTGCCCCTCCGCCGGCCGGGGAGGGCTGGGCGCCGGGCCCGGGGC
Organism: Scolopax mira; assembly: GCA_004320125.1. Lineage (NCBI taxonomy): Eukaryota > Metazoa > Chordata > Aves > Charadriiformes > Scolopacidae > Scolopax > Scolopax mira. The sequence continues at coordinate 61,918 of BJBW01000293.1, read as the reverse complement.
AGCCGACGGGCCGCTCTCCCCCCTCGGCAGGTCCCACTCCGAGTCGTCGGCCTCGGCCTCGGTCACCGGCTCGTCTTCCAGGCCCGGTTCCCCTTCCTCCTCCCGGAGCTGTCCCAGCGCCTCCAGGAGGTCCTGGAGAGGGAAGGAGAGGGGAGCCCCGACGGCCGCGGCGAGGGGACAGGGAGCCGCGCTCCTGCCCGGCGGGACGGCTGCGGGTGGCCGCCCCCGGAGCCCCGGCCCTCCCGGCCCCGGTACCTGCAGGGACCGCAGCTCCGCACCGTGCTCGCCGCCAGCCGGCTGCGGTTCTGCCCATGGCAGGACAAGCAGCAGCAGCGAGGCCCCGCAGCACAGACCCGGGAGCTGCATCCTATCCTATCCTATCCTATCCTATCCTATCCCAACCCAGCTCGGCACTGTACCGCTGCTTTGCCCATGGATGCCTCTCCTTATATCCCTGCTCTCTGCCCGGAGGGAGCTCAGCTGCCTCCTGCCAGATCCCCACAGGAGCCAGAGTGCCACACTCTGCCCCCCAGCTTTGATAAGAGAACTGGTTAAAACTGGCCCCACAGGTGACCCTTCAGGAGAGGGGGGTCCTCTGAGTGCAGCAAATCCTCCAGAGGAAGAGAGCTGCCTCAAGTCATCTCCTCCCCTCCCGGCAGCACTCATTTCCCCAGTGATTTCCTCCCCCTCCACTCTCCATCACTGTTAGGTAGGAGTTGAAGCAGTGAAAGGACCTTGCACTTTCTGCCTGTTTGCTCTGCCTCACAGCTGCAGGCACGCAGGAGCTGTGAGCTGGCCCAAGCAGGGGGTTCATTTCTCCTCCAAGGGGATGAGGGATGGATCATTTCTCCTCCATGGGGGAGAGAAGTGGAGGGAACTGGAAATTTTCCTCTGTCTGCAGCAACTCCCAACAGCTTTTTCTTCTCTGTATACATTTTTTTTGTGTGTGTTATGTGAATAGACCATCCTCAGATTTCCATTCAAGAGATTTTCCTTTCTTGCAAGTTCATGTGATGATGGTTCTTGCCTTCCTCTGGCATTGTTGGCAGACCCTTCTCTTTATAGCTAAGAGGCACAAAGTTTTTGGTGGCCCAAGTCTGCCTTGAGCGATGGTATAGCTGACCACTTTGCTATACATACTGCTTGCTCTCCAGCCATGCTTTGGCTGCAACAGCAAATCAGTCAGCACCATCTTCTCATATCCCACCATCTTTCCATAAATGATGGTGTATCCTGTCCCCCACACCTTGGGCTGGAGTGGAACAAATATTCTTTCCAGAAAGCCCAGATGCCTTGCTCAAAGAAAGAGGTTTTGTGAGATCTTTGGATTTATGCTTCACAGATACAAGTGTCTGAATTACCAATTTAGTGAGTGTAACAGGCAGCCTGTTTGTATGAAACTTTCTCTTATTTTGCCTCAGAGCTCTGCAGTGGTTTCTTATTAACTTTCAGTAAAACTTTTACCTTCTCTCCTGTGTGAGTGGCAAATTTCAACTATAAATGAGTACAATTTCTACTGGTCCTGGGGTGCAAATCAAGGTGACCCTGTTTGATCCTTACAGAACAAAAGGCAGAACCCTGTGGGGAGAAGAGCAGACAGGGCCCTTTCAGTCACTGCCTGGGTAAGGTTAAAGCAATTACACCAAGTTTCTGCTTCTGCCCTCCTCGCTTGTTTAGCCAGTACACTCGTCCATTTCTCTGATTTCACTTGCTATGTGCTGATGTCTGCTTGGGCCTTTAATTCAGAGACTGTACTAAAGCTCAGCAAAGCCAAAGAAAACCTTTCTTCTGAGTTTAGGTTTTGAACCAAGCTGTTGTGGTTTTACTGTTGCTAGGTGCTGTATGAACAAGGAACAACATACATTATGTTTTTACATCTCCTTCCCCCATTTCCTTGTCCTCCTGTTCCACAAATCTCCCTCCAGCTGACATAATTTACCTTCGATTGGAAGCAAACTAGCAATATCAGCTGGTGTGCGACAACGATCTCTGCATCAAGCAGTCTTAACAGCTGGCAAGTGGTTTTGCTTAAAGCATCACAGCAAAGAAGAATCTGGCAGAGAAATGAAGTGTGTGTTTTGAAAGTTGGGTACACGAGTGAAGGAAGGAAGCTCACACTGGGTGGGAGTGTGACATTGATAGACAAAAACAGCAAGAGAGCTAAGGTGAGGATGTGCATCATCCTTGGTTTTGTGTGCAGTAGAGACAGACAGGAGGGGAAAGGAACAAAGCAGTGAAAGTGTATGGGATCCGTGGGATGACCAAGGAAAATAAATACGATCTTAGTTCTCTAATAACAAACTAGGCAGACTTGAGACTCGGATGAGACCAAATCTTGATTGCTGCCTAACAGCACTTATAAACAGGTACCCCCAAAGCAGACAACTTTGAGAATGATACCTGTATATTTCTTTCTGTGTAGTAGTTTCATCACAGGCTTTTCTCCTCAGCAGTTTCTGCAATCCTAGCCTGTAAATTCATGTGCTGCTGCTTAGTGGAGATAGAAATGACACAGCTAGAGATGAGCTTCCTCCATCTGACTGGCATGCTGACTTCAAAGGTTAGCTTTGATTTTTTAAATGCTAATAGAACTCAGCAAATTACCTAAAGTACATACACACCTGGCTTCAGTCCTAGGGATCTAATTATGGAGGCTTTTATGTGAAATAAATTGTTCTAGCTTTCTGAAAAGTGGCTTTTTAAAATGTTCACACAAAATGCCAGGTGATGGGATGGCAGGTTACCATCTGTTTCTTATTCATCTTCTGTAGGATTCTGTTCACAAGTGCTTTCAGCTCGGTCTTCAACTTTCTCTGGCCTCTGTTATTTTATCTGCAAATAATTTCAGTGACCCACAGTCTATGTTAGTGTAGCTGAGTCTGGAAACAGGCTGAGGATGTTCAGGAAACGAACTCCAGTACCACTTGCCCTTCATTGGATTTTCAGTGTATTCAGTGTTGAGATTTCAACTTCAAGAAGCTTTTATGCCTGTGAGAATGCACCTGCTCCTGAGGTTACTGAGAGCTGGGAGTGAGCTGTCAGAGCCAGGATTATTAGGAGGGAGGCTGTAACCTTCTCATTAGCACCAACTGTCACAAAATACCAGTTCTTCATTCTTTGACACCATAACGTTCCTGGGCTGTGTGGATTAACCTTTCCCCATATAGGTTGCACCTGGGCCAGGCCTGGTGTCAGCATAACCCCAGGACTCTATTTAAGCAAGCTGGATGCTTCTTGTCAGGTTCCCTCAAGGAAGCTTCCACTTTGTGTAAGTAAATTGTTGTGTGTTGGGAGAAAAGAAGTGAAAAATGTCTTCTTAACTGTGTGAGGGTGTGTTAAGTTAGAATAAGGAATCAGGAATCTCTTTGTGCAGGGCAGAGGATGGAAGCTACAGCAAGGGAGAGTGTTATCTGTGTGGTCCAACAAAATTCCAGACTTCCGGGAAAAATCACCCATGAATTGCTGTGCAGTCTATGGGGCTCTCTCTCTAAAAAAGCTGTTCATACTGATCAGGGCATTAATTTATAGACATGTCTATGATATGTGAATTATGGTGAAAACTGCTTTACTCTTTCATCTTCTATTCCCCTCTTCAATTCTTCATCTGACTGGTGAAATGCTTAATTTTCTTGTTGCTTTGTTTAGGTAAGGCAATACAGACTGTAATACATTTATTACGTGGACTATTCTATTGTTTGAGAACTTTTACCCAGGGGTGCCTATGTAAGTGGTGAGATCTTTACCAGATGAGATCATTGTTTATCAGTGAGTGTCTGTTTAGGGCATTTTCACTGTTGCTGCTGCTTTGTTATCAAAATTAACTTAAACAGAGTAAGTAGCAAGGAGCATAAGACCTAATAAAGATTGTTAACTAGAGAAGCCTTCAGGATATGTTGTTGAATTTTCTGCTCAGGTTTTGTGTTGATAACCTCATAACTACTGGTCTGAGGAGAGAAAGATTCTGGAAGATGGAACAGCCATAGACAGGTAGAATTAGTGGTAATCTCTAAATGTGCAAGAGAGATCAAAAGGGTAAAAGATTGCAAGAAAATAGACAAGCTGTTTGTAGCTTGTACGAGGGGAGAATATCTCCATTAACAAATCATTCTGTGCTTTCTGGTTTCAGAGAGTCAGCTCTTAAGTGTTGAAACTTATGTTTAGGAGCTTTTTGAATTGATGTTCTTCCCAGAGCAAGTCTGTGGCTTCAGGGTGGAAGCTATATATTGAAAATAGCGTGAGAGAAGAAGAAGGCTTTCTCTAGTTTGGTTCTGAATAGCTCTTGAATGGGTAGAATTCTACATGGAACCAAATCATAGAGTTCAAGTGGTGGAGGCAAATCCAGAGACTGGATCTCTGGCTGCTCTGTGCAAAAAGGCTTTCTCAATGAGAGCTGAGCTGTCAGCGATTTAGAGCACATGCAGCTGGAGGGTTGCTGATGAACTTGCTTTGCAGAGATGTTTATGCTCCATGTTGCAGTTTATGTCCAGGGATCCTGTTAGGAATAGATTTACTACCAGAATATTGTCTTCCAGGAGCATCTGTCTTGTGGGCAAGAAAATGGGAGCAGTACAACTGCATAGCCCATCTGCCCACTCCAAGCAAAAGGCTGGGAGTGAGCATCTGTGCCTTCATTTGTGACCGTCAGTGCAGACATTTGTGTGAGCAGCTTTATTGACTTCCACGGAGCTGCTTGCAGGGTTCAGCTCTCAATGCTGGGACAGCACAGTGATGGTCTTGGCAAAACAGCTTCCACACAGAATTCCTTTGGCTCAGGATGTAGCTCTTCTCCAATTTGTTCAGAGATAGATGCAGTGAATACTGAGTTTGCTTAAAAAAGAGAACTGGTCAGACAAATATTTTTTTTAAACAATCATGTTTATATACAAAATTGTTGGAAAAATGCTTTGCACTATCTGGATCTGCCTATGTAAGAATAACTTTCTTTAACTTTCTTCAAAGAAGGGGAGCATTTTTTTCTTTAGGACAGGATAAGATATACTAGTAAGAAATGAATGTTTTCCTTTATCAGTGACAGATCCAAATGCAGAGTAACAACTTTCTACTGATGGCAATTAAGACAACTACTGTTCTGGTCCTTTTAGTTCAAATTGTGGTGGTCAAAGACTTGGGGCTTTGTGTCCTGGTTTCTGATGGCTTTTGTGAACATGGCTGTGTCAGTCTTGTTCCTGTTATACTTAGGTTTAGATATTGCTGTTCTAACTTCAGGAAGGTTCCTTGGGTAAAAAGAAGTGCTTGTTTGATTGTGTATCTTTTTTTTTTCTTTTTTTTTTCTTTTTCTTTTTAAGAAGTCCTTTTTACAAGAAAATAGCCCTCTGAAATGCTTCTGAATTCTAGTGGATTGGGGCACTGATAACTGCAAATTGGGGCACTGTTTCAGTCGGGAATGATACATGAAAGAATCACAGCAAAGTCTTGAAGCAAATTCACCAAATTGTGCAAAATAGTTTGTTATCTGTGACATGTGACTTGTTTATTTATACATCTAGTGCACAAACAATACAAATGTGGTTTTTTTAATTAAATTTCAGATAGATGTTCACAAATTATTACTCTGATACAAATAGGCAGTAGAGCATTCTATATACAGTGTCTTCTATTGGCTGAGTAATCCAGGGGAGAGGTGGGGTACAATTTCCATTTGCTCAGTTCATCATGTGATAGATGGATCCATGGAGCCAATGTGAATAAGAGCTGAACACCTCACTGAAAGGCAACAGGTCCTTTGAAACCTCAAAGTCAATCCTGTCAAGAAAGCAGAAGAATAAGTAAAAGAACGAGAAGTGAACAGGATTTCACACATGGAAATTTACTGATTTCTCTCTAGGGCCAGGTTCAGTTCCACTGCTCTGCTCAGAGACTCTTTGGATTGACACAACCATCCCTGGGGAGGTGGGATTTGGCTCTGATTTGGCTTCTGTGACAAGATGTAAAGCGTACGGCTGACCCGGAAAGAGGAGTGAAAGCAGGTAAAGCAGAGATGTGGTATTCATAGGTTTTTAAGTATACAGCTGATGACAGTGAATTCTGAGGAAGGTGAAATTAATAAACTGTGTTTGTGATGAGAGGGTAAGAGTTACTTTAAGGCCCCACTTAAAGCTGAATTAAATCTGCTCTTCTGCATAGGAATGCAAGTTATACACGAACACACAGACTACCTGCCTCTGGCTTTCTCTTACCACAGTAAGCAGTTAGCATCCCAGTCCACTCAGGGAGCCAATTCTGTCCAGCTTGACACCAAAACAGCCTCTGTAGAGGCCCTTTTTGCTTCTGCCTTGGTATCTACGGGGTAGATTTAGGAGATCACTGAAGAACCTCTGGACAGCACTATCATCCACGGACATGCTCCCAAGCTGGTCCCTGGTGTTTTGGGTCCACTGCATTTCAGTGTCTTGCTGATCAAAGGCACCTGTTGGGATCATGTCATCTTGCTCACGGTCCCTCTCTTCTGAGACCAGAGTATGCTCCAGGTCCTCATCTAACAGTTTGGACAGACTCTGAAAAAAGGGAAAGGAAAAAAAGGAGGGGTTCTGGGAACTCTGTCATTATTTTCATATAAGCCATGCTTAGTGCCAAGTTTGGAGAAACTTATTCTGAATATTTATCAAAGGATGAAAGTACTTGAAGTTATCTTTAGTTTCTTCTGGCTCACCAAGCTGCTCTGAGCTAACACTGTGCTCTCTCCAAATGCTCTAAGGCTCTGTACTGTTACTGTATTCTATAGTTCTGAGTTGACAAATTGCCAGTTAGCTCTTCCATGGAACTTCCATGGAACTATGGGATAAATTGTGAAAGACAATGAAAAAGGATTGGTTAAGAGTGAATAAGGAACAAGAAAAAATGGTTGATACTCTGGAATAATAAAAGAAGTGATCCAACGACAGGAGACATGCTGAAATTGGTGCTAGAAGGTTTATATATTTCTTTACAGATTAGGAGGCTCCTTCATATTTGGGAATACCAGCTCCTTAATTAGGTAGCTTAAATGTGTTTTGCTAATGGCCTGGAATTCCTGTGGACACAAATACACACATACACTCTATCTTTTTCTCATATTCTACCTCTGGGACTCGCAAGCAGGAACTGCATTACTGAGCTGAGGAGGAGATCATGCAGGTACAACACATTAATTCCTTTTTCAGCTTAAACCAAGGGCTTCAGGGGGAGCACACAGGTGACTGCTCTAGGGCTCTAGATAGGAATCCTTCCAGAAAAAGTCCTTTTACTCTAAAAGTTTATTGCTTCACTCAGTTACAGGATGACCCTAAATCTGCAATCCCCAAGTTGACCCCACAGGAAGATAACATTTCCTTTTCAATTGCTTCATGTCATCAGAAATTTAAATTCAGTAATTGACTACTTTAGTTTCCTTCCATTTAATAACCCTGTGTCTGGGCACCTGGGGGTTCCTGCTGTCATGATCTCTTTGAGTGTCTCCTACTGCTTCAGCTGGGGTTGGAAGAAACAGAGCTAATTTGAAGTGTCTAAGTCCTAAAGAAGCATCAGCTTCTTTCAGTTCTATCGAGTAGCCAGTCACTTACCTGTAAGCTGGAAATGGGCCTGGCTCTTGCTTGGTTTTGACTGACAATAAGCAGCAGAAGGAATCCAGGGCAAAAAAGAAGTTTCAGGTTCATCTTCATGTTTTGGTGTCTCTGATTCCTCTTCCCCTTGAGTCTCTCCAGTTCAGTGCTGCTCTGTGTCTCCAGATACCAGCCTTTATATCTTCCTGCAACCCCTCCCAAGTCTACCTTTTGAATTCCTGCCAGTGCAAGGATTGGTTTGAGGTTCTGATCTGTTTTCCCAGGAGGAGGAGGAGGGAGGAAATAATTCTCTTTTCTGATGGCAAATAAAAGGAGCGTTTTACGCTCAGGCAATGCTGCATCATTCTGTTGCTGTGGATCTGAAGGTCCCTGCAGCCTGCTGTCTTGGTGCCACTTAGCTACATCAGTTTGCTTTGCACAGTGTTCTTTGCTAAACCTTTCCTTTCCATCCTGAGAAAAATAATTGTGAGAGAAGTATGAAATGAGACAGGAAGCAAATTATATCTACTGCACGCTCACCTGGCTCATTTGTCACCATGAAGTACCAATTCAGAGGGGTGGGGGTCTCATAAAACATGCTGTGTGAAAGCAAGGTGTTGTTACCTAACATTGTAACATGGCGTTAGTAGCCTATGAGATGAAAGAGTGTGATTTGGAGAAGTGAAATCCAAGTCCTAACAATATGACAAGTTGTATTAATTACTGGCCTGAGTGGCAGGAAGGATGGCTGAAACCAGGCTAAAGGCACAGAAAGCTTCTACGTGGCTTAAGTTGAGGAAGAAATTCCTATTCTCCCCTGGATCTAGGTAAAAACATTTCCCCTATGTATTCTCTGTCAGTTTTTCATACACAATGTGTATTAAATCTGAAATTAGTCTGAAAGGAAACACAGCCTTTCTTGTGACGTACAGGTACATTAAAAAGCAGTGGGACCAGAATGTGGTTTTGGTGTACTCTGTCTTTTTTTTTTTTTTTTAAATAAATTGAAGCACCATCTTCAAACAAAATGAATTCTGTCAAGTGTTAGGGGGAGCAGAAAAACTGTATCCATTCTTAGCCGGGGTCTTGAGGGTATTTAAATCACTGCTGTTGGCCAGACCTCCCTCTGCTGTAAAAGCACCTGGGAGATGTGTTGGTGCCCCAATGAAGATGTATGGAGATAACTGATTCTCCAAACACCTCATCTATTCTAATGAGGTTCTTTACTAGGTTTCATACCCAGAAATGACCCTTTTTCTGTTTTGGGGGCACTGGGGAAGAGCAGCAATAAAATTTAAGTTGCGTGTTTTTATATGAAAAATGGAAATGTTTGTGAGTAAGCAATAATACATCTTGATCTTTCGCTGCATTTTTACACACATGTGATGCAGAAAACTAAAGGCCATTAAACTGAATCTGTATGGAATAAAAGGAAATGAAGGGCCATCTGTCATTTTTCATCTGATCTTTGAGGTTAAGAGTTTTGTTGGGACTGAAAGATTGGAAAAAATGATTCTGTGATGTGCCAGCAGGTTTAATACTTTCAGTGTCTTCTCATTGGCAGATAAGTTTAAGACAGAATTATTTGTGTCCCTAGAAATGGGTATTCTGAGAAGACAGCTTATAAACATCCTTCTGTGACAGAAAGGGAGGTCTGATGTTATTATATTGTTGGGATTTCTTTCTGGTTCTGGTTGATTAAAACCACATTTGGCATGAATCTTACTAGAACATGAAATCATTGTTTCAGAGGTTTAAGGTGTGTATTTTTCAGTGTAACAAAACAGTAAAAGAAGGTCAGGACAGTTTCAGGCTCATCTTTTCTCTGAAAAAGCCTAGGGTTGTTTTGTTGGTTTGATTGGCTTGTCACAAGTCTGCATGTATGTGGACAATAAATTTTCTTCACCTCCAGATCTTTGAACTTGTTTTGGGGAACTGCTGAATTGTGTCTCTGGTAACTGTGGGAAATACATACACTAGCAGAGTCCTCATCTAGGACTGTTTTGGTAAAAATCAGAATAATTAAGGTTGGAAATGACTTCTGGAGGTCTGTGGTACAATCTTGTGCTAAAAGCAGAGCCGGTTTGGATAACATTTTTCAGTGCCTTGTCAAATTCAGTTTTGAAAATCTTCAAGAAAAAAATATTTCCTAATATCTAATTGGCATTTGCTTTGTTGCAACTTATGTAATTGTCTCTCATCCTAATGCTGTGCAGCTGGATGCTGTCCATAGGCAGAACAAAAGGGTGTTGCATCTCCCAAAACAATACAATGAGACTCCATGTGAATGCGTTTCACAGAGTGCTGCATAACTGAGACCAATAACAACGAGGACCATCTAGTCAACAGCTGGGCTCTAATCAGATATAGTGCAGTGGAAAGAAGTAGTTAGAAACAGAAAACCATACAGCAAAAGTCTTTGCTTTACGTTCTGGATACCCTCAGGGCTCAGAGTAGTGTCAAAAATCAGTGTCTGAATATTCACAGCAAATTCAAAAATTGCCATTGGGGTGATGCAGTTAAGTTAGAGGCTTCTGCCCCAAACTTTAGTCTAAAAGAAGGGAGGAACCCCTGAAAACAGTAGAAAATACTTGGGAGAACAGGAAATGGCTTTGTGCCCATTTCTGAAGTGATTTGAATGTTCATTTATATGGCGAATCCTCCATATAGGGTGGAAGAAAGTATCAAGAAGGGAGCAGGTTGGCATGTGTTGCTTATCTCCAACAGTAAATTGTTTCCTACCTTACTGAGAGATTTCTCCTGTACCAGCAGAGATATTGCTTCTTATTAGAAGAGTGGGGTTAGGGTCATACTAATCCCCTGGGGATGCATCTGCCTCATCTCTTCAGGCTGCTGTGAGGAAGGCGAGCTCTGAAATCGATAGCATGTGGCATGCTTGGACAGGTACCTTTAGAACAGTAAATCATTATCCTCCTCTTTCCCAGCTCAGTGACCCCTTTTGGCCTCTCCCTCCTTCCCAGTCACTCAGGCCAGCATTTCCTGGCTCACTGCAGCTGGCTGAAAGGGCAGTGACGTTTTTGGAGCACTTTCGTCAAAGCGGGATCTTGATGGAAGCTGGCACCAGGGGCCCCTCATTACGAGACATTAACATTTCTTTGTGGTATTCAGGCATTTGCCTGATTGTCCCCCTTCTTTGCCCTCTCCCGAGTGATCCAGCAGCTGAGCTGAGGCAGGGTTCAGTGCACAACATCATCATGAGCCCAGGTTTGGCTGGTAATTGCCCAGCTGCAGGTGCTCTGCTTGCTCTTCTGGCACTTTGCTGCCTTCACCTGGGTTATGTGCTGACAGCGCGGCCCCGATGCAGGAGGGAGCACAGGGGGATCTGCAGCAGCAGCAGCAGAAAAGGGACTTGGCACAGCTCACTTACCTGCTGTGAAGCTGGAATGTGTCCACTGGGTCTGCACCAGCACAATCCAGAGGAAAATTTGGTCCCAGCCTCAAGGATTGTTGGGACTGTGTCCTGGGAGGAGCTCTGATCTCCTGGTGTCTGTGGTAGCCCATCTGAGGGGAGTGAACCAAATCTTCACTGTCGGGTGACTCAGGGCTTTCCTTTTGGCTGGTCACCCCACTGCACACATTTCCTCACTCCTTTTCCTGACCAGCAGCACCTTCTGTGAGGCTGTAAAGGCCAGTAAGAAGATAGATTCAGTGCAGACCCAGCTCTTCTGGGGTCCCAAGAATGCATTTTGCCTTTGCCTGATCTGTTCTGCTCTCACTAATGCTCACTCTTCCCTTTGGGGGTGAAGAAGGGATATTTTCCTCTGTTGCCCTTTGGGACAAGAAGGGATCTGGGCCACCTGAGGTCAAGGAGGGCAGCAGGCTGGCATTTAGTAGGAGGTTGTAGGTGGTTTTGGAGCAAAATGGGATTTTGATGGGAAAATTTTAACATTAGATTTGTCAGCTACATTTATCACATTCTGCTGATGAAGCCCAGCAGGGAAGCAGCAGTGAGGGAGGGGATGAAATAGCTGGAGATTGTGCTCAGTGCTAGTCAAATGGCTGTCTCGGTGTGCTCTGGGGCTTGCTGAAGAGCAGTTGGGCCCAGTTCTGATCTCTGCCACAGCAGGGGTGGAAGCAAAGAAGCCACATGGGATTTCTGTGTCTGGCCTGTAGCAGCCGTGATCAGTCTGACTTCTCTCATTATCCCCCAGTGCCAGCACTGGATGGCATTAGGGAGAGAAGTGCAACATCCACTGATTCATTGGTGGGTGTTTCTGGCTCCCTTTTCAATGATTCATCTCTCAAAGGAGCTTTTTCTTTGTACATGAGGGCATTTTTAGGTCCTGCTGTGTGGCTTGATGCTAAAGATCCCTGACTTTGCTCTGTGCTAGTCTTGCTGGTGTTTATAACGATTTTGCTATAAATTCTTTTGACATCTAGAGGCAAGCTGCTTTTCCCAAGACACTTTAGATACACAGAGTCCAATTTCTGAACCACAAGCACTCTTCAGCAAATGGTATCCTCAGCTCTCAAAGGAAAGAGTGGAGAGAGAATGGATCAAGTTATAGATGCAAATAACAGTCATAGAGCAGTGTAAAACAGATGAAATAAATGTGAAAACTGCTGGGGAGCTGCTATGACAAACACAGATGGCTTCTGGGGGCTGTAATGCTGGAGAAGATTCTCAGATTAATCATGGCGGGATGATGGGAAGAAAGGAGGGGTTTTATATTGGACAAAAGTGAGAAGTAAGAAGGGAATGAAATCTAGGCAAACATTGTAGGATCAGCTGAAATAAAATTCAGGATTATTTGAGACACTAGTAAAATGAATCCTGAAACAAATAGAAAACAAGCTGAGGTGTTTGGAGCAATGGCACAAGACTTCTGGTTCATACTTGGTGAGAGGAAGAGGCTTAAAGAGGTCCTCACATTCCATAAATCCTCACCTGCAACTATTTTATGGCTAAGCTTCATCTCTAGCAGGCTGAAGAGCATCTTGCTGCCCGGTTGTTTTGGAAGTGTGGGAATGTCTACACAGGCAATTTGTAGATATTTGTACTTCAGCTGAAACCGTGGCTTAGCTGTGCATGGTTTTAAACCACAGTAGGTCTTTTTAGTCCTGTGGTAGCCAGTCTTTTTCTCCCTGCTTTTTAAGTTGGCCCTCAGAAATTCTTAGGCTGGTCTTGGACTAAGAATCTGAGTCTTTTATTATCCATCTTGTATTAGATACCTTGGGTGTTTGAACTGAAGTCTGCTTGGTCTATTACTATCTATGATTACCTTACTGTAGAAAATTGGACTTTCAGTGGGAGCCAGGTCAGGCCTTGGTTTGTAAAATTATTTGTATAGCAAAGCATGCAGCTAACCTGCAACAGAAAGCAGAAAAAGCCCATTGCATTACTCTGCAGCTTATAACCTCTGACAGGAGGAAGAAAGTAAGCCATTCCTGGGCAGCATGGAGATTACATACCCCCAGTTGTTTTGAGCTGAGAGAGACTTTTGGGTCGTTCCTGTGAGACCCCCACCTAGCATCTGTACTTCGGGTTGGCTTCGTCGTTAACCAGGTGTGTGGTGACCTCTTCTGGTCAGTAGAGAATATGCTTCCAAGTTCGGTTAGAACGAGTTCTGGTTTTAAAAAAAGAAAACGGACCAGATACTGTGAGAGGCTTTGGTAAAATGACTGCTTCAGTCTTTGATTCAAGAACACGGAATGTACAGTACCAGAAGGGGCTGAGTGGCTCATTTGCCGGCTTTAGACTCTAGAAGCCATGTAAGAAAGTGTGAGTGGTTGTGCCTTGGGAAGGCACGTTACAGGTGTGAGATATGAGTGTGCATATAAGAGTTGGTGTGTATAGCCGTGTCAGATGTTCTGGTTGGTGGCTGAGTTTAGATCCACGATTAAATGTGGATGTAAGAATGTAAGTTTCTGTAAGAAGAAATAAGCATGGGGAGGACATTTCTTGAGCATTTTGTCTGGGATAACATTTGCCAGTTTCTAATTTGCAACTAAGCACTTCCTGGAATAGCTCAGAGCAGTGTCAGCAGTGCCCATTGATCTAAAAGGTTTGCTAGCCAAGAAGCCAAATAAAGGGGCAAGTAGTCGCACTATCCCATTGGGCTATTTATTGCTGCATGCCATTTGTCAGTAGTGTGTGCAGAAGAAGCAGCTATTTCTAGAAATGGCTAAACACCTACAGGAATGAAATGGCACCTGTCCTAGATGTTGCTGTGATTGTTTACTTCCCCTCTCCCTCCCTTCGCAGTCTGGTGATGAACCTAAGAATAACTTGACTAACTAAAAATGTAATCATTACATAAAGCCTGTCCTCCACTAGACACTCTGTAGATTTTCCTCAGCCTGTGAGAGAGTGGCACCATGTATAACCCCAGTTTTGTATTCCCAGAGCAGGACCCCAACTGTCCATTAGCTTTAATACATCTCCGACCCATGGACTTCTCTTGAGTTGTGTCACTGGCTCCCTACTTTTGGAGAACAGGGAGATAAACTGTCCTGATTTTTGTTTGGCAGGGAATTCACATATGTATTATTCTTCCTCCTGATTACATTCACATCATCTTCATCGATACCTCTCATCAGTTCAGGCACAACTGGATATTTGCATGTGCCAATTGCTCACTAGGATTAAAAGGCAAATCCTTCATGCCACAGTGTGGCAAGCGGTTAGCTGTGCCAAGGAGACCACCCTGGGAGTCTGCAGTGGATGCACGTCAGGCTACGTGTGAGCAGGAAGAGAGCTCCTTCCCACCTCAAGTGGATGAGCCACGGTGGGAGGAATGCAGCCTTGGCCAGAGCTTAGCTAAGCTGTTCTTTCTTAGTAACTCAGTGCAGCTATGGGGACTCTTTATCACCCACTGTTCTTGATTTGACAACTCTTCTTTGTTTTCCCAGAAAATACTCTCTGTGTTTGCCAAGCTTCTGGAAATAGCTACATCCTTTTGTGGTGGGGGATGGCATGGCCGTGGTCCAGAGGGGCAGGATATTTTAGCTGTTGCTTGTCAGCACAGAGAGATGGGCGAGGAGCGTTCCAAAAACTAACACTTTTAAGCACTTCTGTGATAAGGTGCTCAGGCTACAGGGCTGGAGCCTGTGTTCATGCTTGAGATAAACTCCGCTGTCAGCGCCACATTCACACCTCCCCTGTCACATTAGGCACCCCATGGAGCTGCCTTTCCCACTAGTCACTTGCTACAAAGCCTCAGCACAGGGGTATCAGGTCCTGTGCTTTCTCTATAGAGTCCCCAGGAACTGCATTGCTCATGTGCCCTTGTGGTGACATTGAGGTGGCTAGAGGAAATACTGGGGGTTAGAATAGATTTGTCATCAAGAATCGTCACCCTGAACTTTCTTTGGACTCAGCCACTTCTCTTTGGGATCCACTGTCTCTCTGTTGCTGTCTGGGTGAAGGAGAAATGGGTGTTCTATCTGTCTGTCAAGGCTTGAAGTGTGAGTTAGGGGATGTACAGCAGTGGGTCCGCTTCTTTGAGTGAGGGCCTACACCAAATGTGCTCTCTGAAATGCCAGAGATTGGGAGAAGGCAGTTAAATCTGCTTGTGGGTGCTGAGGAGAGCAATGACCTCACTCCAAGTTACTGACAACCTCTCTCTCTTTGTAAAAGTGAATTTTGAGACAAATGTTTCATGGCTATGGGCTGGGCAGACTTACTCTAGAATGATGGGATTTCATTTAATTTACAGGGACAAAAGACGGTTAAGTGATTGAATGCTGCTAGAAAGGTGAAACCCTCAGAGCTGTGCCAATGGGTAAAAGAATCGTTCCTCTAACCAAAATAGTTTAATCACTGCAAAAACGGCTTAAACGTAGCTTCAGGATGAGGACAATATAGAGTTCAAAGCTTTCCTCCTACATATGTGGTGTCAACTTCAGGTCACCAAAAAAGTGCTCTTTGTGAAGGCAAGTTCTATCATACTCACACTTCCAATGGGCTTATATGGATGGGGAAATGAATGGGGTTCTGTCACCCACCTGAAGAGATCCTCTGTCTAATACGTGTTTGGAGAAAGAAGTTATTACTTAAGTTAATGTTACTGTCTACCAGATGGAGAATCCATGAGACTGGTCACTGTTGATCATCTGGATGGATACAGCTTCAGTTCTCTATCCCTTTAGGTGTTTCAGTCCAGACCTTGAAGGATTGTCAGACTATATGGAGCTAAACTCTGATAAACAACACAGCTGTCTTGATGTAGGGAAGGTTTTGGCCATTTGCACAAATCAAAATATTGACTTACAGCTCCATGTGTGCACAGACATCTTCATGTCAGCGTGTCAAATAGCATTTTTACACATAATTTGCTCCCACACAGTGGGGGGGGTCAGGCTTGAGTAGCAGCTGCCCATGGAGGGGCTGTGCAGTGTGTCTGTGTGTACCTGATGGGCTGTAGAAAATGGTGAACTTGCTGCCCTGTCAGTGATTTAGCTCCGTGGCCTGTTCAAAGGGGGCCCTCGATGCCACCTTCAAGCCTCAACTTTAGCACCCTGGTTACATTGCTGCACCCCGTTGCAGAGAGCAGGAGGTCCAAGAGTATGTTTGATTCCCTGTCTGCCTCAACTTCCTGAACTGGGAGCAATTTCTTCTGTGTTTCCACTCAGTCTGTCCTCCAGGAGTGGTCTCTGTCTGCTCTGCTGCGAAAGCTGGATGGGAACGCAATGCAATAGTAAGCAGTAATGGACAGGAAGGGTAAGAATACAGCCACGCAGTCTGAGTTGGAGACATTGAGTCCTTTTCACAGGAAATAATGCTTCACTGCTTTCTGAAATGCAAGAGAACCCTCCAAAGGGTCCTCATTCGAACACTCAAAACCCGTCTTTGAAAAAAACCCATCTTGTGAACAGGTGTCTGTGCTGAAAACTCTTAACTGTTCTTAGTTAAAACCGGCACATTACTATGGCTCCTCTTTGCATAGCTGATAGATGCCACAAAACTTTGAAGGCAGAGAGTGCTTTTAGCTTCCCTTGCCCACTGGAAATTCTTCACATAACTTCTGCATTGTTTGACCAAGAGGATTTGTTTTACCATGTCACCTCCCTGAGGATAGCAACGCATTTTTTTGCCTGGTGTTGAAGTGTGAAGATGGTTGTGAGCCATGACATCATATCACAGGCCAGAGCAGATCAGGAAATGACCAAGAAGGCCTAAAATATTGGCCATGGGAAGAATGAATGGAGGAGAGAAGGGATATGATACAGCAATGTTCTTTAGCCTAGATAGGTCAGATGGACCTGACAAGTGTAATAGGACCAAGAGATCTTTGACACTTAGGCACACGATGATATTCTAGTGCAGAGAGATGGCTTGTGAGAGGTAGAGGTGAACCAGGGTGCAAATGACATGCTAATAAATCAGAGCTGCCCTGAGACAGTAAGGAGTAAAAGTGATATGGATCTGATCAGCTAGACTGCTCCGAATTTGACCTTTCTTTAACTCTAGGAGGCTTAAAGTGAATTCTGGGTTCCAATCTCTAACCACAGCTAGAACAATAATTCCCTCCAGACGCTTCAAAACTACCAGTGAGAAAAGACACAAATGTATATTAATGGCTACAAATGTTTTGGGGGGAGTGGAAGGGAGGGAAGGAAGGTCGTAACAGAAGAAAACCAGTAAACTACATTTTCTAGAAAATGTCATGTTTCTTGCAAATATAAATCGTTAGGAGTATTGGTTCATAAGCTGAATAGTTTTGACAACTTTTGAACTTTGACAATTTTTGATGTGAATTAGAAGGAGATTAGTCAGTTTACTAAAGGAAAAAGAGGTTTGTAAGGTGAATTATCTCTGAGGTCTTGCTCAGTGGGGTACAAAGCTGAGGGCTTGTTTTGGTCCAAGGTTCCAACAGTCGTGGGGCTTATCACTGAAGTCAGAGCCAAGACAAACCTTCAGGCTGGGTCACATTAGTGCCCACAGCACAGGAAGTTTTCACTCAAGTCCAAAGAGACCTCACTCACAGACAGATCTGGTGCTGTCTTGCTGTCTGTTTTGTAAATAACCTGCTCTCCAAATTGCTAGAGCACGTTTCTCTCTCTCTGTAGTTCTCTCTTCTTGCTATTTTGTGTCAAGCATTGAGATCAAGATGATTTAGCTAAGACTTAGCTGTTTTGGGTCTTTTATTCCATAATTGTATGGGGGACAGGACTGGCCAGTGATTAAAGTGCTGCTTTGCAAAGTAGAAATGTGCATCACTCTCATGATCTTGTCTGCAGCCTGAACACTCTATTCTCCCTCTCTATTCTTAATACCCATCTCACATGGGTATTAAGAAACTGGGTTGTTGCCTGTGCAGCTGTTTCAAGAATGAATGAGAGCTTTTGCAGATACTCGGTAAATGCCTAATGACCAGAAAGCTTCTACTGGAGGAGAGAGGCTGCATTTAAAACTTCTGTACCTCAAAACTGTAATGCTGTATGGCTTTCCAGAGCTATATTTTTGCACATCCCTAATCATTATGCTACTGTACTTCAAACCCCAAACCAGATCCTGACTTATACAGGTCCGAGGGCTTGATTTGGTACCCCTTAACTTAGCTTCAAAGCAAGTATCTTCATTGAGACAACAAAATGTCCCATCCTTCCAGGCTGAGCTCCTCGGCACGGTGCCCGCTGATTTGTTCCCTAACGATCCCACTGGCTCGAGGCTGCTAAACACAAGTGAGCCATGTGTGGAGGGCAGAGAGTTCAGAAGGCAGGAATTCCTGGAGCAGCAAGAGGAGGGGGCATGACAGGAAGAGGGGATCTGATACTTCGCTGAAGAGCCCATCACAAATAGTGCAAGAATAACAGTTCTCTCTCTCTCGTGGCTGCAGATTCCCTTATCTGGGCGCGTTGAGCGGTGGGGCCTGTCGACACTTCTGCCTGGCGCCCTGCTCCGCACTCAGCCGCCCGCAGATACAGAGTGGCTTGAACAAGTTCCAGTGCTCTCTCTCTTGGAGCTTCCCAGGACCCCGCCGTGTGGCAGACCAGGTGACATCACTGCCAGCAGCCCTGCAGGCGCTTCCTGTGTCACATTCCCAACTGAAGAGCCTCTTGCCAAATCCTTGTCGTTCTACACAGTCTTTTTAGGAACAAATGGTCTAATTTTAGCCTGACCGCCACAAACACCTTCCTGAAATAGATTCTGACTCTCTCTTGCCTTGTGCATGTTCTTGAGAGTTTAAAAACAAAGTCTTCAATCCTTAGGGTCCACAGCTAAGGCCTCTGCCAGCCTAAATTTGGGCAGTAAGAAATACTGAGCAGCGCAGGGGGGAAGCTGCTGTCACCGCTAAACCCATACTGAGTGGGGTGAGGACAGGAATGTTCCAGAGAGGCAGGAACTCAGGTGATGGCACATCACAAAGTTCTTTGGGTCTGGTCCCATCTGGATAAGCTGTTCTGTATTTCAAGGGCTTTGCAATAGAAAGAACTTGTTTTCTGGACTGGCTGTGGCCGGATGTGACATTTAGAAGTAGAGTGAATGGACTTGCTCAGTGTCCTCTGTGATTTCCTCGCACAGCTACTTTAATCACCATCCTTTCTTTTTGAGGCATAACTAGATGAGCCCTGGCCTAGAAGTCAGTAAACTCTGGTTCTGATCCCATAGCAAGGTCAGTTCATGCCTGTCTCTGCTGTGCAACTCTGAACTGCTTTGAGAACAAGCAAAAAGCCCTTATAGCAAAATTAGGAATTACTGTGAAAAGAGGACAAGGAGCACAAACTCCACAAAAATCACTGGGGTTTTATGCTCCTGCCTTTTGTTGTTTCCATGAGTTTGATTATGCAAGCTCTTGTACTGAAGGATCAATGCAAGCCTGAACTGCTGTTTTTAATTAGCAGAGAGTAAAAAAGCAGTGTCTCTAAAGAACTCTCTAAACAGGAAAGCAAAAAATGTTTTCAGGCAGCTGTTGTCTTTATGTTACTCTCTTGGGAGTGACACACTCCCTTTATGTTCCTTTAGACCTGCTAATTAAGCAGCTTCTTGTATCTGCAGGTCAGTTGATCAGCTAATGGACTCCCTGTAGTCTCCAATGCACCGTGTCTTGAAGGATAAATAGGAAAAGGTAAAAAGCCCTTGGGGCTCTAACTGGATCCCAGCCTGACTTGTCCAAGGGGCCTTTTCTGAGCAGGACTGAAAGCAGACACATGAGACAAAGGACAATAGCCCCTGAGGTTGTTACACTGGGCTTTACTGGGGTCATTGGGTATATGGCCTAGCCTCTGCAGGGAGACTATTAGCCAGGGGAGCCTCCCAGCTTGCCATCATACAGCTGAGGACTAAAAATACTGTTGGCTCACATAAGATGAATGCAAAGTGGCTGGTGTTACTGAATACTCTAAAGGCCAAACCCCTGGCACTTGGCTCCAGCTGGGCTTTAATGGACGAGAACAAAAGTGGCAGTAGGGCTTCATGCACTGAGCATCCCAGCAGGAGCTGGGAATATGCCAGCACATTAACTTGGGGAACAGGACTTCTCCATTCTGGGTGAGAACTTGAATTACCCCAACTATTGCATGGCCTGGGATAGCTGTTCCCTCTCTTTCTCTAGCTGTATCAGCCAGGGTCTTTGAAATGTCACTGGCAATAACTTTTTCAAACTGATTAATTTCAAAGAACTATTTTTATTTCCCACATCCCACCACCTTCTAATTTTGACATGTCTTTAATAACAAATATGTTAACACCCTGAAAAGCAGTGTAGAGCCCACAGGTTAGGTAACTTACTGGAGGTTATTGAGCAGATGTTAGCAGAGTCAAGTGCTTAGCCTTGATTTTAGATTTTTAATTTTTTTTTTTTTTTGGCTTCCATTTCTGCATCTGGGTCATAGAGATCATCCCAACTGTCCTGGAATATGTGAAAGTAGGGAACAGTCACGGTCAGAGTGGGTTTGGGAATCAAGGACCAGCTAGAAGCTGACAAATACTCCAGGATATGTGCTCTCTTCTATTTCATTTTATTAACCAGCCTCACTTTTTACCTGCTTTCTCATTTCAAGGGCAAGTTCCCATTTAATGCCTTGTCTTAAAAGACTTTTTTTACCTTTCTAACTTCTCTGTCTTTATCCATCTCAAGAGGAAAATGCTGTGGCATCTCAGTGACATTCTCTTCTTTCACTGCTTGTGACAAAGTATGTGTGGGACTGGAGTCCAGTGTTCTCCTGGCAGCCCAAAAGGCTGCTTAGAGGACTCTGAACACACCGTTTCTCAGGCGGGTCTGTAATGACACCTGGTGTTCAGTCTAGGAAAATGCTGATTATTGGACCACCCTGCTCTGGCCTCGTGAGGATTCAGATGTGAACAGGCTGGCTGAAGGGGGAAGCAGAGATTCTTGTTTCTGGAGCTGCTGAGAGGACCCAGACAGTTAATCTTCCAGACCCTGCATCCCATGTAACTCAGCAGTATGAGTGGTGGAGGGTAGCTAAAATAGTCCGTATGATTTTTATGGAAATGAGGTGTAACCTTTGAGTGATACTCAGGGAAAGGTATGGAGAAACTGACTTTGTGTCAAACTCAAGAATGGAAACTGGTTTAATCCCTGCAGGATTTGTCTGGTTGAAGTTATGTCTCTGTGCCTTTGGTAGGTTGAAATCCATTACCCTGTCATAGAGTAAACTTGAGACTTGGTGTTAGTCTGATACAGACCCAGGTTTTCAGCCTAGAAAATATTTAATCTTACCAGAAGTCAGCCTCAGAGTTAGACCCAGCAAACCTGGTACAATCACAGCCTTCATCCACTCCAGGGCTTGTATGTTAGGCATACACAACCCAAAAATCTGTGGAAACCCAGCCACCATATCAAAGCATCAGCCGTATGCATAAAAACAGCTCATTGCTTCCTCCTTCCTCTCTGGAGAGGGACTGTTCAGAGTTGAACCAAAGCATGTTTCGTTAATAAACACTAATTGCCGTCTATCATCAAGCACATAGGGCCATTTTCTACTATTTTCTCAATTAAAAATCCACACTGAAGCCTCTGAAGAGATGAAGATCAGAACAGGCTCAATTTTCTATGCAAATAATTTTGCCTCTGATCTTGACCCAGGATTTTCATAACAATTAAAGACAGCATGGGGCTCCTGTGGCGGAGCTGCCCTGCGGTACCCAGCTGTCCCTCTCCCTCTCCTGGGTGGCGTCCCTTTCATGCCTGCTTGTGAAGGGATATGTGCACCTGAGGCATTTTTCTTCACTGACTTGAAAGTCATAGCTCTTCAACATTTTTCTCAGTCCCCCCTTTCCTGTTGTGGGTTTTTTTGTTGTTTTTTTTTTTCCCCCCACATTTGATCCCGCTTGCTGAGTTCTGACAGGAACCAGATGAAAGGATTCTAGCCTTTCAGTACTGGGCATCAACCTACGTCTATATATGTGGTTTTGAGTACCTGTGAGTGTGTGTTTAATGCTGTAAGAGCACACTGGAGCAGCTTCCACACATCTCCAGTAATACATCATCAAGCATTTAAAAAAAAAAAAAAAAGCAACACTCCACCATCCCTTTGGATTCAGGAGTCTGACTTTAAAAAGAGTTTTGGGGGTTTTTTTTTTGAAGTGTTTGATTTGTATTCCTCATAGCTTTCTGTGATGCAGCTTGCTGTGATATCATTTACATTTGTTTCCTTTGGTGTGAAAGTATTGGAGCAACTTGTCAGCTGCCTTAATGGGAAAATCTTAACCACATGCTTGCAGATATCTTTTAATAGAAACAAAATTGTATTTGCACCAATGTAAGAATTCCGTATAGACAAGTTCTGAGATTTGGGAAAGTGGTAAGGGAAGTTGTGCCTGAAATGGGCAAATATCTTGTTAGGTTTTTATAAGTTGTGAGACCGGGGTGACCATTGTGACCACTGAAGCACAATCCTGCATGAGTTGAACCCCTTAATGTGTTTGAAATAATTCTGGCTGGAACTCGTGAATATATTTTTTAGAACACCACCTGACTTTGATTCATAAGACTCTAGAGCAGCTCTTGGCTTTATCCTGTAAGAAGACAATTTACGTGAGATTTTTCAATCATTCTTATTAGTCAAGTGAATGACAAAAAGATACCCAACCAGCTTCCTTTGAAGGTCATAAAGCTACTTTTATTTTAGCCAATAAATACATACATAAATACATAAAAACAAAGACCAATAGCAGCTTTTCAAGCTTGACTTCCTCTTAAATACATACTTTTATTTTTGTTTCTTTATGTTTGTTTGATTTTACAACTATTAAGCACTGCCTTGCTTCCCTTAAAAAGAATTTTAATCTCCTAAAGTCTTTCTCTTCTGCAGCAGTAATGCTCTACATGAACCTGTTGGTTGGGAGAGGAGACAGGCCAAACCCTCTACCCCACATTTGTGCTTCTGTTCCCATCAGAATGATTCCCTCACTCTGGAATTGCTCAACGGAGGTGATTAGCCTGATAGGGTTAATGATAAATGCAACCCACTTATAAATTAATTGAACTCCATGTAGAGTTACTAATTGTCAGTGTCAGGAAGTCATTCAGTTTGCTTTGATTTCTCTGAGTGATATGTAGAAGAGGAATTTACTGTGCTCTGCTTATCACTGCAGAGGAGTCTTTTCCTCCAACAAGAAAAGCAAATTACAATTTGATGGGAGAAATAGCTTGTCCTTCTAATACCTTCCATACAGCTAGACTGTGTCTTTGTCTCACCATTTCCCCTTGGTGACTGGATAAAGAGAAAATATACATGTATGGAGAGGAGATGCCTCTGTAGTGAAGAGCAGCTGGAAAGACAAAGAGCTGCAGAGACTTAATAGAAGCAATTAAATATTGTTTCCACTTCATTTACATCTCTGAAACAGTGATCAAAAGGAGTAATTAGCCCCTCTTCTTCTCCATTGGGGTCTTACTACTCCCTTTCCTGCTATCTACAGCTATACATGTCTTGCAAGCAATAGTGCACTGGAGAGATGTACAGGTTGGCTTGAAATAAGCTGGCTCAGGTTCTGAAAGTGTCCTCACTATGTCTGGACTTCTCTGGCTAGATTCTGTGTCGCCTACAAATATAAATCTAGAATGTAGCTTTACTGGAGTGAAAGGAGTCACGTTGCTGTGTATCTTTTACCTCCCATTCATGCTCCTGATGGAGCTCCACCTGTGCTTTTTTAGCTTCTCCTTGTTTAGAGACACCATTCTAAATGTCTGTTGGTGTTTTAGGTTCCCAAGTAAACATACTAGTTAAAAATGGGAATTATGGCTAAGGACGAAAATGAATGTTATTTAAAAGAAATGTGTATACGTGGGGCAGTATGTTTCTTATTCTGTCACATCTCTTCTACAAAACCTGGCAGAAACTCATTCTTCCACGTCACTTGAATACCACGGTCTCCAAGCTGTGCCCTGTGTTCTAAACTAGCACCTTTGTCACCTTGCCTCAAAGCAGGTGAGCCTGACAAATTGAGGTTCTCCTGGAGGCTCTGGTGGGAGCTCTGATGACAGCCATTCCTCTGCTTCTGGCTCATGCTGTGGGTGGCACTCTCGGGGCTCCAGGCTGGTTTGGGACTCCCCTGACTGTGATTGTTGGGGCTCTGCTCAGCCAGTGCTGCTCCCGCAGTGCCTGCACTGTGCTGTCAACAGAGAGGAACACACATTAGACCTTGCAATTGTAACTTCTACTTGTAGGACAAACACTCAAGTTCAACATGTCTTAGCCCTTAGTGACCAGCCCATTCCCTGGGACCTGCTGAGCTTTCACCTCCATACTTTTTGAACAGATCCCTGGCTGCTTTCCATCTTCTTTTTCTTGGAGATCGCTGGATTCCAGTGACACACCAGGCTGTCATTTTGCACACTGTAGTTCTTGTTACCAAGAAGCCAGTAGGTTTTCATTTTCCCTTTGCCCTGGGCCAAGAAAAGGAGAGAGCAGGAAAACAGCTGTTTTTATGGGATGTGAAGGAGAGCAGAGAATCACTAGTCAGGATTAGTACCTGTGGGTGCTAATAATGCTTTCGGATAAGAAAGTGGCCTTGTTGGCCAATGGCAGTATTGTTAAGGGTTTAAAATCAGCCTTAAGGTCTTTGTAACTGAATCCTAACACGTTCACTCATATTCATGTGGTTTCATGCAGGTGCAGACAGAGCAGCTGTATTTCAGAGCACACGGTAATACTTTTGTGTGAATTGGGAGGATTATGTATAGCCCCTTCCAAGTGAATTAGCAAAAGAACCTTGGGGACGTGGTTAAAAATTGACTTGTGATTCATGGAAGTGCAATGGCCCAATCTATCATATCTCATTCCTATCTCATTAAACTCCCTTGCTGTTGCAAAGTTACAGAAAAGCTGTTACCTTGACTTCAATTTCTCCTCTCAGCTCAATTTCATATGCATCATCTGTGAGAAGAGCGTCGTATGTAGCAGAACTGATGTGGATCTTCTGCGCTAGGATTCGGAACAGAGCATTAGAAATGAAGGAGTTCTCTGTCCTGGAGACCACACACCAGCCCTCCTGCATTGATCATTACAGTGTTTCTACCTTCTCTTTGGGAAATGTCAGGTTGAGGAGGAAGCACAGGGAAGGGGAAGATGCCTTAAATGTTGGTTGAGGACTCTGCCACTATGTGTACATGTCAGCTGAAACATAGAAGTTCAGCATCACACACCAGTAAAGATGAGTGATACTGGTAGCAAAAGCAGTGTAAAAGGTTGGACCAAGTTAATACACACTGCCCTCTTCTCTGTAGCCATGGTGCTTCTACCTAATGCCTTTGTGTTGAAGTTCTTCATATCAAACTCTGCTTACCTTCAGCTATTTGGCTTTTGTCACCCTCTTTCTCCTCTTATTTCCAATGGCATAAGGGATGTGACTCACCCACATGAATACACAAGAGTTTCTCCTGCTTATTTGATAATTAGCATATGCACAGGGATAATGGAGACTTCAGATCCTGCATGTGCTGGTTCTTTAGATCTATGGTAATTAGTTCTCTAGCCTGGGATATATCACAGAGAAGGTTCCTTCTCCCTTGGCCATGCCCAGTGTGAGGAGGTACTAGGGGTTTTCCTTTTGCTGCAGTACCTAAGAGATGTATTTATAGTGCAGGTGTGAGCCTGACTGGCACGTGAGGAACGCACAGACTGTGCCCGAGTCACTTACGCAAGCTGGTGGACTCCATGCGGGAGGCGGTGTTTACAGTGTCCCCAAAAAGACAATACCGAGGCATTTTGTACCCCACAACTCCAGCCACGCAGGGTCCTGAGGAAACGCAAGTCAGAGAGACCCCAATAAGACCCCAGGTGGAAGAAGTGCAAAATGCAGCCACCTTTGCTAGTCACAAAGGGTCCTCAGAGAGCAAGGGGACTGGGAATACTCAGTGCATCTAGGGCCTGGCTGCACAGTGTTTACTTAAGGAGAGAAGTCACAATTTGATTAGCTGTAGTTAATTGGTGCTGATATCAGGGGAAGATGCACTTTGCCAATACAAATTTCACAGCCCTTTCCACACTGATGCAACAAAAGTCATTTCATCCCGTTGTTACTACTGGAACCAGGAGAAATACTCATCCTGGAGTCAATGGCTCATACAGAAATGTAGAATTCTTTTCTCCTCATGCAATTAGACTCTGTCCTATTCTCTTTTTCTCCTGCCTCCACCTCAGCCCCTGTACCTGTGTGTATCCCAGCCCGCAGCTGCAGTCTGCCCATTGGCATATGAGGGATCACAACCTGACGAACTGCTGCCACCAGATCCAGAGCCATTTTGGCGATCTCGTCAGCGTGTCTGGTGCCGTTCCTCTCTGGCAGGCCACTCACTACCATGTAGGCATCACCGATGGTTTCCACCTGGTGGAAAGGGGTACATATCACTGAGCAGCAGGCACCAAGCTTTTCTTTCAAAAGGAGATCAGAATAAAATAACTAAAAATCAAAGATAGCTCAGCTGTCCACCACTTGCTAAGCTGTGGTGTAGCCAGCTAGCCTGGTATATTTGAGATTCACCAGGGAACAAAGTAAGAAAGATTTAAGCAACTGTCAGATTCCTTGCCTGCAGGTTTG
Source organism: Scolopax mira (assembly GCA_004320125.1). Taxonomy (NCBI): domain Eukaryota; kingdom Metazoa; phylum Chordata; class Aves; order Charadriiformes; family Scolopacidae; genus Scolopax; species Scolopax mira. Next base: position 35,410 of record BJBW01000293.1, on the reverse strand, counting down.
GACTCACCTTGTAAACATCATAAGACTCAATCCTGCTGTCAAAGCAGACATATAGATTGTTGAGCATATCAACAACTTGCAAGGGAGTACAGGAGGCAGCAATGCTTGTGAACCCCACGATGTCCGAGAAAAAGATTGTCACCTGTCACAGGGAGAAGGAAAGTGTGAAGCTGAGGTCTCCAGGCAGCAGAAGCAGAGCCTTTGAGGGGCTTGGGGATTTGTGGAATTCAGAACAAAGCAGCCTAAGGCACAGGCTGTGCAGAGAACCAGTGCTGCAAAACTGAATAGATATAATCCTAAATTAATAAGCTCTGGCTCATAATTGTTCTCTTTTACTTTAACATATAAATTATGTTTATCTCCAAATTTTATCATCTGATTCTCTGAATTATCATCACTTCTCTGAATACCTTGAGCGAGATGGGAGACTGAAAGTCAAACACTTTGAATCTCATGAGCAGTGATATACAGACTTCTAGTAGTAGTGCCTGATTTTTCTTTTAATGAAAACTGGTAGAGATCTGAACAAGCTGTGAAATAAAAACTCAAGTGCTGTCTCTACTCATGTTGAATTAGGAAATATCAACCAGATTTTGTTTTTCTTCAAGTGATGTTCATCTCTGTCACTATCAAGTAATTTGCAAAGAAATGAACTTTAAAAAAAATATAAAAGAAAGAACAACAGAAACCATAATAATTGAATTGAGGAAGGGAAATGTGTGTTGTAGCTGTTGGCAAAGAAATAAGTGTTTCTTCTTTGTGCTGCCTGAACTTTGACAGTGTTCAAACTAAAATTGTTCTTGTTTTTGTCTTTGGTAATACCAATTAATCCAGAAGAGCCACCTTTTCACTCCCTGCCTTGGTTCAGCTACTTTTGATGTCATGTCTATTGTGAATTGTAATTAATTGTGCAATTGCAGGTTGCTGTTTTGATAATGACACCTACAAATTAAATGCAAACGTTCATTATTGTTTTTCACAGCTGAGAGTAACAGAGCATCCAGGGGAAGAAGAGTGAATAGAATTGCAATTACTGTGGCAGGAGGCTTTAGGCTGTGGTTGTGCAGCACAGCTGCCATATTCAGCATTGATGGCAGCATCCATGCTCTGAGGCAGAGCTGCAAATAAATGGGTTTATGGCCAAATTCTGCCCTGGTTTTTATGTCAACAGGCTTTGTTACGTTACACACTTGAGGCTACGAGATCATCCGTCCCTCTCATTCTTCTCTACATGCCATCACAGGGAGGAAACTCTTGCTCCTGTGTATTTGTGATCTAGTGATGCTGGCTGGCTTTCTTGAGTAGGCTCTTAAACCCAAAGAAGACAACTTGCCAACATAGACTCTTTGACATCTAAAGCTACGCTTCTGGAAATCTCAGCTCTTCTTCTTTCCCCATCAGCCTAAGTGCTTCATGGCACACTGACAACTCTTTCCAAAACCCATCGTGAATCTTTGAATTTCCATCCACACTCAACTATGGGTGCAAAACCAGGTTCCTCAAATGGTGACAAGGTAGGTGCTTTTTTAAGTGAATATTTTTCTATCCTTGGTGGCAGCATCCTTGCCATTTGCTAACCTGATCATAGTTTTCTGCCTCAACTTTTTGGCATTTCCTTAGCTGCTTGGCCACAGATTTTGGCAACATCTGGTGTAAGAGGTCCTCGGCTAGCTGCCTCTCCCTTTTCAAGTCCTCTGTCTTTTCCTTGATGTTCCTGGCATAACTGTGTATCCAATCTGTCATTTGCTTGAAGGACATCAGGATGATGGGGTAAGTGAGGCAGGCTATCACTAACAGACCAATCTTAAGGCTCATTGTGGACAGGATTTCTTTAGATTTCTTGATAAGCTTTTCCTGTCCCTTCTGCAGTAGGCAGCTCTGTACGTAATGCAGTCCCTTTACCAAGGCTTCAGTGGACATAAATTCATCCAAGCCCAGGAATGGGATGAAAAAAGAGATTCCTTCATAGTGGGTGAAAGGAAGTGATAGATTGATGTTATCCATCCAGCACTTCTGTGCAGTCTCTGATGAGAAGATAGCGTAGTTCAGAATGGTCGAAAGTGCATGTAAGTTTGTTTGAAAGCTTGTGGGTGCTGGCATTAAGTGAGCTTTAAACACAGCTTCTCTTATTCGAAGGATAAGTTTAAAAGCTACTATGTCTGCCCAGTCAGGATTGTGTCTTAGAGCTTTGAGGTCTTCATGTGAACTATTAAAACGCTCCAACAGTTCAGCAATCCCTCTGGAGAGCACCTGTCTGGCTTCAGTATCCCTTGTGCTATTTAATTTTTGTCTCATGTCGATGATGTAAAATCTACAGATGGAGATTTTCTCCTTCTTGCACTGGCAATTCTCACAATGCAGTTCTGCTTCGCTTGCCTTACAGAGGGAGTTTAAATTCCCCAGCAGCTGAGCATGAAGTGACCTATTCCCCTTGCCTGCTGCTGGGAAGAGCCAGCTGTGCCTTACTTCCTGCAGGAGCTGGAAGATCTGAACACCCCAAAAGTTTTCACAGGATGCAAGTTCCTGGAGGGCTTTCCCTGTGTTTCTCCATATTTCCAAGCTGTTGCTCAAATCAAAAGAAATGGCTCCAAGGAGGCTGCAGAGGGAGACCATGCATGCTGTCAAAATCCTTTGAACTGTTTTTCTACCACCAGCATTGGAGAGGGGAGAATATCTGAAAAAAAAGAATAAAAAATAAAAAAGAATGGGGATGTCTGAGCCCCGGGATGTTTCTAGCAGCTCCTGAAAACATAACTGGAGCTCATAGTGATGTTTGTACATTCTGAATGTACAGGGAACATGCATTAGCTGAATGTTACTGAAAGACTTATTGTATTGTATTTTGTTCCTCCTGATATTTTATTTTAGGAGAAAAGGTATAGTAAAAAACCTGGTTTTGTGACACACTGGGCTGTGAAAACTCACGAATGAAATCATGCAGCTTTTCTGTGAGTAGTAAGACTGATAAAATAGTTTGCTGTAGGTTTTATTCTTTGTGGTTCTTCTGTCCAGATTTTAAGGAAGCCCATTAAAAGATGGGTTACTTATTTCAGTGATCACAAACTGGAACTGTTGGATTTTTTTAGAACTTTTAGAATGTGTTCTTAATAGGAATTTCCGTATGATGAATAATTTTTGTTGATCTATTCAAAATGAGTTCAGACGTTTCCACAACATTGTCTAAATATTTCAAAATGAAAATGAATCACATTTCAGTTTTGTTTCACTTTTTAGAGAAGCAGATACATAAATTTTACTGTTTGAGCTTCACGATTACTTTCTCTGTTTCATGCTACACGTAATTGACATCCGTGTTCTCTACAGCAAAACAACCTCTGACAATTTTCATTTTCAGAACTATTAATCAATCATTTACAATCTTACATTAATGATACTCCTGAAAATAACTCAGGACGTTTTGCTGAAGGTGGAGACTCCTGTACAACTGGGCAACCGTTATTTCCACTGGTAAAGAACAAACTGAGGACTGGGTTGTTGACCAGTCCATTCAGCTCAGTCCTTTTGGTTTTTCATTCTGTGTGGTAGAGGTGAAAAAAGCCCTCCTTAGATGCCCTGCTCTTTCAGATAGGTAAAATTACATTTTTAAGGAGATAAATCAGAACCCAGTAAAGGCTGCTATTTCTCAGCGGAGGCTCATATTAGGACAAGCAAGTTCCTGCTGAGCTTTTCACAGCAGAATGGTGCTCAATGGTTGTAAAGTAGAAGAAAATTAATAAAAGAATAGTCACAAAAGATGATAAACAGCCATGATTTCTCTTATTTAATACAATTTATGTTTAATAACATAGATTTATTGATTTTCAATCCGAACTGCACAATGTCTGACTGAAAGGAACCTCAAGCCTAGAAAAATTTATCTTTGAACCCAGGTGCATTTCTGTTCTCAAAGCAAACTTCCATCACTATCCACTGCTTACCTTTGAGTCGCTTGTCCTCTGCAATCGTTTTACTTTTGAATCCACCAAAATACGTGCCAGGAGCAAGAAGAAAAACTCACAGAAATCCACCTTGATTTTATGCTGCCTACCTTTTACTACAATGAAAGAAATATAAATAGGGACTTTAATTTAGTACCAGGCTAATTTTGGTCATGCTTTGCAAAAAAATCCCCATTTATGTCTGCGTGTCAGCCGACAGTGACAGTTCAGAGGTCTTTGTCTGCCATCCGAAAAATGAGCAAGGGTCAAGTGAAGGAGGTAAGTCTGCAGGGATGCTGCCAGCATTCACTGCTAGATCCTACCCTTCCCCTTGCTAAGTGTTCAAAACCTCTCTAAAAGCATTTTGCAGCCCTCCTGCACTCACCTGCATGGACCTGTCTGTGCCCGTGCTGCCTTCGTGCTGGGCATGGCCCCTGCCTGCTCCGGTGAGTCTCGCTCGGGGTCCCAGCAGCCACCACTGTCTTCAGCCTCACTGGTACCTCCCTGTCTCCCCCCAGTCCCCCTGGAGCTGCTCCTGGGGCTCTGACTCTCCCAACCACCCAGCCTCTTTGCTCACCTCTTCCCCCAGGTGAGGGCAGGGAGCTCCAGGGGAAAGGCTGTAAAAGGGCTCCAGCAATTTCACTAAATCCAGTCTCTGGTCTGACAATATGCAGAAAGAAGTGACAGGGACACGTTTTTATTTCATGTTGAAAAATTAATGTTTATTGCAGTCTGGTTAGGTATAATGCTTGTGTTGTTAAAAGCAGCATTTCCCAGCATCTTGTGATCAAAAGTGTCATGATTATGACTTTATTGAAACTGTTTTTCTTCTTGGCATCTATCATCCAGTTCTTTTTGGATTAGTAGTTTGCCATAACCTAAAATGCAAAACAAGTGAAAAATCACGAGACCCAGGAATTTGTGAATAGTGTATGTTGCATTGAAGATAAAGGATTTAAGTAACTGAAATGAGATCTTTTCTTCTCAGTCACTTTTTACACTAAAGTTTATATTAATTTAAAAAATAACTGAAGTTGCAGACTTGAGCAGCATGTGCTGCCTTCTAGAGTGCAATTGCAACAAGTAGTGTCACTGATGAATACAAAATTTGAGTAATCACTGCTGAAGTCATACCAGTAAAAACGTTATAACCATAAATATAGCTCTAGTATAAAGGGAGAACGCATTACTAAATGCTCAGATTATTTAAAAATTAAAGTCATTTAGGTGACTATTTAAGAAAAGGATAGTTTATTTTTACTTTTGCACTGGTAAGGGCTTGTCTACAGAGGTTACTCCTATGGAAAGTAGAATCAAGTGTGATAGAGCTCCCTGAGTAGGTGGCAGAAATCTCAGTCAGAAAGAACATCAGAAATCACTAAGTCTTTATATTTTCCAGCAGCAACATCTAGAAACTTACCCACTGGATCCAGTTATTGTAAGCAGACACCCGGGTGAAGACAGAAGGCTTGTGGTAATAGTTGCAGCCAAGGGAAGAGCCAAAGCTGACGATACCGTGCACTTCCCACCTGCCATCAGCACCTTGGCAGTTCAGTGGGCCACCAGAGTCCCCCTGGAAGGAAGGGGGCACAGAGTTAAGAGCAGTCATAGTATGCGTAGCTCCTCATTGGGGTTTTTTTAAACTTTTCTTTCCATCAGGTTTGTTTGCTCTGAAACCGAGCCCTAAGAGCAGCGTCCTCTGAACTCACGTTGCAACTGGAGGTGATTCCGTCCCCACCAGCACAAACCATGGTGGGTTTCACTGTGCTTCCCCACCAGCCAGGCTTGGAGCAGGTCGCGTAATCCACCACCAGCAAAAGGCCTTGCTGCAGGTCATCTGGAAGAGGTCCGTTTGCTGGGAGGGAAGAGAAACAAAGGAGTCATGGTACCAGCTGGTGCTGAAGAAAGAACAAAACTGCATTGTTAAGTTTCTTCCAGGATCTGGGTACTATCCCTCCAGGTAAGAAACTCCAGAGGAGGTCTATATTAACGGAGAAGCTGTAGAATCCATTCCTTAGGACTATTCTTTCATTCATATATATATGCATGCCTTAACTTATGAATAATTTGTGTTCATTTTAAAAGGTCTCATTGTTAGAGAAATAAAGGGTTGCTCTTTGTTCAGGAGTTTGCAATTTACTTATCACTCTAGGAATTGGCTCTTTAGCTGAGCTGACACTTCTGCCGAAGCCTCTGAGATGACATCTATTCCCTTTCCAGTTATTCAGAGGGGTTTGTTAGCACCAGTCTGCACACTGTTCATATTTGTTTTACAAGTTTCTAAAAGCTTAGGATGGGGCCCTCTAGTGCATTACTAGCCCCATTACAAGCAAAATACACTTGAAAGGCAGGGAGTGAGTGAACTGCATAAATGAACTGGGGCTGCTGAACCAGCTCACTCGCTGGGGGGATCACCATCAGCAGCCGTTTTCCAATCAACCCCAAAGGAGAAGGCAGTACTGAAAAGATTTTGTTCCACGATTTTGCCAATGTCCAAGTACTTACTCTGCAGTCTTCCCCATCCTGTCACGTAGCAGGCAGTGTTGGATGAGAGGATGCTCTGTGCAGGGGGCAGGCAGGCCAGCCTAATGTGGCTATCTAAGGTGACGTGCTCACTGAGCTTGATCAGAGCAATGTCGTACCTGTGGGCAGATGCAGACATTTGAGAGTGGGGAAGAGAAAGGGAAGGGTGAAGAGGTTTGCAAATAGATTATGATACAGTAGCATGAACACTTAACAGTTACACAGTACCCAGTCTATTAAAAATTTATGTAAGGCAGCAAGGAGGCCAGTACATAAGGAGTAAAGATTCCTCCACCCTCAAAGCAGTGGAGAAATCCATGGATAGAAGACTATTCCCTGCAGAACTGTTCACTTTCCTCCTGGCAGCTTTTGCCTTTTATGGATGCTTTTCAACAAAACCAAGCATGTGTTAGGACTAACTCCTTACTGAGTTAGATTTCTTTGCTAATGGCCTTAGCCTGCAGTGGGACAGAGGAGCTCTTCAGCAAAGGTATTAATCAATAATACTCTGTCTTCATGCCATTCATAGGAGGGCTTCAGAGTCCTCATATAAATTAATTAATTCCCTCCCACTGTACAAAAGAAATCATTGCATAGAACAGCTTCCCACCCAAGCCTAAATGACATATGAAAACACAGTTAATTAATAAATAATTAATATTGAAAGTTCTTTGTCTTTTTGACAGAACAAGAGGTAACAGGCACAAGCTTGAACACAGGAAGTTCCATCTAAACAAGAGGAGGAACTTCTTTACTTTGAGGGTGGCAGAGCCCTGGAAGAG
>BJBW01000293.1:2762-28151 GCA_004320125.1 Scolopax mira | reverse complement strand
CCCTCCTGGACACATTTCTGTGCAACCTGCTCAGGGTGGACCTGCTTTGGAAGGGGATTGGACTAGATAATCTCCAGAGGTCCCTTCTAACCCCACGTGATTCTGTGATTCTCTTGAGGGGAAAACTGGAGTCTCCAGTTTTATGTATGAGCAAACATTTAGAAGTACCATTGTAAGAGGTGGCCCTAAACATTTACACATTTAACTGACACAACTCAGGGTGGGGGGGATTTAGGTTTGATTTTTGCCCTCTATCTAATAACCTGAAAAGATACCTGCCACCAACTTACCCGTTTGCAACATTCTGTGGATTCCAGTTCTCATGAACGATGATTTTTTCTGGAAAACTTTCAAATGATCCTTGTTCCACAGCTGCCAGATTGTATTTTCCAAGAAGTACTCGATAGTTCCTAGAAGAGCTGGACAAGAAAAGGAGCAACAGTCACACAGCTGCTGGTTTGCTGCTCAGGCATCTGCATCTCTGCCACCTGAGATATTCAGTAAGTACATCCTTAACACTAATCTCACATCAGATGCATGATTTGCCTGGAGCTGAGCCAACGTCTGATGGATTTGCTAAGGACAAAGCCAGGCTTAACAATCATTTCATCCCCAAGCCATCCTGCCAACTCCTGCTGAAGGCTTCATTAACAAACCCAAGATGCCTCCAATCTTGGCAGGATTCAGCTCATATTCTTCAATTAAATAAACACTCGTACTGTGTTTTGAACTGTAATAAACAGCTTCACTGATTAACAGCTGTGTGACAGATATAATATATAGGATTTATAATTATAACATGCAGACAGTCCTTCTTATTTCATATTACAACATTTTCTACAACTTAGTGTTACAATAATCAAGAACTGGATGTACATATTCAAGGACATAAGCTGCCAAACCAAAATGGGGTTGTCTTTGTGGAAACAGCAGCAGTTTTGATGATGAAAGGACACAGCTGTACCTGATCCTTTCTGTGTTATACTGCCCTGCAATACAAAGAGCTTACTGAAAATGACTGGTATATTTGTGATTGTTTCTTCAGGGAGAGGATTGATGAGTTAATCTGTGGATCTTGCTGCCACATATATTATAGAAACAGGCAACAAGGCTGTATAACAACTTCAAGAAATAATGATGTTTGTAGTTATTTAGAGAATAGTACGAGTATTTAACTTGTGTAATTTGTATGAGAGGTTTTTCCCCTCTGCTTTTATTTTAAGGAAATTATAACGTGTCATTCTTCTTCTGACCTACTGTAATCAAAAGATAAGATGTGATACGTGGAGCTTTTAGTTGGGAAAAAAAGGGAGAACTGGCATTAATGAGGTTTTGCTTCATCTCTCTGTTATTTACCTGATGCAGTGGGCAGCTGTCATCACCCAGTTGGTTGCAATGAGGGTTCCTCCGCAGGTGTGATACCATTTGCCATTTGAACTATATTGCAGGGAGGCCTAGGATCAACGGCACAAGTAAGGCTCAGATTTCTGGTTATAAAAATGATTGTTTTCATTGTTGCACTTTCTCCATACACCCAGAACAGAACTTGCTGCTGGAAGATGGTGGAAGGCTTTTAAGCAACAAGTTTCTAACTCCTGGACATAGAAAAGCTTTCCCTATCATGCAAAAACTTGGTTTATTTTTTTTTTTAGTGTTGTTTCTTACAAAGCTATTACTAAACCTGGCCCAAATAGAGCATTTCATTTGCTTCAGAAATGTGGTTTTTAACTCCACATATAACTACACTCCAGTAGGCTTCGGAGTCATCTTGCTTAAGTATGGGATGGTGCCTAAAACTACTGAGAGAACCCCAAAACCTGCATAACCAGCAAGAGCCAGCACATTCAGAGCTTTCTTACATAGATTGGAAACTTTGGGATTAGTAAGAATATAATAGTGAAAACCTAAGATGCATCAAATGAAATAAAGGGCCTGGTTTTGTTCAGCTGTGTTGTGTGAGGGTGGCACAACCCCAGCTGTCCCAGGGAAGGCACAATGTGACTCACCTGCCAGGGCCAGCTGTAAGGTCTCGCGTCTTCCCCTCCGACGACTTTAGACACAGCGGGGGGGTAGGCAGGAACCCCACAGCCAAAGGCTGGAAGATACACAAAATAGAATGCATTTTTAAAGTAGAAGGCATAAAAAAATGTCTGTAAGAGAGGGGTTTTTTTTAAATATAGACTCTGCTTGTACACAACATTGAAAGGTACAAATATAGGCTGTGATTTAATGTGGTATAAGTGAAGATACAGCCATCAGTCAAAAATTTCCAGTGTTATACAAAGCCTTTTTGAGTGGCTTCATTTTTCTTACAGATAATCAAATCAAGTTGGCTCAGCCAAACTCTCATGTGTCAGCTGAGTTGCAACAATTTGATGTGGATTAACTGTATTTCAGTGTATTCTAGCTAAGTAAAATAACTTTGAATTTCCTAAAGGCTGAGCAGTAATGCTAATTGAGCCCCTGTAAGGAGAACGGAATAGCACAGCAGCTAGTTACTGTTCTGAGAGAACAGCCTATGCTCTACCTCTTTCTGCTTTGTTGCAGAATATCTAATTTCCCTAAAGAAGGAAAGTAATGCTGGAATTGGGTACATACCTGCAGCTGCCAGAGCCAACACAGCAACGAGAACTCCAAGCATGATGCCGGTGAGCTATCTGCTGCAGGCTCTGCTTTGCAGGCCATTTTATATATTGTCCTTTATCTCTGTGACACGTGACTTAAAAGGTAGTGCTAGTCTGGTACCAATGGAAAACTTGTGTAATTGTGGGATAATTTTTTATATGCACAAGTGCCTCAACAAAACCCAGTTTAGATGGACCTTGAGTCCAGGCTATATAAACAACTTGGTCAAAAAAAATTCCTACTGAGCTGCACGTTATTTGTAGCAGCTGTTTGCTTTCCCATTGCCTTGAAAATTCATCACAAAGATGTTTTCCGAGGGAAAATGTTAAATTAATTATTCTACCACTTGATGGTATGTCAGCAGTAACAGTGTCTGATCTATTCACAGTGATAGATTCAGACATGTCAGCGGGGTTGTATTAGATAGAGATCTCTAGGGGCCCTCTTCCAACCTTAATTATGTATGATTCTGTGATTGCTTGAAATTGTATTTTGTTCTGGTTTTTGCCTGATGGAGATTACCATGTGTACTGACTGAAAACCTGTATCTTCTTTTCTAGCTCAAGTCACACGTGTGGTAGCATGCTGAACTTCTTCCATAAACCAACTGCACTCTCTTTGAAATGGAAGATGTTTCAAGCAATACAGAGACCCAGCTGCTGGGGATGATGGGGAAGCACTGGTGCAGCACTTCTGGTGAGCCAGACGCCCTGTCTTTGCTATTTACCTTCAGTTGTTAGATCAATAGCACGTCCCTGGAAGAGAATAGGGTTCCTGTGACCCTATTACAACATGAGCATTTTTACACCCCAAATCAGCATGCTGATCTGTGGCATAATGCAGGGTGAGCTTGTTAATGCTAAAAGCTAAACCATTTTCACCAATAGGACCAACCAGGCAAGAAGGGATTTACACCACTAAAGAGCTGCTGCCACAAAAGTCCAAAATTAGGACAAATGTCCTAATTCATTACTGGACACTTGAGATCAATGACTTGATATCAATGCTTACCCTTGTGATCTCTTTCTTCCTTTTTTTTTCTGCTATGGGAATTTTCCATCCTTTGTCACGTTTCCATCCACTTACCCTTCATCTGAAAAACTGTTACTGGTTATTTAAAAAACAAACATCTCTCTCCCATAAGCCAGGTCACACACAGGGAGCAAACTTATTAGAATGGAAACAGATACCATAATGCCAGTTTTGTAATGCATCGTACATACAGACCAAACCAGAGGTTTCAGAGACGCTAAAATAAATCTATTATTTACTGTCAGTATTAACGAGCAGCAAAATCCCCAATTTTCATAGCTTCAGTAGGTACTGGTTTGGATGAGAGATGCCTGGAGCACACATGTGGAAGGCAGAAATGCATAACGCTTTACTGTTTTCTCTGCTTCTCAGGAATGTATTATCCTGCCCAAACAATAGCACTTGAGAAGGCTGCATTTTGAATTTCAAATGGAACCAACCAAACTCTGTTCTGGCATCTTGTATTTATTATCTGACAAAAGCATAAATTGCAATTAATTGAGTGCAGACTTGAGATTCTAAAATTTTTTTTCAATAACTAGTTGGCTCTCTTCTTAATGTCTGAGTTTTCAAGCTAAACAACATATTGTACTTTTCCATTTAACTTCCACGCCACTATAGTTTTCTCTGAATACCAACTAAAAATTAAATGTAAATTTTGGATGTTGTTACTGTTGCAACTTTCCCATTTTATGGGTGTGCTCATTAATGTGGAATTTTGTTTAGGTTTTTTTAGCATTTCTGCAACCATTTTGCAAATAATCCTCTGCTCTCTTGCACACTATAGAGAAACCCTTTTTCCTTTTCCCATCTCTTGTAAATGAATTCTGAAAGTTCTTGTATTACATGGGGTGAAAGCTCATAAGAATCAGCATATTTTTGATGTAAAACACTCTCAAAGCTTTTTTTTGTTTGTTTGTTTTTGTTCACTCCTGCTTTATGTAACGATTTCTTATCTATCTTTTCCAGGTCTAGTCTAAATAGGATGAAGTATCTTGGACTCGGAGGGCATCATACTGTTGGCAGTTCTGCAAGTGAACATCAAAAGCCTCAGCCTCCAGCCGATACCACGGTGGCTTGGAAACAGCTTTCCAGATGCTCTTACCATCTTCGTGCCAGATGTTTCACAAAAATCAAGCAGTTCTTGGACCTTCAGTAAGAAAGAGCAGGAACTTCTGGTATGTTGTGTTAAAATGTAATAGCTAATATTTCTTTTACTACTCAATGTGTGTAATGTACAATTTATAATGTAGTCTGTTGCTTCACTATGGCTAGTCTGTTCCCTGGCAGGGTAGTAACTTTGCTGGCATTACACTAGACCAAGGAGTGAGTGGAACGGGCTGCAGATAAGTAACAGTCACTGAAATCTGATTTTTTGAGGGAGGCTTTTAATCTAAAGCTAGGCAGTAACCTATTTAAAAACTCAGTTAAATCCTGCCCTGGCTTTTTGTTGGGAGTGCCAAATGTTCCAAATTCATTACTTGCTGGAAGGCAGTTAAATCTGCTACTTGATTGTTCCCTGGGTTTATTTTGGGTGCTCTTCAAATGAAAGCTCAGCCTGCGCGCTTCGACGTAGGACAAGGTTACACAGAGCCAGGGAAATGGGGATTAGCACCACTCAGTGTTTCAGTCTCTTACTGTACCTTCCAAACTGTCTGTTCCCAGATTAGATCCATTTATGTATTATTTTTCCACACTGTATTTCCTTTTAATCCAAGCACTTTTGTGCTGGATTAAATACTGTCCACAGACGTAACGCGAGGCTCTGCTTGTCTTAACTGGGTAGGGAGCCAGGGGAGGAGAACAGTAAAAACAACCACACTTTGGTGATCAGATTAGACTGAAAGATATTTATTTAGAAACAACAGCTTTGGTATTTTAAAACCAAACAACCTTTAAATCACTAGAAAGTGGGATGTCTCCCCCCATAGCCAAAACAAATCAATGCACAAAGTCTCAGTTTGCTTATGACAGGAAACCTGCCGATCAGCATTTCCAAGTGTAAATCCAGAAAACAATTTAGTTAAATTGGTTTTGCACTCTACAGTTATAAAGGCTGAAAAACCTGTTACCAGCATTTAGATATCTACAGTTCCAATTGACTGACATTTTACTAAAGTGGAGGCAAAATTATTAACATCCTCCCCCTCCCCCCAAGCAATAAATTAAAAAAATGTATACCAGAAAGGAAGTTACACTAAGGTTTTCTAATTAAGTTAACTCTCTGAAGGGAATCATCACCCTTTATCTTCTGTAAAATTAAGAAACAAATCAAAATATCAAAGGACTTGGTACTACCTTCAAGTATTTTCACCAAATGGATTACTCTTAGGGAACTGAACAGTTTACAAGGAAAAAAGAAACATCTGTTACACAAGCTTCTGGGATAAACTCTGGTATAACCACACATTCCAAATCTGGGATTGCTCTCTTAACAAGGCACGAAGGGATTGTTGCTTTCAAAAGGTCCTTGTTCTCAGCTGCAAAAGTCAGATGTCTGGTGCAAATGGAGGCTGAAAGCAGGACTAAGTTCACTTGGACACTGGGATGTTCCCATTCAATTAATGAAACGGGGTGTTATTTCAACACCATTAATCTGCCTCACTGCTTCCTGCCACCGCCTCCCACTTCAGCCCTGTTTCTAGAATCAACTTCTGCATCATCTTCATTGTAAATCCGTCCAATTAAGACGAGGCAACAGACTGGTTTGCTGTACACTGCAAGGCTTTGTGCAGTGTGGGCAAGGGAGAGGTGTAACATCAGCCCTGGCGTGTAGCTGTGAAGCTTCTCAGCGTTTCAGAGCACAGTGTCAGGGACAGTTACCTGCAGTAATGGTTAACAAGTCACTCTGTGAAAGGCAGAAGGCAAGTCTTGTAGATGACAAAGGCAACCAGATAGACAGCAGTGGAAAAAATGACATAATTTTATAATTTCAGGACACATTTCAGGATGCACATCAGGGTGCAGCTATACACAGTAATTGAAATTACTTCCAGACAGCTTCCTCCTTTTGCACTAAGGTTCTGATCATGATCACAGGCTTGTAACTGCAGTTATGTTTGATATACATATCTATTCCACCTCTGCCTGGGTTAACCCGTCTAGCCACAAGCATCTTCCACTCTCAATTCTTTCAATGGATGACAGCTATCCAGACCAGAACTGCTCGGGATCAGGCCTGATCTCCAGTGCTGAACATTACAAAGCCAGTGAGCTGAGAGGAAAATTGCCCCTTACGTACTGACTGGCAAGTTTAGTCCAGCACCTTCTCCAGCCTTAGCTATCCAACATTCAATTTGCTTTTATAATTTGGAAAAACCAGGCAATCTAAAGCTAGAACTTTTCCTCTGACAGCTCTGTTTTACTCTGTCCTTTTTTTCTTTTTTTTTTTTTAACACAAGTTACATTTAACTCTTTAACACTAAGGATGCCTCTGAACAGCATGGCCAGCTCACACAGCAAATCCAGTCTTGTCTTTGATTTCCATTCTGTATCACACGCAACCAGAAAGTACCAGAACTAAGAGCAGAAATCACCATCTATGGTCTATTCTGTGCTAAGTTTTTACGAGCAACTAAGTTTTCTAAGGCAATGCAAAACAAGAATTTCAAATCCTCTACACTGATGTGAGATGCAGAAGAGCTTGAAGTCAGAACCTCCAACTCACAGTAAAAAGCACTCAGTCTTATTCTTGACACAGCTGAGTATTTTGTCTGAATGGGTGAACTGCTAACTCAGCACTTTCCAAAAATGATGGTAGCAAATGTGGTTTGATGGAGGACTGCAGTGTCTCTGAATCTATGAACATTTACCAGTAGTCCCTTGCCCTAAGAACAACAGCTCACATTTGTGTGTTCTTGTACGACACGTCACACGTTCATACCAGGCAGACAAGTGTGCACATCTCCCACGCAGTAGTAAAGACAAGTACAGCAGCTCCTCACAAGAGACACCATCTCGTTACCCAGCTGCAACTGTTGGCTTCAAAACACGCAACATCCTACACCGATGTGTGGATAAAGGACAGAAAAGCTGTGCCTGCCTTGATCTGCAACCTCACAATTGTTTAAGAAGGACAGATGATGGTTTTATCTTATTTTTTTAATGTTTGGGAGCCCTACCACTCCAGTCCCTGCCCTAATCCTACTTCTTGAAAGAAAAGGTCACAGATCACTTGTTACAAGAGACGCTGAAAATCCTCACAGTCCAAAACAGACCCTCCCTAGACACAGCTGACAGAAAATCAGGTTGACAACACTCAGTGGAGAGCAGCCAAAAGCAGCAGCCTTATACCTTACTCCTGAAGAGCGGCTTGGCTCCCGGCCCACAATATTCATTGTAGATGAGTTTGAATAGAAACAAGTGAAACAAGGTGATTAAGGAGGCCACGCTGAACCAGAAGAGGAAGGGTAAACCTGGGTATTGCTTGGCCATGTGTTCCTCGTGAGCCAGAATAGCTTTTAGATGGAGTGTGTGTCTCAGGTCCTGCAAGTGGACCAAATCTGTTGATATATAAAGCAGTGGCGTGATGGGTTGAGTCACCATGACGGGGAATGTATGGCCTCGTGCCTCCGAGGTGAGCTCCACAGGCTCATTCATACAACCTGCCTCACACGCATATAGTCTAACTGGTTTGTCTTGGAATTTCACAGACACGTGCAAGAAGGGCTTTCCTTCAGCATCCAGCAGAACCGCTAGATTAATCAAGTCCTTATTGTAATGGATCCCACGTAGGGAATAGCTGTTATGAAGTACATCAGGGTCAGCCTGAAACTGAAGATGGTTTTCTGTGAATTGCAGACCCCCAAAACTAAGCACCATTCCCTGCATAAGACCATGGACTCCAGCTGCCACAAGACCCTTGCATCCTCGTTTCTGGAGAGTTAGCTTCCACAAGTCTGAGAGTTGCAAGATCTGGGTGACGCTGGTCAGCTTTGCTGGCCACAGGTTCTCTGCATGCATGGTCGCGTGGCCGCTGAAGCAGTGGTCAGCATAGTTCATGCTGGCTTCCATTTTTTCTCTGTCCTCACCACTAATGAGTGGATCCAGCAGAGGCGCTGGCATGGTTGACAACACGTAGTAGAGGGTCATGTTCACAGTCTCACTGGATGGTGTATGCAAATCTGTGATCTTTCTCATTTCCACCCCTGTAACAAAAAAGAACAAGAGTCAGAAGATCACATGTGGACATGACATTAACTAGGAGAAAAAAAATCCTGTGTGCATGTTGTCCTTCAATACGGAGACGTTCCTTACGTGTAAGCATCCTTTGCCTATGAAACATTGAAGTGTGGAATGTTTCCTTGTACTTTCTTAGATGCTTTCTCTCTGCTACTTGGGAGTTTGAAAGCCAAGCTCCCACTAAAGGCAAAGCAGTTTGATATATAGATGTCTCATTGAGCTGTCACCACGACTCCACAAGAATGATCTGTCAAAGGAACATCCACCTTTTTACTGCCTAATAAAACAAGTTCTACATTACTTGGGCAGCTACTCTTTTATGCAAGGCCATGAAAATCTTACTTTAAGTAAAAACATCCTTGTAGGACAGTCTTTAACTTCCACTAAGAAATCTGCCTTTCATACTGTCACTAAAGGTCAACTCTATTTCCAACTTAGAGCTGACACCCTGGGCAAATCAGTGAAGTTCCTGAAGACATGAAAGCCAGCACATCTACAGTTATGAAGAGAAATGCTCTTCTATCATTTCCTTTATACAGTAACAAATACTCCACTTTTGTGAAGTTGAGTGGGTTCCAAACCAGGAACACTGTTTTATTATCCCTCAACATGCTCTTTGGCCCCTGAGAGAAATCAGTCAGGAAAAGAGGAGAGACCATGTCACTGAGCTTCCTGCTGCCCTCTAAAGCAACCCCTTGGAAGTTGAGCATCACTCTCCTTACCTGAAATGAACAAGTCTGACCAGGTCTGTTGGTGCTCATGAAAAAGATCTTCCACTCCCATCTGCATCACCTCCAGCATCTCTTTCTTGGCCGACTCCCTCAGCTTGCTGAAGGTCTCCTCCAGCCTGGAGACCTCGATGGGCTCTGAGGTGTACACCACGGAGAGCACAGTTTCATCGAAGTGGGACTTGGGTGCTACCTGCACCCGGCTCACGAGCTTCTTGGCAGCTACCACCATAAGCACCACCTTGGGGCTCCCGGGCAGCAGCAGGCGACCGGAGGAGAGCAGGAACTGCCGCTCCTCCACCTTCTCCAGGCTGGTGGCGAAGCGGCTGCCCAGAGAGGGCGCAGAAGCTGGGGCCGAAGTCTCGAAGGCGGCCACCCGCTCGGTGGGGTTAGTGATGCGGAGGCGCTGCAGGTAGAGATGCGGCCGGCTCCGGTGGGCCACCACCTCCTCCCGCACGGTCACGCAATCCCCGGCGCCCGCCCCGGGCCCCGTCTGGACGCACCGCACCCGCCGCACGGCCCCGTCCCGCAACGCCGCCAGCGCCGCCCGCGCCTCTCCGCGCCCGCCCAGCGCCCTCAGCCGCACCAGCGCCGGGTACTCGGTGGCGAGCGCCGGGCCGCCGCCGGATCCCGCCGCCGACACCCAGAGCCGGCCGGCGGCCACGTCCAGAAGCAGGAAGCCGTTACCCGCCAGCGCCAGGCCCGGCCCCGGCCCGCCGTCGCTCTCTCCGGTCGCCGCCGCCGCTTCCTCCGGCAGAGGCAGCGCATCGCCGCGCTCGACCTGCGCCCGCCAGGCGCCCGTGGCCGCCTGCAGGCAGAGGGCGGCGGCGCCGCGGGGCTCGGTGCCCCGTCCCGCTCCCCGCCGGGCCCGCGCCGCCCCCAGGTACCAGTAGGCGACCAGCAGCAGCGCCAGCAGCAGCAGCAGCCGCCGCGCCCAGCTGCTGGAGAGCAGCCCCGGCAGCCCCTTCAGCCGCTGCTGCAGCCACATGGGGGGCGGCGCGGGAGTCCCGGCTCCTCCCGGCCTGTCCCTCCCCGGCCCCGATGCCGCCGCGGCGCAGCGACCCTCACGCCGCCATCGTCCGCCGCCCGGAAACGCCGCCGCGCCGTACGGCAGCCCCGACGCGCTTTGCGGCGCTTTGCGACAGCGCCGGCCGCACCGCCCTCTGAGGAGGCGCTTGGCGGGCAGTCCCGGCCCGCCCCGTCGCTGAGCCAGGCCTCCCCCCCGGCTCCGAGCTCCCCTCCGCCCCGGCTCCTGGCCTCCCCGCGGCTGCCCTCAGAAGGGGGCCCGGGACGCCCCCGGCGTGTGTAAGTCAGCAGCTCCAGCCTTATTCCAGCCCGCGGCTGAGGTTTTGTCTCGCCCAGCCGGGTGACTGCGCCGATGGAAAAGATACAGAGCGGGCCTGGAGGAGTTTTCTGTAATTCCAGTGGCAATTTACTCTGTAATAACAGCAGAGTTTATGTGGGAAAGCTAATTATATTCTGCCAAACTTTATTCTCCTGTGTTGTAAATAGAGGAAGCAACTTTATGATGTGATTTGGGAGCGCACATCAACCCACAGAAAGCTTGGACTCCAGTGCTGCGTCAAAAGACGGTAGCAAACTGTACAGGAAACACTGGGAGTTAAAATGAAGTGTGAAATTCCTGACCAGATAGAGCCAGTGAACCAGCTCAGTGAAAGGGAGCAGACGAGGCACTTTCTTAAATTCTTCCTCAAAAGAGCTGTTTGATTGAAGGGGAGGAAGGGAGGGAGGGCAGTGGAATCTAAAAATGATGGGTGAGACCCTGCCCCTTGCACGTTGCAGTGGGACTGGTGTTTTTTTGGAAGGATTGGTGTGGTTTGAGGCTGCTTTAAAAACTGAGTGCTGATCCTTTCAGCCTTTAGGAAGTTGCTGCTTTGCTCAGAGCACGTGTTGCACGTACTCATTGGAACATCTGCATTGGCAGCTGCCTCTGTTTAAAAAGACAGGCAGCCGACTCCAGCCAGAGCGCACAAAGCAGTACAAACAGAATTCAGGGAAAAAAAATACGCTTGCTGGGTTGGCATAGCTGCAGAATGCAAACAGAGCTGTCAAATAGGAACAGTCTGGGTAGAAACAATGATGCATTCATGATTTCTGGTGTGTAATCCCCCCCATTTATTTTAGAATAGAGTGATTTAACTTCATTAAAATTAGAAACTTGTAATTTTTAAAAGTCTAGATTGAGTCACAGATCTCAGTGCAAGGTTTGAAGGTGAGGGCCTGAACACCTCTGCTGTGGCTCCCAACTTAAAGTGTTGAGGATGCTAAAGATTTATCAGGGGCTTTGTCTGGGCCTGCAAAGTAATGAAGAAATCTAAAGTGAAAGTACGTTTGATTTTTGATTTTTTTTTCTTCTTTTTTTTTTTTCCTATTTAGTGAAACTGGCAGCTTTGCAAAAGGAAGTTTCATGAAATGACCATCTTAGGAGAGAACTAGTCTTTCTTTGGATTGTTGCCTGCAGTACATCCTTTGAACATGAAGATTGTTCTGTTTGCCTGGTAATTACGAGGGAATTCCTGCTTTGGGGAGAGGGGATGGAAACAAAAGTTCTTTGAACATACTCAATAATATCCTCAGTGAACAAACAAATAACAATTTGTTATTTGTAATCCTCTTTGGGAGGATACTGTTATGAAGCGTAGAGAATATTACTTAGCTACAGTGTGGCCCTTCTAACATAATTTTTTCTCCAATGATGGTACCTTTCCATTTTGAAAATCTGAATCCTGTCATACCTGTGATTTCTGTGAATGTGAAGAGGTGGCTTACTGACAGAAACCAGCACACTCAAGCCTCAGAATTTCACACAGCAAATTTTTTTATGAAATCTGAACTCTGCAATGAGGGAGGCTGCTGTATTATCCCAGTGCTGTTCTGGTGGCCTGTTTGTTTCCAGCTGTGTGTTTCATAGCCCCAGTGCAGCTAAGCAATACCTGTGTTTGGTTTATCTCAATTTCCATGCCACACCATCGCTCCACACGCGTCCTTCACTTTTTATACCTCTGCTAAACTACCCTGTGCTGGTTCTTTCTCCCTGATGCCTTACCTTCCTCCTGTGCTCCATGGGCCAAGCCCAGGTGTGACTGAGCACTCGGTCCCTCTTTCAGTGATGGCTTCAATGCTACACTGCAGTCATGCTTCACACCTACTTCACATCCTTTTACAGAACAGCACGTAACATTTATACAGCCTCCATCACTCTGTGAGTTCTTTGCAGACAAGTATTATTTTCCACACCTTACACGAGAGAAAATAAGTAATCTTTTAATGTTGCTTTCAGTAATGGATGCAAAGTTTGGTTTAATTAAACACAGTGCCCAAGAAAATGGCATTCTCAGTTCTAGGTAGTAGAAATAACTCACGTAAGGTTTGTGCTCCTCATCCCTTACAGTTAGTAAGGGAAACAAGGAGTGAGGCAAGATGACAAGCGGGAAGAAGGTATTTAATAAGGGCTCCCAGTTTCCAGAGCTGTGCATAATCCATTTGTTTTGCTTTTTTCACACTTAATGACTGTGTCAGCCAGCTGCAGCCCAGCACTAACCGAAGCTGGCCAGAAAGCGAGCCCCTTCCTCCTCCACCTTTGTTTAATCCCTGTTTCTTCCCCTGCAGCTCTGCTCCCGTGTCCCACGGCTGTTCCCGTGACCGTGACCTCGGCGGTGGGACCCCGCACCCCAGGTAACGTTGCCGCAAATCCGGGACCCAACCCCAACGCCAGCTTCGCGTCCCCACAAAAGGCAACTAGATGTTCCCCCGCTTGGCACAAGCCTCGGCCCCAGGGCTTCCTGCTCCCTCTCCCAAATCGGCCCCAGCTGCCTTCCCCGCCTCTTGCGGGGGCCGGGGCGGCCCGGGAGGAGGAGCCGCCGCCTCCCCGCTTCCTCCGGCCGTCCCCGCCGGGCGGGTGTGGTGCGTGGCACAGGCTCCGGAGGTTTCTAGAGCCGCCGTCCGCCGGGTCCCGGTCGGTCTTGGCTCCCGGAGCGGGATCCAGGCAGGGAAGTCGGCTCCATGGTGCCTGCGGCGTTGCTGCTGCCCTGGGCGGCGTTGGCGCTGCTCGGGGCGGAGGGCGGCCGTGCTTCCGAGCAGGAAGGTAAGGGGGGGGTCTGCTCCGGGACAGAGGGTGGGGACCGGCGGCTCGGGGAGCTGGTGGCCAGGCTGGTGGACGGACACAGCCGCTGTGGGTGCCACCGCTGTCCCTGGAGCCCCGGTCCAGCTCTGAGGCACTGCCTGAGCGGAGGCTGGTGCCCGCTGCAGAGCTGAGCCCCTGGGCGGCACCCTGAGCCGGCTCCCGGGGTCTGAGCCTGGCGTGGGTGTCCTCCTCTCGTACTTCGTGAGCGCCTTCAGTTACCAGAACTCACATCTCTGAGTTGTGCGAGATGAGCCTTGGACACCATTTCATCCCAGTAAAGTACTCACAAGTCCCTTGAGTTTCATCCCACCTGGATCGGCTCTACCCACCTTTGAACTTACACAGTTCAAGAATTAGGTAGCAGAGAGCATTTGATCCCACACTGCGGCCTGAGACCCAGGATGCTCCTAAAATAACAGCAGTCTGTCCCCACAGAAGCAGTCAGGAGATGCTCTAAAGAGTAATTGGTAGAACAGTAGAGGATTAGGGCAGCTACAGAATGTCAGCCAGCCTGACAAAAGAGGTTCACATGCTGTCACTCTGCCAAGAAATTTGGATAATTATCTCTGTCTTCATTAGAGAAGTGGCAATTAAGAGGAGATTTTATCTTGCTATCTGGAATATTTTCCTTCACAGTATGTGGTTCTGGTATAATTACCTTTACTATAGATATTACTTCATAATAATACAGTTAATGTGTGGGAGTGTTGGAGGTTCTTTAGCTATGGTGGCATAACTAAAGTGAAATAATTTCAACATTTAGGGTAATTGTTAGACAAATATAAGTAAGAAATTAATCTCTCTGTGCTATCCTGCCTTCCTTACACACCCCAGGTTTTTAGTAAGGTTGTAGAGTGCACTAAAGATATAAAATGGGGTGCTGGGAAAAGAGAATGAGGTATGTTGCTAGGAAGAAGGATTAACTGCTTTCTGAACCTGTCACTTCTGGCATAACTCAAAGTAAAAATGCCTTACCTTTTCTGTGCCCCTGCTTCCCCAGAGTAATAGGAGAATAATGATACCTATCTTTTCCTTCGTACATTCCTTTAAATCTCTGAAAAAGCTTTAAGCATAGTTATTTATATTTAATTGAACCTTTAAAAAACTGTCATAAATGTAAATTTAATACATAGATTATATTGTCCACTATTAAATGGTGCACTGATTTTTTTTTTTCTTTCTATTTGATCCCTATGTTAATGGTATTTTCTTGAATTCTATGTGGTACAGTAAGATTTCCCAAAACACAGCTAAGGGATAAATTCATTCCTTGTCCTAAAATGCAGCTGTGTTTTCCCAGTAGAGTCAGGGCAGAAGTAAATAACTCTAAAGGTTTTTTGTTACTAAACTCGTCTTAAGGTGTCACTGACTTTTACTCTTTGTAAAAACTCAGAAATCTACCCAGTCGTTTTACTGTGATGTTACAGAATCCATTTAATCAAAAAACTCACAGAAGTGGTAAATGTCCTCTGTTATCATTCTACACATGGAAAACCAGAGGAATGGCACAATTGGCTCCTTGTTGCACAGCAGTACAGTTCCTAGTCCAATGCTTGCTTCGTTAACCACACTGTGTTTATATTTATTAAATGTATTTATACATTTATATTTTTTTTTATAGATCATTTATACATTATTCAATGTATTTATACAGTTCCTAATTGTTAGCATGGCCCAAGGAGTCTCTGGCCCCAGGAGGCCCAGCTTCACAGAATAGGCTACCATTAGATATGAAAAGTAACTGCAACATGGAAAATATGGAAGCATAAACCTGCTTTTGGAGTTTTTAAAATGCCTGCATGTAGTACTGAAATTAAAAGGGTTTACTGCTCTGTCTCTGGAAATACCTATCAGCTGCACCAGTATTCAGCAAAATCTTTGAGAAAGAGGAAAAGGGGTTAAAGGAGAAGGAGTGGAGGCAGCGTAGCTCAGCACAAGCTTCTAGTACCGGACTGAAGGAATGTCTCTTGGGACAGAAAGCTTTCACTACTGCAGAGATTTCTCAGAGCTGAAACCGAGCTTAATGTCTCTCTGAGTCTTACCCCCATGGACCAGTAATGAGAAGGGAATCTGTAACTTGCAATTCTGCTGGGGAGGATAGTTCTGTCTGTGCTGGCTTTGCCATGTTCCAGTGAGTTCACAGGCTGCAGGGGGAAACCTTTTCTGTCCTAGAAATGGGACACCTCTTCCTGTTCGTCCCCTTTATCTCTCGCATCTTGTCCAGCAGACTTCTGGCACTCCTATCAAATGACATGTAAACAGTTTGTTGCTTTCTTGGGTGGCAGCATGAAAATGAATTAGTGATTTATTTAATATGAGATGTTTGAGAATTCAGACTGAAATAATTGCAAAGCAGTCAGGCTTTTGCCTTTCGTTCCTTCTTTTATCAGTATCATATGCTTTCTCCTCTCCTTTCAGGTGCTAGAATTTGATGTTTGTCTTTATGTTCCTCTCTAGCAAACCCACATTTGTCCCCTTTACATTGGCAGTATGAGCTTCACCTTCTCAGAAACCATGAGCTCAGAGCTGTATAATACAGCTGCCATGTTTTTCTATGTGCCATCATATGGCTAGAAACTTGATGGCTTTAACATGTTCCCTGAGGAGATACATATTTTACTCATTTGTTTGCATCCTCTGACTGGACAGGACACACAGAACTGGAGTGTGCTGGAGGAGCTGGATTAGGAATCTGCTTTGTGTGTCTGAAGATCTGCCTTTAAAAGCTGCACAACTGCAGGATTCGTATTCTTTTGAGCGTCACTCCCTTTGTCTGTGTGAATGTCTAACAAAATACAATTAAAGCTGATCTTCTATTTACTGTTCTTAATCTCACCTCTCTTTTTATTCTGATGCAGGTAAAGGATTCTGGGAATTTCCTTGGGAACATCCTCTTTTTTTCTTAACTTGGTCTTAAACTTATTTTTCACTTTTGCTGCCTTTGTCAGGCGTATCTAGGACTCCAGCCTTCCCCTCTAAGATCAGACAGTATCAGTTTGGGTATGCTAAGAAGAGGCATCTGGTACATCCATTGAAAAAAAAATCATTGTTCCAGAAGAAGCTTGCTCAAGCCAAGAAAATGTGCTTTCAGTTTTTCCTGGTATTTTCTGATGTTAAAATCGGATGGCCAGGATTTGCATTTAAGCGCTCTTGCCAGAACCTATACAAATTCCTACTTAAGCAAAAGTGTTAAGATGAAGTATAGAATTTAATCATTACAATGAAGAAACCAGAGCTTCCACATAAAAATCATATTCCAGTGGTACCGTAGGGAAACTTCTGAAAGAGAACTTCAGGATTTACCTTTGTCGTAATTTTAAGGGACTGGAAATTAAAAGAAGTTTGGGAGGAAAATGTAAGTGAAAATTATGGTAGAATTAAATTCACATTGTGTACATATGAAAAAATCTGGAAGAAGCCTCAGGAATGCAGTAGAAAATTGGAGCAGCCATGGAGAGGGAATAATAAGATTCAGCCTAATTTTGGTCTTCCCTTTACTCAGTCAATGCTGAGTGACAGAAAAGCAACTCTGCAGGGAACAGGAAGCCAATTGCATTAAATGGATTACTTCCAAATAGGCATTTTGGAGTAGTTCTATTTCTTTTATCTTCAAGTTTAATATCCGTCATACTCTGTGGGAGAGAAGAGAATTGTAGCTTTCAATAGCAGGGCAGAAAAACACTTAATGCATAATATTTTCTTTTTCTAGCTCCTAACTTGGGCAATGAAGTTCTCTCTTTACATATTCTCTCATTTTATACCCAGAAGCAAGTTATAATCTCTCCATGCTTATGCTGCAATTAGTTTTGGGTTCCTCAATCAGACACTGGAATTTGAGGACACCTTTGCCATGTTATGTCCCCTGTGATAGTTTCTCCAGTAAAGCATTGGCTACATCCATGTTTTCTTTTTTTCCCTCTACAAATCTTTGATGAGTTGGTGCCATGAAAATGCAGGTAGCAAATAAATAGAATTTGAAGCTGGTTTTCTTCCTGAGGGTGAAGCTCTGTGGGCAGTGAGAACACCTATAGTACTTAACATTGTACAGATAATTGGGTGAGGTGTAAGCAGACTGCTTTCTACTCAGCAGGCTGTGGTAGCTCCTCTCCTTCCTGATTTAAAATGAACCTGGACATCTGTCAGTGTTATATGGAACAGATGTAACTTGTGTCCCTGAACAGCAATGACTGTGCAATAGTAGAGACTTGTGGCTTCTACTGCTGGATTCATGATCAACTTGAAGAACGTGCTGGGAAAGTCACTTTGCTTCTCAACGATTGGACTTTGACTTCCCTTTGTCAAATCTGTCGAGTATCTTTAAGACTATTGATCCCTGCCTTAGCTCAGTATCTGACAGCACTGATTGTGAAAACCATGCAAGTTGAATGTGTCTCTTGTGCTTTCTTCTGTCCACAGGAAACCTGCTGGTTCTTACTGTTGCCACCAAGCAGACTGAAGGCTTCCAACGCTTTAGAAGATCCGCCCAATTCTTCAACTACAAAGTCCAGGTGATGGCTAGCAGCCTTGGTGGTGGTTGGTAAAAGGGGTTTTTGAGGTGTGGAATGTGTAAGACTTGGTCACAGAGTTATTAAATAAAAGCTTAAGAGAGGACGCACCACCTCAGCTGGCTGAAAAATATGATTGAGGTATTTCTGCAGTGTTCTCTTATTCCATCCTGAGGGGGCTTGAGATGAGATCCTCAACTCCTGCTCAGGGGAGCCTCCTGGCACTTTTCCATTGCAATGCTAAAACACACAGTACAGAGAGTGCTCCTGTCACTGTTGCTGGGAGTGCTTTGTTACTGTGCTGTTCCTCTCACTGTCCATCCCAGAGAATGGTTTCAAGGGTGGTGTACATGCCTAGGCCACCTGCCCTGATGATGGTTTTCTGTTGTGATTTGCCCTGGGAGGTACCAGAACTAGTAAGGTTATGGGTTCTGGTCCTTTCCTGTGAGTCCTGCTGGGCAAGTTGACCTGTTTAATGGATCCTGTGCCTGTCATTCTTTAGGTGCTGGGGCTGGATGAGGAATGGCAGGGTGGAGATGACAAGAAGCCAGCAGGAGGTGGGCAGAAGGTCCGTCTCTTGAAATCAGCTTTGAAGCAGTATGCAGATAAGGAAGACTTGATCATCCTTTTTGTAGAAAGGTAATGGGTTGGAAAGTATTTGCTGTGAACTGAATCATAAGGCTGTTTGGACAGGTTCTTACTGACAAGAAATTAACTGTGAAATAGATTGCTTTAGGAAGGTGTGCCCAGGCCTCCTCCGCCTTTCCCCCCTGAATTCTTTGCAGTTGCCTGAGTGTTGCTGAAAGCTGCATCCGTGGCAGCTGGGAAGGTCTGACCAGAGCAGGCTGATTCCAACTCTTGTATAAAGTTGATAGCGTTATACCTGCTTCTGCCACGGTGGAATTTGGCTGCCTCTGTCTGCAGAAAAAGAGCAGGCAGTTTCTGTGGAACTAGGCAGGCCTTTCTTACCAGAATTATTTGTTTTATAAGGTGAGGCAGGCTGCATCACAATCCTGAGAGCCAAGAATAGTCTGCCAGAGAAACGAGGAGGTGGTGGCTGGAGCGTGGCATCTGGTGATGAATGTCCAGTGTAGGTTCTTCCTGAAGATTTGCAGGGAGCTCATGGAGAGTGGCAGGGTGACAAAAGTTGTAAAAAAGCATAACCTATGGGTTTGTTTGATCTAGAAAGGAATGGCAGAGTGATTCTTACTCCAATAAGTAAAACATTGTTACGAGCAGTGAAGGCACCAGGGCTCACAGTTCCAAATGAGGGAAAAACAAGAAGAGATCAGTGTGTTCAGCAGCTTGGAAGATTTGGTTTTATCATCAGTGTAAAAATACTGTACTCTGTAAAAATAAGAATGGGCAGATGTTGCCTGAAGACAGTGTGGAATGTTTTGCAGTGGGAAGTAACGTCTTCCACTCTATGCGTAAGATTGCACTTTAATTAGCTATAATTATGAAAAAAAAATAATAATGTGAAGCAGAACTAATAGAAAGGGATCCAGAATTAGCTGATTCTAGAAACTTTTTCTGCTGACGTATTTTTGTGACTCCATACGCTTCTGTCCCTTTCTTGTTTGTCTTTTACTCTAGCTATGATGTACTCTTTGCTTCGGGCCCTGCAGAACTGCTGAAGAAGTTCAAACAAGCCAAGAGCAAGGTGGTCTTCTCAGCAGAGAACTACATCTATCCTGACAGAAGGTTGGAAGCCAAGTACCCTCAAGTGCGAGATGGAAAGCGCTTCCTGGGTTCTGGAGGTAAGACCTTCTTTCAGCTGAGAACCTCTCTCAGCTTTTTCCTCTTATTAGAAGGCCTTTGGGAGAAATAGCAAGGGTCCAGGTGTGGAAAGTGTCTTTATAGAAGATGGTGCAAACTGAAGCCCTGTGCATAACTGGTGCAATGGAAAGACTAACAATCCTCCTGTCTTGACCTGCAGGAGGGGATATAGCTATGGATTGCATGTAGAAGATAGGAACCTGCTCCTTGTCCCTTCTCTCTTTGCAGTGAGACTTGTCATTCAGTGTGGGTATCTGAGCTTTTCTGATGCTGAAAATCACAGCTTCCATCCTGGTGCCATTTCATATTGTGAAGTGTGGTCTATACATGCTTTTGCTGAAAGCTTGTGTATCTTTGTGGCACTGCAGAGAGGAGTGAGACTTTGTATAAAAGAAGTGAGAGTGTGTGTATACAGGAGACTGTTTCTGGTTGTCTGAGTTGTAACACCTCTTTGTACTTCTTCCCACAGGCTTCATAGGTTACGCTCCAAACCTGAAGAAGCTTGTGGAGGAGTGGAAGGGGCAGGACGATGACAGTGATCAGCTCTTCTATACGAATATCTTCTTGGACCCAGAAAAAAGGGTAGGTGTAGCTAGATTTTGGGATTAGGAGGAGTTGTCTGAGAAGAATTGCACTTAATCTGTGCAGTATTGCTGTTAACAGTAAAAGAAGTTAATTGTTTACATGTTGTACCTTAATTACTGCTCTGGCATCCTCACATGAAAAAAGTCAGTATATCTAGTTACCCGTTTTTCTTTTGAAAATTTGCATTCTGGCCAGTACCCCGTTGTTCTCTTATTAGCAATTTCTATCTTTAAGCTCAAAATGTGAATGGAAATCCAAAGATGGATCTCAAAACAAGTCTCACTAGAAACTCATGCAGTATCTGTATGTGCTAATATTTAGAGCTATTGAGTGTGGCAGAACTAACCAGCCTCTTCCCAGGGGATGTGAAAACCAGACTTCAGGTGTGTATCCTCCCTGTACAGTAGGTACAGTACCAGCTTAGAGATACTCTAGTGCCAGTTGGGTATGTGGTAAAGGGACAGGCGAGGCCTGAGCAGATTTGAGGTGATGAAAGGGACAAAGGACAGCCTTGTAGCCACAGGACAGCAACTGTCCTGTGTGTAGCTCTGCTGGAACAAAGAGGCTGCCTCTGCCTTCAGCAAACACTAGGTCCTGGCTGACAAAATCTGCATCAGCTGATGGAACATGGCAATTAACATCAGGAGGAGCCTGGAACACACCCTGGATGCATCCTCGACATTCCAGCACCATGTGCTGCACTGGCCGAATCCTCCAGCCCCACAGGGTGATTCTGCTTCTGTTGTCCCTGACCATTACACAATGTCCCTGAGGGACACCAAAATGCATGGGAACTAAGAAGTCAAACTGTAACAGTAGAGTCAAGAGGAAGATTTAGGAATAGGAAGCAGCTTTTACACTGAGTAGAGAAGGAGTTGCACTTTTTTACCAGCAGGGCTGGTAAAAAGTTCTTAACAACTGCACTTTTTTTTTCTTCCCCAAATCTGAAAATGGCCTATGATACATTATCATGAACAGTTCCTTTAATGCTCTCATCTGCAGTTCTGGCCCAGTACCACACCAAGGCTGAGTAATTCCACTGACTTGACATTCAGACAGTGGATGTTAGCACCCTGCTGTCCTTTCCAGTAATCAATCTTAATAGATGCCTGGAGGGACACTGAATTCTGTTAAGTCAGAGATAGATTTCTGACAAAAATCCAGTCAGAGTGTGACTTGCAGCAGGGGATAAAAAACAAAGATCACACGAGCTCCTAGCTGTCTTCTGGTTTGACAGATACCTGATAGGTTTGATGCTCCCTGGGGCAACACTTGGGCTAATGCTCACCCTGTGCATAGATGGCAAGAAA
Source organism: Scolopax mira (assembly GCA_004320125.1). Taxonomy (NCBI): domain Eukaryota; kingdom Metazoa; phylum Chordata; class Aves; order Charadriiformes; family Scolopacidae; genus Scolopax; species Scolopax mira. The sequence goes on along the minus strand of BJBW01000293.1, from coordinate 6,262 downwards.
CTGTCTTCACAGCAGATGTTTTTGCTCTCCTGGCATTCCTGCATATTGTGCGTGGGTTTTATATGACCGTGCTGTGAGTGCACTTCATTAATATGCTGCATATTATTATTGGTACACCCACAGCAGTTTTAAAATGCTTATGTGTGTGGTTTTGACTAGTATACTAGTATAGTATGTTTCAATTGTTTTAGAAAATGGCAAGTTGTCCCAGATTCAAGTGAAAATGACAATTAGCTGAGAGTGTTTTAGGCTTCAGAGCTTGAAGAATATGGAAATGATTATAGGAATGTGATATATTGCATTTATATAGCTCAGTATAGGGTCTCTCAGATGTAAAGAATGGATGTTCACTTCTGTTCTAATTAAGGTTATCTTATTCTTTTAAAGGAAAGTATCAACATCAGTTTAGACCAAAGAAGTCGCATCTTCCAAAACCTAAATGGGGCATTAGGTGAGATGGAAGAAGCTCATTTCTTCTTGGAATGCAACTGCATGCTGACACCAGAAATAAAGTTGTGTTGGGGCTGAAGGGATTAAATTTCAGAGATTCCTGTCCCTGCAGAATAAGCCTCTGCCAGAATTCTGGGATTTATTTGCAGTTCCACTGCAAGCAATTAGGTTCTCCTTGCACTTCCCTCCTCACTTGGGGGAATGCAGGTCGGGTTTTCCATCTTACACCTCCATTCCACTTTGATCTCCAAGCATGTCAAATTGAATTAGCCTTGGGGATTGAAAATGGGAGGGACTTCAGTGCAAGTAATAACACACAACCCTGCCTAGGGCTTGCCTGTCTTTCCGCTTCACAACTGTCTGGAATGCTGTAGAAGGTGAGAATCAGTCAGGTGCTGCCTGTGAGCACTCGCTGACCCTACCAGGCTTTTGACCCAGCCTCATTGATTGATTGATTTTGCTAGGCCTGGCAAAAGTGATTCACTTACACTCCTGGCACTACTGGCTGATATTTTCAGGTTACAGGCTTACACTGCTCCAACTTTATTCTAATCAGGTAAAAAATGATAACAGCAGTGTAGTTTCTGGCTCCTCTGCTCGTTATAACAATGATAGACTGGAGCCTGGATCTGTGCTAGACTGATTTCCAAAGGTTTTTGTGCAGTTGTGTTGAGGAGACATCTTGGATGATCTCTGCCAGGAGGGTGGACTTTTGCCAGAGGTGAAAAACAGAGACAGTGAGTGCATGGAACACTTAGGTGAAAAGGCTCTGCATCCTCCCTGGCCATCCATAGCTGTTCTTCACAGCATCATTTGTCAATACCAGTTTTGAAAGAGTGGTTCAACGTGGCTTCTGACAATTCCCAGTAGAAGGTGTATTTATTTGTCGGCTGCCCTCTGCCCAACTTCCCAGCTGCCTCTTGGTATCTCATGGATCATTCTGAATGTTTTTCCTCCTTTCTGGATATGGTCTGTAGTCCTTAAACTACTTGTGCATGATTATCCAAGTCCACACTTTCATCTTTTAGCAGTTGTTCAGTAGAAATGAGGCATTGTGCTGCTAATTATTAATAAAAGCCTTCCTCTGATAACACGATGGCAATGTCATTTCCAGATGAGGTAGTTCTGAAGTTTGAAAACGCACGAGTGAGAGCAAGAAACTTGTTATATGACACTCTGCCTGTGGTGATTCATGGAAACGGACCCACCAAGGTAAGTGGGTGTCTGAAAGGAAAGATTTGATGTGTATTTGTTGCAAAGTGACCCTTTAGGCTTGAGTCTATCAGGTTACTGTCTGCCCATATTATGACTTTCCCTGTGTACATTTGTGTTTGAGTAACAATAAGTGGTCCTGGTCTGTAGCAGCAAGATGTGTCTGATTCAAATATCAGCATGTAATTAGACCCTCAGGCTGTCATGCTTTGCAGATTCTTTCATTCAAAAAGAAAATAAATGAAGTTCTGATGCATTGTGATCTTACACTGGGGGTGGGTGCAAAGAAACTCTCCTGCCTTGTAATGCATAACGGGCAAATTGCCTTTTGCAGCTGCAGCTGAACTACCTGGGAAACTACATTCCTCAAATATGGACATTTGAGACTGGCTGCACTGTGTGCGATGAAGGTCTGCGAAGCCTCACAGGGTTTAAGGTAAAGCTGATGTCTATTCAAAGCTTGCAAGACAAATCTTAGAATTACAATGGGATCTTACATGTCTGATGTGGTACACACACCACCACTTCTCTCCTCTTCTCACTGAATGTAGGATGAGGCATTGCCAATGATTCTGATTGGCATTTTCATCGAGCAGCCCACCCCATTCCTCTCCCAGTTTTTCTTGCGGCTTCGTAACCTTCATTACCCAAAGCAACGAATCCAGCTCTTCATTCACAACCATGTAAGTAAAGTTGGCCTGTGATGGTCTTAGCAAATGTGGGGAAAATATATACCTCTTCCTGCACTGTGGGCACCTTTGCAACCTTTGACTAGACTTCCAGGCTCTGTCATCCCAGTACTTATCTGCAATGGCACCTGTAAAATATAGCTGTAAAGATGTGGAAGTGGTTAGAACTGTTCCTCATCTGGTTTGGCATTTTTAAGAACAGGAGGCTGAGCAGCCTGGGATGAGCCCACTTCATCTGTTTTTCCTTATTTTTCCTTTGGCATAGGAGCAACATCACTTGATGCAGGTGGAGTCTTTTGTTAAAGAGCATGGCAAAGAATATCTTGCCATCAAAGTGATTGGACCAGATGATGAGGTGGAGAATGCTGAGGCACGTAATTTGGGCATGTAAGTACATTACAGCTAGTGGGGTCAGCCTCTGTCCAAACGAAGGCAGTCCAGTTTTTCTGAGTATCATCACCAGCCAGTGGATGCTTCTTGTCTTTTAGTCACTCTCTTCTTTCAGTTTTCCTAGCACTAACTCCCCATGCCCATTATATATTGGAAAAAATAGCAGCCCTGATACCACCTCCCTTTCTTCAGTTTCAAAAAACCAGGTTCTAACTGGTCCTTTGCCCCATTAGAAGGATAGCCCTGTACCTCCCACCCTCATCATCCAGTCTGTCTGTCCAGTCACAGACCACAAAGAATATGCACCTCTATCTCTGAAGAGGAGGAATGTAGTAGTAAAAGTAAGAGCTAGTGGCAGAATATCTTCCTGTCTGTGATCAGGAGGTGTGAGTTTGAGCTCAGGTCTGGATTTGGGCCGGTTGTAAATGGGAACCTCTTCCATTTGTGCTGGGGAAACAGGTGGGGAAAATGTTGATTTTGGCTGTGTCTTACTGTGTGCTACTGGATACTAAATCTGATGTGCTTGTGCTGTCCTGGCTCTCTGGGTCATTATGTTAAACTGAACTTTTCTGAGCACCCAGAAGATGACCTTTAGTTTATAAGGTGAAGGGATTCCTGGTGTTCTGTCCCTTGTCTTGGTCAGTTCCAGGAGGATTTTGATGTGACTTTTCTTGTTCTCTGGCTATAGGGATTTGTGCAGAAAGGATCCTGACTGTGACTATTACTTTAGCCTGGATGCTGAGATAGTTCTGAAGAACA
>BJBW01000292.1:69044-107859 GCA_004320125.1 Scolopax mira | reverse complement strand
ATGTATTTATGTATATGTATGTGTATATATAGATATACACACACATCTGTATGTGTATTTACACATAAGAAATTTAGATATTGCCTTATCACTGGACAAAGAAAATAAAAGAAAAAGTAACATCCGGTAGAAGTCTTTGTCATACTACGTTTGCAGTACTACTTTTTAACCCTTAGAGAGTGCTGGTAATGCCTTTCAGTCCTACCACCACAGGGAATTCATTATAACTGCAGAAAACGCTTCTGTGCCAATTTGATAATACCATTAGGCTGACAACTGGCTTATCGCTGCCCATCAGTCCTTCATGAAAATGTAAATGTGGCAAAATTAAGAGACATGATGGGTTTCCTGGAATCAGCTTTTGAAGAGAGCTTATGAAGAGTGAGAGAGATGTTCTGTGAAAGATCCTTTTATCACCTATTATTGAATACTGAAAAGGTGTTTCAATATAAGTCAATACCCTTGAAATTAGAAGAAATGTCACACTTTTGAAGCATAGGAATCGAAGAACAATGTGGGGTTGGAAGGGAACTCTGGAGATCATCTAGTCCAACTCCCCTGCCAGAGCAGGTCCACCCAGAGCAGGTTGCACAGGAATGTGTCCAGGCAGGTTTTGAATGTCTCCAGAGGAGACTCCACTACCTCCTTGGGAAGCCTGTTCCAATGCTCTGCCACCCTCAAAGCAAAGAAGTTCCACCTCATGTTTAAATGGAACTTCCTTATGTTCAAACTTGTGCCTGTTAACCTCTTCTACTGTCATTGGGCACCACTGAAAAAAGACTGGCCCCATCCTCTTGACACCGACCCTTTAAATATGTATAGGCATTGATCAGATTCCCCCCTCAGTCTTCTCTTCTTCAAACTAAAAAGACCCAAGTCCCTCAGTTTTTCCTCATAAGAGAGATGTTCTAGTCCCCTAATCATCTACCCATAAGTAATACTGTCTCATCTGAACTTAAAAGTCATCTTGGAATAACATGATCCACTCCAGTGATCAAGATACTCAAATCTAAATATTATGAGAGATATTATCTAAGTAGTACTAAGGATCATGATTATGGGTCTGAATTATGCAGGAGCATCTGTTTTAATACTGGGTTAAACTGAAAATCAAAAGCACAACGTTTTAAATCTCGCTGCCGTCAAGAACATAACCTGAAGATCTGGGTGAGATGAATTCTAAAATCCATACTCAAGTGAACAATTTGCATCACTGAGGAGGAATGGATTGCATCTTACAAGAGGCTGAGTGCACCCCTGGAGAAATAAAAGGCTGCATGTACTTCACAGAAGAGAGTGGTCTCCAAAAGCTATAAAAATCATCAAAAATTGTAGGATGTTATTGGGGGGGGAAGTGACCATACCAGTTTGTAAAGGAAATTCCCACTAGCAGAAAATTAAGTTAAATTCCATGAAAAGTAAAGACAGGCCTGCAGGGAAATCAAGAAGTTATTTTACACACCATCTATTTTTATATCAGTAGTTTAACATGATTAATTATTGCTTATGAAAGCAAGAATCTAAGAAGAATGGAGATTGATTTCCTTCATTCACTACTCAGTAGGAAGGAGCTCTCACACAAGTATCCAGTCTCAAAGGTCCTGAGAAAAAAAGGAAGAATTAGCAATGAATCAGACAAATGACCCAAAATGACTTCATACTTGTGCTTAACATATGTAATGTGTGTCTGAACGCACATGTCCAAAAGGATGGAGTTATAGATTGAGTACAATTGTGTGAAACCATAATTCTTTCATGAGATCTTGTGGCCCTTACTGTTGATTTTTAGGCAAACCTCTTCTCACTAAATTAGGGACTAGTCATTTCCAGTGGGAAATTTCACAGGTTCCAATGACAACTGTGAAAGTATCCTACGTTACCACATGATAATTATAGAAATAGTGATATAAAACTGCATTTAATTATCTCATTCCCCCTGGGCTTGCCTAGCATATCAGCTTGTTGCATGAGCAGTAGGAATAGGTCATCTGGAAATAACTCAAGATGGGGAAAAGCAAAACCAATTTTTCAACACTAAGAAATTGTAGTAAGTCTGTCTTTAATTATATTATTCGTTTTTTCAGTTCATAGTACAATATTTCTTTTGGCTCCTACATGGAGAGCGTAAGCTGCCATCCCTGTCTTCGAGAGGTAACGTCGCTGATCTTAACCAGAGAGACAGTCACATCCAAATATCTAAATGTGAAGGCTGGAAAAGGAGAGGAAATGGATGAAGTCACATCTGTGAGTTTTTCAAATTCATAAGCAAGAATTATATATGCATGTGTATATTCAAATAAAGCAAAAATAGATTAGTATAACAATCAAGTCATTCCCTTCTCTTCTAAAGTAACATTTCTGAATGTATTCAGAAATCATTTAAGGAAATGCCCTCAAGTTGCACCAGGGGATATTTCGAAAAATTTTTACACTGAAAGGGTTATTAGGAAAAACTTTTACATGGAAAGGGTTATCAAGCATTGGAATGGGCTGCCCCGGGGAGGTGGTTGAGGAACCATCCCTGGAGGTATTCAAAAGATGGGTCGATAGAGTGCTTAGAGACATGGTTTATTAATGTGGGTGTTTTGGGCTTTTTTTGGTCAGAGTTAGGTTAATGGTTAGACTAGATGATCTTAAAAGGTCCCTTCCAACCTAGACACTTCTATGATTCTACTGTTTGATAATACACTGTATGTAAGAAGACTGGAGTCTTCTCATATAGAGCATGCTCTCTCATATATCATTCCTTAATATCATGAGTGCTTTCAAGCATTTTCAGCTCTTCTCTTGAGAAGTCCCAGCCACCTCTCACCGCAATTCCAGGTAATCCATACAGCTGACACAGATGTGTTCTGGGTTTCACAGAAGTTTTGTGTGAAATTCCTCCCATTTTCATGGTGTGAATTTAGTACTCTGCTGTGGAAGCATCAGCTTGTCTTTAGTTCACTGAAGGTTCAAGGATGTCTCTTGGGAAATTAGGGGTTGGTTTTGGTCAGGCTATATTTCTAATAAAAAATTTTGAAAAGGAAAAATGGCAGGTTTTGAGCAACGTGTTTTATGATCACTTAAAAGAAAAGTTCTTGTCCTTCTTTCTATCCAGAAGGACAAGATTTGAAAAACAAAACTTCAAAGCAGGGCACAAAGCCAAGAGACGAGCTCTAAAGTTATAAATGTGAAAAAAGTGTTATGCAAAGCAGTAATGCTAATGGATTGCTCTATACGGGAACAGCAATACAAGCAGAAGAGAGCTGATGACCACTTCCCCCCTACCAGCATACACAGCTCTGAATTAAGCAGTTCACAGAGCTGCTTTTGCGTAAGAAGCCACATAATGTGAATTTAAAGCTTTATGGGAGAAAAACCCCTATTTCTTCCCTTACTTATGTTCCTGGATTAGTGTGGCTGGTCTGATTTATTAAACATACTGCTGACTATAATCATAACTGGCTTGATTTATTGCTTATTTCTTTCATGATGGGATGAACTCACTAGACATATAACTGGAACTGGGTCCAGTTTAATCCCTGTTGAAGAAGGCTCAGATCTAATTCTCTGCCTTTTTGCTAATAAGCAAGGACTACAACTGTAAAAATTCTGAAAAGTTTCATGACGGTCCTAATCCTGCTGCTTATAAAAAAAAAAAAATTTAAAGTCCTTCAGGCAAAAGAAGCACTACTACAATGTTAAGTACATCTGACCCCCACCCCCAATATCAACTATATATTTTTTTTTTTTTACTTTAAATATTTTATTTAATCAGTGCACATCATTCTGGCAGAGAATAAGTGACACGGAGAAAATATTTTACATCTTCATATAAACCTTTGGACACCAATACTATATGGACATTTCTTCATCAAAAAGAGAAGTTAATAAGATAAATAAACAAGGCATATGATAAGGGAAGAAAATTGTAGCAGTAGGGCAGGATGCTAAGCAAGAGAAGCGGCCAGACCCAGGACCGCAGATAGAATCAGTATGGCCTGCCCCAGGAAGGGAAGTTGCCACTGATGCTGCTCCAGCCATTTCTGAAAACTCCTTCCTGTAAATTCCCCCAATTTGTGGAGGAGGATTCTGACCCACATGCCCAAACTTGAGTTATAGAGAGAAAATGCTGTCCATTTAGAGCTCTTCTCATGTAACCAGAACTCTACACTCAGCTCACCTGGGCAGAGGGATGAGGCTGCTGGCTCCGTGAATCCATGTTCCACAGTTCTGTTCTGTTTATCTGAACTCTGTACTCATCCGAGGACTCGCTCAGCCTTTTCTTGTCTTTTATCAGGTGCCATTTTGCCATGGATGGCTACTGAGGGAGTTATTACTTGCAATAGGCTACTTCAAACAGATTTCGCTGCTCTCTAGGCAGAATTCAAGCTGTCCTTTCTCTTCCCTGTCACCCCTACGTGTGCTCAGCTCTGATCTTCCCTTAAGATATTCAAGGATACAAATTCGAGTTTGTAAATTAATGTTCCACAAAGATAAGGCTCGTTTACATGTAACACACATTCCCTGTGCTTCAACCCACAGATCAAAGGAAAACGACGCTCTGGATGGCCCTAAGCAACGTATCAGGCCCAAAAGAGACCAAATGAAAAATAAACAAAAGCTCAGGAAGGATTTCAGGTCAAAACTACTGAAAAATAACAAAAACTGAGCATAATGCACTTCCCTGACAGCACTGATGTTAAAGCTGTGCCTGAAAATTTTTCTTCAAAAAAAGAGAAATGGGATTGAAGTACCTGCTTAAGAGCTATGAAGGTTCCAAAATGCTTTCCAAAGTCATGACTATTCTGTTACAGTCAGAAATTCCAGGGTTTTTTTTTACCAATTCATATGTAAAACTTGGGATTTCCTCTTTTCTTCCCAAGCATAAAAAAAAAAAGATTAAAACAACTATTTAGAAATATGAAGTATACTCTCTGCTGCAGTTGTGTTTTCCTCTGCTGTGCAAGAAGTGAGATCAAGGAAAGTGAGTGTCAATAACACAAACCCAAATAAGCAAATACAGCTCTGATGCAGGTGGAGGTAACACCCACTGAAATAAGAATATAAGCCTCACTGCTTATATTCAGATTGCATTAGGCTCTTAGTTTCTATACCTAACAGTTTCTAGCCATAATATAATAAAATCTATATTTCAATGCTGCAGTTCCAACCCACTCCCAGTTACCAAATCCCTGGTAAATCCTTCCTTGTCTCCTCCACGTGTTCTTTATAAAGTAGAGAATATGGTGTACAACCAGTGTCCATAGGTCTGCATAAGACAGTCTCCTAGACCAAATACTTTGCAGAACTAAATACCAGAGCATTAAAACAGCCTACACAGTTTTAAACAGCATTCCCTTTGCAGAAACATCTTTATAAATTACGAACAGTTAAATAATGAATGCAGATCAGATAAATATTTGTTTTACTCACCCTTCATTTGTTCATTCATTTTATATGTATTTTAGAGAAATAAGGGATCCTGCAATATTGAAGCAACCTCTTGCAACAGGGCAGAAGAGGCCAGAATGCAGTAACACAGAATGTCTTTTCAAGACCTAAATTATTTTTTTAAAACAGACAAAATCCTGCCTTTTGGAGTGCTTCGTCTTTATTGCTTAGTTCCCATGCTTTTTAATTAAAAGTAGTTGGGAATTTGTAAGGTAATTTTTATTTGCAGAAGCATATTTTCCATAGTTCTGACAGTGCTATTACTTAGAACATTGAAGTTCCACAGCTACAGAGATTTCCCAAATTTTTCATGCCTTTGGTTATTTAAGGTTTGTATTTATCTGAATAAAAAGCTTCTAGATGTGATTTTAATTCAATCAGCTCCACAGCTGGACTACCGCTACAGGGAGTTTTCACTGATTTGTTGTAAAAATGGCCAATATACATTTCTTGCTGTTTAATTTATGTACAGAGAAAGCTGAAACTGAAAAGGAATATCGAACAAAATATTTAGTGTTACGAACTGAACTATGTTTGTCAATTGATACATTAAAAAAAAAATCCTGAAGGACACGCAAATAGTGGTCATTTCAGAAAAGCTTGGTTCTAATACTCTGTGCATTTATGACTCATTCTTTTAAATTCTTTTAGGCATCTCCGATGCTAGACTTAAAAGAGATAAATCTGTTTACTGGCCCAGTGTTTATTTGGCCTGAAAACAAAATGTCTGCATCTCATTACCACTCAAAGTGAAAGCTCCTAACTGACTTCAGTCATCTTAGAAAACTGAGGGGGAGGATGGTTAACAGGTTTGCAGTGTCCTAGCACATATCCGTCATTTTCGTTGCCCCTAGAAATTCCATAGTGTGACACAAGAAAGATATTGTCTAATGGAGACAGTGACAAGGGGAGAAGAATAGTGTTTACTTTGTTCTTAACATGTTCTTAAATTGTCATGAAAGAGGTAACTGTAGAAAGCCAGTCTTGTCATGGAAGAGCACATAAAATTTTTCAAAACTTGTTCTTTGCCCTAAAACTATGCCTTTGCCCTGGTTCAGCTCTGCAGAAGTCATAGATTAGCCATCCAGTTTTATTTTTATATTGAGGATTTAGAATTTGCTACTCTGTTGTAATATAGAAAAGAACAGAGTATTTCAGTGCAACAAATACTTGGGCTTTCAAATTATTCTTACACTTAATCATTGTACTTCATTAATACAATATAGATTTTTTCCAAGTATTCAATAAAATATGGTTACTGTACCCTATAAGACATCCTAATGGACTTTTTTCTGAGAAATTCACGAAAATGTTATTCAGAATGCTAATACAATAAATCCATTTCGTACTTTGTTGTGAAAAGGCTCACCCACCAGCCTCTTTCCTTTTTTATTTTGTAGGGAGTTGCCCCTGTAAGCAGAGATTAAAAACAGAACTGAGAGTAGCTTTCCTCAGCACCTATTAGTGATCTGAATTTACTCTCTGAAACTTTTTCTCCCCCACAAATACATGCTCTCCCTTCCTGCTTCTTTTTTTTTCCTCTCCAATAGCGTAAGATGACAACTTGTGAAAGCAATAAGGCTGACTTGAAGGGTTTTAACACTTAAATGAAAAGTGTTTTGGTTTTGTATGCTCACTTAATCATCATTACCTTGACACATATCAAGTAATGTAAGGAATATGAGGTCAAGTTTGTGCCTGATGTAACATTCATGACTTCATTGAATTTGCTCTAGAGTCAACTCTTGGAGTGGGAAAGGAAAAAAAAAAAAAAGAAAAAAGAAAAAGAGGTCATTTTGAAAACCAAGAAAAAGAGATGTTTGAAGTAAAGGTTCACCTTGGCTATGAGACTGATGAAAACAAAGCTGTGACAAATCAATGACAGAAAGAGGATTTAAGAAAGAGGATTACTTTGTCAGCATTCTGCAGCACATATTAGGTACAGTTTTTAAATTAGATTGGGGGTACATTTTTTGAATTGATAATATTCTGCTCATTATTTAATTTGGAAAAAAAAAGAACTATTTTTTTTTCCTGGAGATAATTACATTGATCAAAGGTTTATGCTAATGAATGTCTGGCAGACTGAGTCTTTTATTTTAATGGAAAAGGGAAGCAGTATAATGTTGGTAGTTGAGTAGCAGCCTCTCAGAGAAAATTCCTAAGCGGGCACAGTCTCTTTATTACAGCAACATAAAAACTTCCTAGGGTCAATTCCCAGTTCTCTCAGAAGCTACAAAGATCATCCATCCTTCAGGAAAGTAACACAGCATGTTTACATTCCCATTAGGAAAAAACAAAACAAAACAAGACAAAATGAAATCTATTTACAAACACCCAATCGCTATTTTAAATAGGAATGCTTCCTTCAATCAGGGTCTCAGCTGAGCAGAAGATAACCACCTGAAAAGCTGGTGGCCCTGTGAAAAAGGTATAAAACCAGGTGACTAGATCTATTTACAGATAGTTGAGCTGAGCACTAGCAACATGATGATCTGATGGAGCTTTGAGCTCTCCAGGCAAATACTGCAAAAGGGGGTAAGAGAAAATACAATCAACTTGCATCCGTGCAGCTAACAATTCAACTGTGAATGTCTTCCACATTCAAGTCAAACATGCAGTTCTGGTTGGAAGAATTACTCGGGCAAGTAGCTTTTCTCTGACAACAGTAAAGCGTTCATAATCTCTACCAGTGCCAAGCAAGTGCCTTGTCAATTCTCAGACCTCATCCATAGAGATGAGTAGACACTTGTTTTGGACAAAAATGGCTCAGACTAACACCTACATTTGCAATACAGACCCCTGTAACCAACCTGCTACTCCATTGCTAACAGAGAAACTCTCCTGTTAAGACATGGCAGAACACAATGAGATGATACATCAGCTAGTTTTCAAATACAGTTTCATCTTAAAAATGGGAGCAAAAACAATTATTTGAGATATGAAAGGTTTTCAGTGCATGTACAGCTACAGTCAATTGTAATTTTTGATGAAGCTGAAGCTGAATTTGATGAAGATGAAGCTGAAGCTTGAAATTCAGACTACTAGAAGAAAATTTAAGATTTTTTTTGTTGTTCAATGTCAATACTTAGCAGCAATATCATTGAGTTAATGTTCCTCCATAATTCCAAGAGATAGAAATAACCAGCATTAAAATATATACTTTAAACTGTAAATACTTCATTGCTTGATTTTCATTTCTATCATCAATAAAAATACGTGGAAATTTACTCAGCCTACTGCTTTTGACTCGTCTCTGTCTCACAAGACCCTCTCTTGTTTCTATAGGTTTCTACATCTGTCAAAATTGCCTCTCAGGCTGTTTGGTATAACACTACCGTCGGAGTGGGAGGCAGACCCTCATATCTTACCCATCAAGGACAGTTCACAATCATCCTCCGGGCCTTTATCCAAGTCAAAGACTGGGTTGCTCATTGTAAGCAAATCGTGCCCCTTTTCACTCAGCCATTCCTCCACAACTGGCAACATCAAGAAGTTTCAGGCTTCTTATAGCCTGGGCTTAAGTTCTATATTATCTCAGAGATCATTTAAGGAGAATCTCTGTATGTAAGTTGTCTACGTTAGAGGAAGGACAAAAGTGAAAAACAGAAAACAGTTCAGCACCCCTGTTGAGAGCTGGGTGAGCTCTGTATTGAAATGTACATTCTTATGTGCAGGTTTTTACAAATCTCAGGAAGAAATTTGATGACAGAGAGAAAGGATTAGTTAGAAACATGTGTGCTTTTCACCTTTAGTACTGATTACACTTCTCTTCTGTAAATATAGACATGTTATGCTAGCACATCAAAAAGATAAATTTGTGATTAATAGCTTAATTAAAAGTGCATACCATTGATTGCTTTGGTAACTGGCTTTTAGCATTAAATAGTTGACAAATTTTCCTGTGGAACCACAGAATTGTAGATTTTTTTTTCTTGTTTTTCTTTGAAGTTCAAACAAAAGTACACTGAATTAGAGGTAAAACCCATTCACCATATTGAATTGCTTTGCCCAATGATAAACCTGTCTAGTGCCCATTTCAATGATTTAGTAAGAGTAGGTAACTAAATGGAACAAGCTTCATAAAATGGAAATGCTACCTAGCACTTTGAACTGTCCTCTTGGACCCCAACACTAAAAGTCTCTCATCCACTTGAGTGGATTTACATCCAATGTCCACAGTAACAGTTTTACAGATCGAGGCTTTTGATGGAAAAGCTCATGGCACATTCAGCCTGAGCTCCAGAATTGAAATGCCTGCTTCAGTAAGTCCACACAGAAGAGGTCTCTGAGCTATTGTTACAAAGCTTTAATGGTCCAATGCAATAGGCCACTGAGCTCACGTGCCATCCATTTGCAGGAAGGTTTTGCACACTTTGCAAGGTTCTCTGGGTCACACTATATTAGACACTGAAGCCTACCTTGAGATAACTCCCATCTGGATTCTTAGCAATTTCCTTAGCTTTAAATAAGTATAGAGCTGTCTTTATTAGTCTCTATCGGATCCTAATTTATCACCCCAAATTACAGTAACATCTTGCAGCCCAGAAAGCTCTATACCATTTGCTGCATTTAGAGAAAGTGTCAGTGGACTTCTGTGGCTGGCCACATTCTCTCATCCAAATGGCCCAGCTGGGTCTTGGAGCCAGGACAATTCCATATAGACCATCATTTGTCTGTAGTAGCAGTCCTTTGTCCTGATAATTGCAGTCTTAATGATTTGGATATGGAAAATATCTGAAATCTTGAAGCTCAGCTATGATGGCTTTTTTAGGCTAATAGTTCACCAGATTCAAACAACTTTGTTCATCAGTTATGGCACACTATCTTACTGCTGTTTCTAAAAAAATATAATAATTTACAAATGTATTCATTTAATGTTAAGGCCTAGAAGCTCGACTAGCAGCTTAAAGAAGTAGTGAACTACTAGGCAAAATTTTCTTTAGACAAAACAGATTATTAAGATGCTACTAAAAATGTTCTACTATTTATTTTCTAGTATTTTATCAAAAAATAGGACAGTAAAGCAAAAATTGTAAGGTATACAGGCATGAGATTTTGATATCAAATTCTGTTTCTTTAGAGAAATACATGGTATTCAGGTATACAGTGTATTCAGTAATGTTTATATTGCAAAAGAAATTTGTTTTCTTTATTACTTTTTATTATCTTACTAATATATTATAATTGTGACCTCAATTAGGGTTCTTGTAGGTTTCTACCAGAATATTTCCTTAGCCGTGTCTAATTTATCTCATTTTGTGGCCAGCTTTTTTTTCTTTTTTCCCCTCCTTCCCTCTCTCCTCCTCCTTCTTACTAAGGCTTCAGGAAGCCGTGTGACAGGGATATGAAATCTCATGAATCAGGGTGTATTTAGGGATCTACCTTTTTCTTCACCCTGCAGGCTTTTTTCATCTCTTCTATTTGAAAAGAGCTACCAGCACTCTACTATAATGAATAGAGTAAAAGAAAATAATGAAATATATATATGAAAGGGTGACAGATTCATAGCACTGCAGCAATATTCACAACTATTGCAACAAAGTTGGGGTTAATCTACCAGTGTTTCAGCCTGGGTTTACCAGTTTTTGCATTCTTGCTTAAGTGTGAGAGAAAAGAAAGCATCTCTGACTTCCAAGACAACTAGAAATAATCTGGAACACGTAGATTACAAAGAGTTTAAAGCTTCATGCCTGCTGCAGCTGAGGCAAGAGACAGGTATCAGCTGGTTTTGCAGATCACACAGTTAGAGCAAGGTAAGGATTTAAAAGAAATGAATTTGAGTTCCAAGAACAAAAGCTTATGATATGATTCTGCTTTGGCAAGGCACCACGTTACACTCCTGACATACACAGGCGTGAGGACACAAAGGTGCTGGAAAACACCCATTTCCCATTTCACACCACTTGGAAATGCATTCTACAACAATGACGAAAGCCAATTCTCAAAAACTCTTCTGTTTTTAAGCCTATTTGGGGACTATTTTGCATGACATTTTTAAAAGAGCACTGGCAAGCCCGGTTGCATTTTGAAGCGGAGACAGAACGGGAGCAGAAGCAGGCTGGTAATATCACAGCATCAGTGATGGGGAGCCACACAGCCAGTGTGGGGAGACTCAGCAACCTCTAGAGACTCTAGCAATTGGACAGACACTAGCAATCTGACTCCAAATTTCAGACTCAACCACTTGAATCCAAGTCCTTGCTGGCATAACCTGAACAAGGTCTCAGACACCCAAGTATCACCTACGTTGCTTATGATGGGGGAGGTCAGAAGCAGCAGAGACATTCTTTAGTCCGGCAGTTATAGCACCCGTTTTTGTGGGAGAAGCAGGAAATATACTCCAAACTTCATCCAAAGTTCACTGAAGTTTTCTTTGATAATTTCTTTGATAGAATTTTGAGAGCTTTGAGCTATCTGGTCTGGTGAGAGGTGTCCCTGGCCATAGTAGGGGGGTTGGAACTCCATGATCTCTAAGGTCCCTTCCAACTCTAACCATTCTATGATTCTCTGAAGGAAAGCTAAGCAACTCCCCAAGCATCCTAACTTAAAGAAAAGTAGAGGAGCGTTTCAGGATGATTGCATGAAACTGATAGAAAGCACTGGAAAGCAGAGGACAACACAAACAAGGCACTAGGAGGAATGTATTAATCATGTGCTGTCACCAGCCAGCTCCGAACGTGAAACATTCAAGATGAAAACAAAACCAATCTGTCCAACATGCTGTTAGTATGGCAGGATATCAGATAGTCATTCTGCACTGCTGAGATCAGTGAGTGTTTTTGTTCAGACTAAAAGGAACCAAAACTTTGATTTTACTGTGTTTCAGTGGAAATGAGTAATGTGTAAATGAATTTATTATTTATGTCACAACACATACAATACTTCTGAGGAATTAATTAGGACTCCTCCAGTGCTTAAACTTAGACACTTTAGTCCTCTCCTGAATCAAGATATTGTAAAGAAGTTTTTGCCTAAAGTATTAGAGAAATAAATTGGTACTCAAGCTTCTAGAATGGAGCTGTTCTGCTTTTTTGAAATTGGGCACACAAAAAGGCCACATTTCACTGTTAATGGTAAGATTTAAGTGCTTAGAATCAATGCTTGTTCTGCATTGAATATTTGGAATATCTGTACTGAAATTTATACTCTCTGGCCAGAGTTGTTTAAGTGTCCCGCTGCACATTAAAATAACCAAGAGATCCCTCCCAGCTCCCTCAGTTGCTGATATTTCCACTTGGTTTTTTTTATACAGAACAAATTAGATACTTCCCCTGCCCCCGGGACAAGTTTTACTGTGTTTCTTCACTTCTGTTTGTCAGTCTCCCAAACACATTTATTCCCCCAGGAACCCGTTTGTCTTTTATTTATTGTAGAAGCTGAACTCTATTAAAATGATATACAAGCTATGGAGCTGAAGAGCAAACTTTAAAGTTCGGAAACACCTTATGAAGTTAAGTTGACCTTCTACTAAATCTTTTTGCACAAACACTGCATCCAAATTAAGCGTTTGTGGGAACCATCACTGGTTTCTAACAGCCACACTGTTACCACAAAAGCCTTCTGAAGGTTCCTGGGTTCTAGCTGTGATTTGAGAGGTCCTATATTTGGCTTAGGCTCTTCCTTAAGCAACAGCAATACTGTGGCATTGTTACTTTTACAGAATTGCAAACTGAAGGATAAAGCATTGATTAGTTAGTTAAAAACAAATATTTTACCTTCTGCAAAAAACACGGAGATAATAGGATATGAAAGTGGCTTAATATTTTTTTCATCTAATTTATAGATATTTTAGGTCTGGATCCAAACCCATTGATATCATTAGGAATTCTGAACAGTGAAAGTAACTTCTCAGTTTTAGGGTTATTATTCCCATTTGAGGTCCCAGTCCAATGCAGCATACTTATTCAGGATAGAACTTGATCAAGTAGAAGATGCAGGTCACTATTTTGTCTTGCATTCAGTTATATGAAGGGCTTACATGAAATGATTACAAAGTTGTAGAAATGAGAAAGAAACCCATATTAGATTATCAGGTTTTGAGCCATAAGGAAAGCTTTATCACAGATTTGCTGCTTTAGATGGCCTGTGTCTCATGAAGATTTAACGAGAGGTACACATGATAGGTATTAGTAAAAGACTTTGCCTACAGCTCCACTTAGTATGTGGCCTATTTACTTACAAGGTAACTATATATATTGCATATTAGCAAATCTGAGGCATTTTTCATTTGATCTATTTTCCTCTCTTAGTTTGAAGTCTTACTTCCCCAAAGTTCCCCGCTATTTTCCTGTAGTTTGTTTACCAAGCAATGAACAGACCACTTTGCAAACACATGCCATTCAACCCCGTAACTCACACAGTAAACTAGGCTTTTCAATTGTATAGTAACTCATTCTTATAACAAAGATTTAAAGAGAGTATCAGAAGGGACAACTTAATTCATTTTTCTATCAGAGGCTTAGGTGACGAATGATATCAAGAGAGAATAATGTTTCTGGAACTCAAAGACATTCAGGCAAAAAAAAGTAAATCTATTGAGCTAAGTTGCTCAGGGATATCCAAAGATTACTAAATCAAAAGTTCACAGACACCTCAGTACTCCAAGGTGTCTAAGTCAACTTTATGCTTCCAATTCTCAATAATCCAACTGAAATTGGGTATCTAAATATCTTACACATAGAAGCTTAGTTTTCCAACTGAATAAAGTAAAGCCTTGTCCTAGGACCTATTTTATGAGTAGTCCCACTGATTTTTAATCTTCTGACATTCCGAGCTGTCAAAATTTTTAATATTTGTCAATATTCTCCAGAATGGTTTACTTGAATGTTTAAAATTTTAGCTGGGAAGTGTTTGGGGTTTTATCATAGCCATTTTCTGTCACTCATGAAGGGATTAAGCTTTCTTTGCTCATTTAAAACAGCAGATGATGCCATGGATTGATCTAAAGCATAAAGCACACCACAATGCTGCTTGATGCAACTTCATGAAACCTAATATGTGGAAATTCTGTTGCCTGGGGCTGTTTCACTTCAATGATTCACTGCAATGAATCAAATGAAATGTTTTCTTTGCAGGATTCCATCATGCAACGTGCTGACTATCCAGACTCTGCTCCACAGAAACAAGCACAAAGTTCAGCATATTTCTAGACACAAACCTAAAGTACCTTTTTTAAAGTTCCTCAGGCTTCACAGAGTTGAGCCCCTGGTAGATCTTCCTTCAACCTGATCACAAGAGGGGGAGGACAGAGCCACAAAGCAGACAGGGTTGGAGACTTCCTCTCCCCAGGACCCACCGGGTTTGGTCTGGTAAGGACACGCCTCCAGTTCCTCAATCATTTTTGACAATGAGTTTTGAAAATGGCAAGATTGTAATTCATATTGAGAGCTCATGGTAGGCTCTGTTTCATTTTAACATGACTTTACTACTAACCAAAGTAAAGGATTTGCACCACCAGGTAGGAGAGACCTCATGTAGCCTTGCTAAGGTATCTCATTACCTTCCTACATAGGAAGGTAGAAGGAAATTCCCTTCTTCATTTTTTCTTTTAAGAGGAAAAGTAGCAATTATAAATGAGCATGAATGGATTTGTGATGAAACTTACAGTTACTACTGGCAACAAAAATGTAGTTATTTCTTGTAGAAGCTGTTCATAAGGCATTTAAGACTTCAGATTTAATTATTCCTTTGTATGTAATGTAATTATGTATTTTCTGTGTTAATGACCCTTTTGTATACAAACTATGGTTTTGCATACAATTACTTTTCAAAGAAAGGCACAGTGATTTTTACTGTTGCTAATCAGCAGGGCTCTTTGTTCCAGCCCCCACAGTGTATTTTTCCTTTTCATCATAATGTGCAAAGTTAAAAACACAAACCTGGAAATTCTCAAAAATGCTTCTATTACTGTTTTTTTTTTTGTTGTGGTGGTTCTTGGATTGGAGTTTTTTGGAGGGTGTTTTGTTTTGTTTTTTAAATAAACACAGCAATTTCATACATTCTTTTTCTATATTCACCTCAGCCTTTCCTCACTGAGGGATAAATTCAGACAAGCTCAGCAGCAGTTATGAGTTGCCCACACCAAAGGAGCCAGAAAACACATCGAGTTTCATTGTCTACCCAATAAATGCTGAACTTGATCCTCCTCCCCTTGGAAACCTTATTCCCATGCAGTTAAGGTTTGAGGACACTGCAGCCTCCTTTCAAATATTCCAGAGCTATAAACAGCCAAATTAGTAAACTGAATTATTCATTGCAAGTTATTTACTTATTTTTACAAAGCACATTGCACACCATGTTTAATTGCTGTTAGACAGTCTTCCTGTAATGTTGATTTTGTGGTTAGATTTGATTTTTTCATCGAGTTTTCCATCCTCCCTCATCTCCTTCCTGAATTATGATGCTGTTTTGCTAAAATATCCTTTCGCAACCAAATTCCAAATTGGTTCTGTGTGAAACATAATAGCCATTTTCTTCCACTGTCCAAAACAGCCCTTCAAATTAAAAAGAAGCGACAGTCACCGTGATCTAACACAGAAAGACGTGACAACGGTAATAATGTTGGGCAGTGTTCATTGTGAAGGCGGAGAATAAAGACAAAAACCAGGCAAACAGTCCAAAAAATGGAGACTGCAATGAACTGATACAACACAACAGCATCGCTCTACGTATTGGGAAATGCTAATGAAACTGCACAGACAAAGCTATACGAGGGAGAGTTTTACACCATATAATGACAAGGCTGGAACCAGACCAGGCAAACCTACCCAATCTATCTGCTTAGATAATCAACAGCAACTCTAAGCACATCTCAGCTTTCATCTGAGTTTCACTCTAATTGTCTCTGTATCTGCATACACAGCAGTTAATGTAAAAAGCCTTATGAAAGTGGGCAAATAACTGCATTCATGCTTCATTTGCGAGCGATGAATGCGGCTGTCACGCCTGGCTACTGAAAGCCGAGGACAAACCATAGATGATGGAAGCCATCCACATAATTTTTTAGGTCTGCTCCTAGTCAGATGACATCACAGATTTGAACCAGTAGGAATTACTGGCATGTAAATAAGGAACAGAACATCTCGGTTACAGCAATTGCCCCAAAATATATAACATCAGAATTAATAGCTGCTATTACGGCAGCTGTGAATTCTCCATACATAGTTTTGCTCAAGATTTAGCTGTTCACTGCCATAGAACTAAAAATTATAATTTTAGACAAAGAACTGGTTTGGGGGAAGTAGCAGGAGAGTATGTGAAATAGAAAATGCTTCTGAGATGGAAAAGATCATATCACTACTTATATTTCCTAGTTCACCTAGATTTCCTCGTGTTTAATTTTTTTATTTGATTTTTTTTTTTACCAAAAAGACCTTCTGCTTTTCAAATAAGAGTAACTGATTCTTCAGTGACTGAAGCATCATTATTCTGTGCTATTAACAGAAGTCTGATCTATAGTACAGAAATGTATTTCTCAACATTTAGATTAACTAGAAAAATCAGATTTATCACACTGTTAGGCTCTTTTCCTCCCTTTGCTTTATATTAGTGCTTAGATAAATTATTCTCTGTTCGTACAGAAGCATACAGAAAATTAACTTTGAACTCTAATTACCTCCCCCTATTTTTCAATTAGTGATTTTTATAAAGTTTTTTTTTCCTTTTTTTTTTTTTTTTTTGCATGGTGCTCTATTCAAAACAAGAAATAGTAATGCACAGCCCCTAAACCTTGCTGTGATAAATGGATTCCATTTCCATACTTTTTTAATTTTCCTTTCTTTGGAAGAATTGAAATTCCATGGGTTAATACTTATCACTCCATATTTTCTTACAGTTTTAATCATCCAAACTGGAGAATAAAAGCAGGTGACTAATCATAAAAAGATAATTATGAATAATGAGCATAAACCACAGCATGAAACTTACTTCAGCAGTCACTGGGATATTTTTTTTATACAGCTTTTAGCTCACTCACAATCAAAATGGGTGAAAATCCACCAAAAAGTACAGAGACGAAGGCAGAATTCTCACATAAATCACTTCAAGGTCTTTGCATGCAGTTCTCATACTACATGATGAGAATTCCACTTAATTAAAGTCAGATGTGAGCAATATGAAACTGCAAAAGGCTGTTTTGGAGATCCTGTGACTGAACTGTGAGAGATGCAATGCTCTGGAATCATGGGCTATCCAAATCTTTTACACTGAGATACACAGATGCAATAATAAAATGCTGCTGTAATAAACAGATGCTGTATGTTTATTTACAGAATTTCTTCTTATCTGTATTGCTCGCTCAATGGATCTACACAAATGCCCAATCCCAAAAAGGTCTCAGTAACTCATCACTCAACATTTTATTTCTCTGAGAGCATGAAGCACATAACACTAACATGGGCAGAAGAAACTCTATGAACTATTCCAAGAAGTGGCATTAATATTTAACTGAAGAACCCAAAGCTGTACGTTTCTTGCTGGAAGCCAATCACAAGAACGTGTCTGAACTGCTTTAGAACAGGGGAGCCACTGGGAAGGGGGTGACCATCAACCAGCCAGAGTCTGCAATGGTTACAGATCTGCGAAGAGGCATTCTTTAGAACCCTCTGTACTAGTAACGATGCAACTAGTGACCTTATAAGCACCTTATAGGCACCTACCACTGCCCTGCCCTTTGTATCTCTCCTCTTAAAATTCCTTTCTTCCTCAGTTTAAGTTTGAAGTGATGGAACTGATCTAACTCCCAAAGGGTGTTTTATTTGTCTGGATTTAATTTTCCTAGGAGACATGCTATAGGTCTCTATAGTGAGCTGGGCATTCTAGCTCATCTAAATATATTCAGTTGCTGGATGATGTTTTGCAAAGAATATAGAGACACAACATCATTCATCTTTTTAATTCCCCTGAATTAAGTCACTGGATAGCCTAAGAAAATAGAAATATAGCACTTGCTTACTCTCATGGGAGGAAAAAGAAAGTGCAATGTATTTTCTACTTTTTTTATAGCTCATTGTATTGTTTTATCTTTTCAAGAGTAATGTTCATTGTATTGGAATATGCCTAACAGTAAATAGTTCTGCAGTTATCAGGTGTCTCAGCTTTACTTCAGCATTTAACCAATATCTAATGCCTTAATGCTTTGTATATTCAGGACCATATGCACCATTCCCTTCCAATTCAGAGAGTTCTTATGTATATCTATTCTTTATAACTCTCTTTCACACAATCTTTAGCCTAAGTTATTAATAATAATTTTTTTTATCCGTCCCCTCACCATCACCCCCCCCCCCCCACCGAGTTCTCAGTGTCTGTCTTATGTACCTGACAAAAAAGGCAACAGACGTTGATTTTCAATTTCACATCTGAATATTTGAAGGGCAATGGTCACAAGCACATATATCCAATGCATCAAAATGTGAATACACTAAATATATATCAGAGATTTTAATGTTGTCTCCAATATAAACATTTGGTGTGCTCCAACAAAAAGAAATTACTCTTGATGCTCCTTTTATAAGTGATGCAAAACTGTAAAACCCTTACGATTTTCCTAGTTTAAATATCATTTTAATGAGGTTGTTCTTGCAGCGCTGCCTGATGTGAGTCATTAGCAGAATGAGGTTCAAACAGGTTCTTCTCTCACACCCCCAAAGCATCCTCCTCACAGCCTTTTCATTTCAGCATTACCTAACTCAGCACAGACTGACCGGGAGAGCAGGACTTGACAGGTTTGTGAACCCATTTTGTCTGAGGCACACATGGAAATTGTGTTTGAGCTTGTGGGGTCTCAGCAGCTTAGCTTTCTGGGTTCATCTACCTTCGCTAAAACTCAGCATCTGCTTTATTCCTTGGCAAAATATGGCAGAATGCAGATGCATCTTCTAATATATAATTTACAAAGCCAATTATACTCATTAATAAGGGGAAAAAGGAAGCTGTTGGTAACTACACCTGGAGAAATACTAGTTCAGCTTCAAAAGGGATTATTAAGAAAGCCTCTTGCAAATTCTTTCTAGTTTTGATGATATCTGCACTGATTCACACAGGTCTGCTTCTGCACTTCAGAATCCGATTTCCAGATCCAAAGCCTGATAAACCTCAAAAGCCATGAAGACATTTCCATTTTCGTTACTTTTACCATTTTTCATTTGTAATAAGGAAAACTTACTGATCCTCATTACACCAGTATTTTTCCTACCATTTCAAGCAAATGATATGCTTTATTATCATTTCATTGTCCCCTCAGGATAGCAAATAGACAGTCACAGCAGGGATGTGGATGTCTTTTGAAAGTAAATGAATTCAGCATGTCTCCTAGCCACCCAGGAAGTTAATTTTGTAGGTGTAACATGAAGTGTTAGGGTGCTGATGAAAAGAAACATCCAAGCAGTAGCATGCAAGGGTCAGAGCCAGTAAAAGTGACTAACATAGGGTTGTGGCTGGAAGCCAGGCACCCACCAAAGCCACCCTATGTCTCCCCTCCTCAGCTGGGCAGAAGAGAAGAGAGAGAGGGGGAAGAGAAGAGAGAGAAGACTTGCAGGTCAAAGAAAGGACAGGGAGAGATCCCTTAACAGTTTTCATCCCAGTTAAAGCAGACTTGACTTAAGGAAAATAATTTGATTTATTGCCAATCAAATCAGAGGAGGATAATAAGAAATAAAAACAAATCTTAATACATCATCCCCCCACTCCAACGTGTACTAGGTTGGGACAAGCCTCCCTAAATTAACCCTGGCCCTGTGAAATCCTGAACTGTCCTCTGCTGACAGAAAGGGAACATATGCCATTTACCTCTAAGAGGTGCTTTATGAGGAGATTTCAGGCAAATCTGTACACTGGCCACACTGCAGAAATCAGTGTGAGGCATCCCAGAAAAGAAAGGGGCTGCAGACCCCTATATCCCACTCCAAACTCCCAGGACTAGCATGGAAGGGTGTAGGTGGGAATGAGGCAAGAGAATGGTAATTTTTTTGTAAACAAAACAGCAAGAAGAATATGAGGGAAGAGTTTCCTTTGCTCAGCTGTTTAGAATAAAGCTCATGGACACCAAGCCTTAAAGACCTCCAGGCTACAAAACCAATTTTAAATAGGTAGAGATCCTCCAGGTACAGATCTTAGACCTTTCAGAAAAGTTCCTGGGTTCCCATAACACCATTTTTTGGAAATGGTTCTCTAGTTTCTTTCCTCTTTACAGGGACTCTGGCACCTCAGTTATAAATCTGGAGTCTACTCCATAGACAAGAATCTAAAATGCAGGCATTGAAGCAGATAATGCATACTTGTCTAAGCTTTAGATTGACAATAGCTTTGGATCCTTCCCAACCAATCTGAATCATTTACAGACTTTCTTGACCTTCATTTAAGCATATGTAAATTTTATGCATCATCTACCCTACCTAAATCACAGGTATAATAAATATAATAAAAAGCTTAATTGTTTGCAGAGTACTCTGAGCTCCACTACTGACTAGTTTTACATAGGAGAAAAACATCCATATCCAAGGTTTTAAATAGCTTCATCAAAAGAATGATTTAATATATCTCAGATGCAAAGAGCTTCATGTGGATGTGGAGAGTGTTAAAAGAAAGAATACAGTGTCTTCACTAGAACTGGTATTTGTACATGTATTTAGAAAGACTTCTCATGATCCAACAGCGCGGGTGAGAAAGTCTCCAGGAATCTACCCACTAACTGTATAGAAGTGTCAGCAATCCTTTCTACTGACATATCATTTATCCCCAGACTATCCACATATGTCACTGGCAAAAACTCTATGCTGCAAGCCAGACCCAAGGGAAACCAAAGAAAGAGTAATTAATTCTCGAGAACTTCCTCAAACTGCCTCCAGTAGATCCATCAGGGCTCTCTCCTCCAGCTGTCTAAGCTCGAGGCAGACACTGTAGAAAAGGCTCTGTTTGCACAACCTTTCTCTTAATAATCTGCACTCCAAAGGTTTCCTTCTCAGCTGGCGAGCAAAACATTTCTCTGGCTCTCCCCACAGCTGTTATCCACAGCCACACACCAGATGGGAAGCTCTGAAGACAATCAGAAAATTAATTCAGCTTTCTTGATGGAGCAATACAAAGAAAATGCCCCTTAAGGATCCAGCCTTTTCTTCAGGCTCCCACTGCAAGGAAATCTACAGTTTCCACATAGATATTACAGTGCAGAAAGTGATATAGCATGTCCTCCACACCATGTTTTACCCTTGGGGAGCCTGTGGCAGCTGAAATACTTGTTTTAACTTACTGCTACCTACTGACTTCTGCTAGAGCAAACGACTCTTTAAACATTAAAAAAAAAATAAAAAATCTTCTCTGGTATAGAAACCTATGCTGAAAATTTCACCCAACGGAGGAGAGAACTGAATGTCTCACGTACTGGCCCATTCTGGGTTGTTATTAAAAAAAAAAAAAATTAAAAAAATCACCCCTGGGCTAATGTGACAGAGATTTTTCTCTTTATGTTGTTGGTATTTCTACCCCCTGTTTTTATTCACGACTGTCCAAACATCCTCAGTGTCTAAAGGATAAAGCAAAGAAAACAAAGAAACAGTCCTGAAGACATCTGATCTCTTCTTTTCTCACCCATCTTTGCATCACAAGTCTCTGTAACTGTAAAACCCCCTTTGTATTACTGAATCCATGAGTGACTAAATAAGCAGATATATTTAAGTGCTGAGAGGACACAAATCTGCAGAAAAGAAGTCACAAGACAGCTACAGAGGAAGGGATGAAAGGTATAGATATCATTAGAATAAGCTAGGAATGTTAGGAAACACTGTAAAACCTTGAGATTGGATTTAAAGACAACTGCTGTGTTTGGAGCCAAAAATGACTTCAGAATAGGAGTACCATGTTTAGCATTGGAGGCAATGCCTTCTGGTGGATTCCATAATTAAAGTGTAATTAAGCAAGAGGAATTTTTGACTTACATTTGTGACCTTGGGCAAGCAATTTCAATTCTCAGTACTGTAATTTCCACATAGTACAAATGATAAGCTAAGCTGGGGTTTCTGGGTGACACCAGAATATAAGTAGCAAGCGATAATAAAATTAGAGGAGAAAGAGCATTCAGATTTAATGAAAGTGTTGACAGAAAGAATAAAGTTAGATCACGAGAATCTTAAGCTGAGCTGGATCTTTCATTACTGCTGTGCTCTATCTTTATTACATCAAGGAAAAAGTTACTTAGGGAAATTAACTGTGGTAAAACAAAGGACAAGAATCCTGAAAATTAAAGAAAAAGGTATTTTGCCATCATGCAGATTCTCCACTACCAGATAAAGTCATCTCCCTTACTCCAAATCTGTCCATTACTTGTCATTACTTGACTAATTTTATAAATAATTCTAAAGGAAATACATGCTACAGGAGAAAGAACAAAAAGAATTGGGGACGGAAATATGGAATAAATTTTGCTTGTTTCCAACTTTTTTAATCCAACCTAAATGTTTACTTTCAGAGAAGACATTAAAATAAGAATAAAGCAGAAACACAGCACGGGGAATAAGCACGTATTCCTAATTATGAAATTGTATTTTATTCCCAAGACAGCTGACTTTTCAGTACATTTAATAAAGGGAAATCAAGCAAATGGTTTCAAACATTAATGAGAGCTTCTGGGAAATTAAAAGTTATAAAAGAAACAAATTCCCACATAGGGACAAAACAGAGAAGTAGTAATTATGGCTAAAGAGTTGACAGATTATAAAGTAATACTTTGGCATAAAGTTGCAAGAGAATTTCTAGCATTAAGACATCCTTTGGAGACTCACTCAGCACTATTTATTTCTGCTCATACTCTGATTTCTACTTTAAAGTGGCCGTATTGAAATAAGGGACTTTTCCTTGGTAAAAAAATCATAGCCTGAGATGAAAGAAAGTATAACAATTTGACTTGTTGAAGGATTATAATCTTTGTTTGCTTAGTCCAAAGGTATTCCCACTGAAGGCAATAGGGGAACAGAACATCAGGATGTTTTGTTCTGACAGCTGAAGGTGAGTTTCTCTGGCACCAAAGGAGTTTATAGTGACATAAAAGAACAGCCCTTTCAATTATCTCACTCTTGACTTGAAATTGTATTCTGCAGGTGATTATTTTTTCTTTTAACTGGACATCCAAATGTATGACCACTTGGAGACTATAAAATTAGATCCATTCCTTTTCTCTTCCCTCTCCAAAAGGAAAACAAATCCAGACTTAAACTAAACTTCAACTTAAAACCAAAGATAAACTTACAGGGTTCCTGAGGTGTTTTGCTTTATTTTCTACCAATTATTTCAGTAATTTGGTACCGAATTTGGGTACCAAACGCAGCTTCAGGAGTACAAAATATAACCTGAGCACATTTGACACTTTGCAAATTAAACTCAGTATCTGCTTAAAGATTTTTTGTGAACTTTTGAATTTAGCAATATTTGTTTTTCCCTAGCATGAAAAGTATATTATTTTACTGACATTCTGCCACCGACCCTCCTGAAAGCATTAAGAAACACACTCATCTTACAGTGCCAGGAAATGTTTGTCTTCACCATAACTAGATTATCCTCACTGTATAAACACAGATAACCATTCACACACTCTCCAGGATGCCTTCTTAATTACCTGTACTTCCATGAAACTTCTCATTTAATTTCAATTTCACAGCAATTTTTCCCAAATGCTTTCACATTGCAAGCTTTCTCATTCTTCCCGGAACAGTTTGTAACACATTTTATCTTAATTTTGATTGCTCCTTGCACTTCTGTATCCAACTTCCTTGCCCTTTCTTCAATAAAGCTAATTATTTTTCTCCTATATCACTCACACACATCACCTTTGGGTACACAACAATTTCTCCTGAACACTTTCATTTCTTTCTTCATTCTTTCAGCCTATTACTGACTCAGAGAGTATCTCTTCAAGTCCTGGCCTTTCTCTTCCTATCTGTGTGGCCTGGAATGCAAAGTTCTCCCTTGTTATTTTCCAGTATTACTCACTCGGCCTTACCCTGACTGAAGACCTACTTAGATTAGTTATTTTCTCAGCTGTTCACTTACCATCACTCAAATCTTGTTTATACATTGTTCAGAACCAACCATGAATCAATACTTACTAAGCTTCCTCCTTTATTTGCCCTACAATAAAAGCAGCTTCTTGTAGTTTGGCTAAAACAGGGAGTAGCAGCAGTGTCATTGACCACTTGGATTGAGGAAGAAATTTAATTCCCCATCACTGGTTGCCTGTACTTGCTATAACTCTCTGAATGGAGTGATGAAGAAAACACAGGAGGCTCAAAGTCTAAGCTTTCTTCAAATGAGCAGCAGAACTAGAGACAGGTCTTCACTTCAGCCAAACACCACACCTTTTGCACCAGAGACTGTAAAAATCTCAGGACTGAACTATTATGAGTTATTATGCACTATTATGCACTGCTTATTGCCAGTCCTAAGAATAATTCCCACAGGGTACGTAGAGTAACCTGTTAAGCTAGAGCTCCATTGTGAAACAGCACATAAAGAGAAAGAATAGGCACATTCTCCAAAAATTTAGGAATTAACACAGGTCTCCTTGAGTTCGAGTCCAAGCACAAAATTAACAAAACCTGATTTTTCATTCATTTTGCAGAGGACAGAATGAGCATTTTTAGCTTGTGCTGTGTCTTTGGTTTAAGTCCTCATTGATCCTACACTTAAACCTGCCTCTGGTAAATTTAGCATTAAATTAATAGAAGTTCAGACAGCAGAATGGATCAGTAAATTTCTACGTTTTCTTGCTCACTACTTACTGGATGAATTAGCGCATCTGCTTTTTCTTCTACTTTGCTTCCACCTGTCTCCCTTGTTCCTCAGTTTTTCTCCTCCCTCAAAATGCCTGAAGCAGCATAAATTTCATTGCCTCGGGATATTGTCTGGTTTTATTAGGAGAAGGTTATGTTCTTACCTCACCCTACTCAGTAAGTGAAAAAAACCACAAAATTACACCCTTAAGGCAGCTCTCACATTAAAAAACGCCTTGCCTTCCTTTCATCTTCAATCCATTAACAGTGGTGACTATAGTGACTATACAGAGCACCATTTTATTCTCCTCCTCGGAGAAGAAGGCCATGTCTTCTTGAAGTGACCCGCTGTTACATTTCTGCTGCTTCATTTTTCCTTCCCGTGACCTTATGCTACTGCTGCTACGCATCAGTTGTCATTATCTGCTGTGGTTCTTTGCAGTGTTCTTGAACGAAGTCTTTCTTGCTGCCTTCACCATTTCATCCTGTAGTGATGATGACTGCATGGTGCCTGGCAGGGATGCCACGGCGTGACATGAGATATCGTTTCAAATGCCCTAGAACTTCCCTTTTTCAGGGCAGGTCTTCAAACCTTTCCTTGAAGAAAAGGACACATTTGTGATGCTGTGATATTGATATGTCTTTGGAAAATGGGTAATTCTCATTCCCTGGTAATATCTGTATGATATCTCAAAAATATTTTAAAGGCTCCAAAAAAACATCTAGGAGTATCACATCTTATACCCATCATAGCAATAGGCCTATGGTTTTCTAGCCAAACACCTCTCTCATGTACATTTTAAATCAAAAGACTAGCTTTTGCACCTGGGAAGCTATTATTATCTGAGATGAAGTATAGAGACAAGCACATACCAGCATGAATTTAATGGGAAAAGCCTGCAGATTTGCCTCCTGTTGTTCACAAAATCATTGTAAAACCCCAGAGAATAAGGAACAAGCTTATTTTTATTCAAAATACAGCAGAATGGAAATGTTCTTCTTAAGTCATTTTACATGAAGAAATAGTTTTTCAAACCAAAGACGTTATGGTTCTTGAAGTGGCAATAACATATGGTTTACTCTTCTTACCTGATCTGCTGCCTGTGCTCCCTTTCCCCAAGCTGCTTATATTTTAGTCTGCTCTGTCAGATCTTTTACAAAGCAACTGTAGACCTGCCAGCAATTCAGGAATTAAACCAACAACCATTTCTGATCAAAAGGAGAAACGTTTTATGGAAAGCAAGATACAGAAAATTATATATATATATATTTAGCCAATGTCTTTATTACTACATTGCCATTTTGGTACCTGACCTTATTTTGAAGTCATGTGACATTCAGGCACAGGAGCAGCATTCTCAGAAACACTTTGCATAGACCAGCTCCAGAGCAAGGAGGAGGGGAGAAACAGGTACAAAAAATATATAAGCTGGCTGTACATGAATCTGCTCATGTCCACCTTTTTTGTAAACACATTTAGGCTGTTCTAGCCCTGTATTGATAAATCTCTGGTGGAATCATGAGCCCATATTCCACCTTTTCCTAAGGAAGTCCCCACACTGATAGTTATGGAAATATATTCACAATTGAATCCAAATTTCCTGATCTGCTCTTGCAAATGATTAGGTTACTGGGGTGGGAGAGGGGAGAGAGAGAGAAAGGAAAAGAGGAAAAATAACCTAGTTACTGCTGAGCTATTATAACTAGCAAAGAATCCATGTTCTCTTTTCTGCAGAACTGGATGTAATGGGAACATGCAGATTCTCTCAGGCAATAAAAGTGCAATACTTCATGCATCATGAGATAGATCTTGCACTTCTCAAAACTGTCAAAAAACATCTAAGCAAGTTGGGAAGCTTTGGACTTCTAAAGTAATAAAAAGACCGAGATGCAGATTTTGCTAGGGAAATGAGAAGGAAGGGCTATGAGAGTTTTTATGGCAAGTTAAGTCCTCCTTAAACCTTTTAGATCATCCAATTTTAAACCTGCTTCTCAGAAAACTTCTGCCAATTTTTAGTTGGTGGAACAGAGTAAAACGCAAGGATTCTTCCTTTAAAAGAGATCAGCATTACTTCAGTAGTCTCAAGGCAGGAGAGAGGACTAGATTTAGAACTCCTCCTAGAAACCTGCAGGAAAGTTAGTAAAAGATTTCTGCAAAAGCAATATTTAGAAATATGTGTGCTTTATAATGATAAAGAGACTTTGAGAGATTTTCTTTCCATCAGTTTAGACTCCTTTTATAAAATGTAATTGTTGTATTGGTAGGTCTATTCAAAACCTGAGTATCTCTTTTTCTTCCCTTATTTTTTGCTATCTTCACTTTCAATTTTACTGTCTAACGCCTCTTCATAAACAAATATGAGTGAAAATGAAACTACTGCAAGAGGAAAGAGAAAAAAATATAATTTCTTGCTCATGTACCAAAGACTTGGTAAGGCCGTCACGTACCGCAGTGGTAAGAATGGCTGAATAGACAGCTTAATTTCCATGGTGCTTTAGCACTTCCATTTTTGTCTCAAACTTGAAATTTCAACTCATACAAACGTTGAATTGAATGGTTAAAAATGGTTTATTTCCCCCAGAAAGTAAATAAAAAGCCAAATTTATTTTAAAATCTAAGAATTTAAGCATGTGGCAGCAGTCAGGAGCATTAAGAGTTAATTTTGGAAGGATCCCCTGTAGCAATGCACTGATAGAAAGCTGGAATGAATTTAAGAGTATAATAGTTAACACACCAGTTGAGAGATTATAAACCAAGCTAAGCACATCTAAAATAAAGCATCAACTGTGTACACATAATAATGGAAATAATCACAGCATTAAGTACAATTACCTCTAAATCCAACCAAAAAAAAACCCAATTTGCAAATGATAGTGTAATAAATTTCAATCTGAATCCCAAACACTCATTAAAAAAAACCCTACACAGCTGGCAAGAAATGCTTTTAAGCATCCAGAATTTAAGGAAAAATGTAACTATCTTAGTGGAAATCACTTCTGAACTTAATTCATGGTGGCACCATCTAGACTGTGCTCATTAGAATATTTTCTAATATGTTCAAGAATAATTTTAAAAAGTTCTATCCTCTTGATTTCTGCTTTCTTCATCTCTTGGCATTTCTATAGCTAATGGAGCAAAGCGATTCAATTCCTTGGCCCAGATTAAAAGGAGATGAGCCATAAACACTGTACAATAAAAAGCCCAGAGCTGACATGAGCTGAACTGCATGAGGGGTTCAGGAAACACAGGGCACTGGCTCCAAGTGCTAGCTAATATTTATGCAGTAGTAACACCCAAAGTTTGCACTGGAGAGCTATTGTCCTTGGTGCTGCCCAACCACTGACGGATACACTCAACCCAGAAACAAGCAAGATTTTGGTTTTCCATTTTCATAGATGGAAGCCGGTATCATCCCAGGTAAGAGGTAGAAAAATTGAAACTGATTTTTGAACTTTCTTGGAGTAAAACCATGTGTATTCATTCATGGTTATTGGTGACAGTTTTTCAGGTGCCTTCTCCAAGGAGCAGTGGCTTTGAACACTCTTCAGCCGACCTCCCAATAGCTGGTCACACACTACTTCTTTCCTTCCTGGTTATCCTCAACAGTGATGACTATTCTTCATTCCCATTTTAATTATTTTTTTTCAAATCTCTCTCTTCACACCAGACTTAATCATCTTAGATGATGCCTCTCTAACTGAGAAACTCCAAAGCATAAATAAATGTAATAAAATAATATTTACTGTTAATATGCTACCCTAAGACTTTTCTCAATTAATAAAAAATAACAGAATATAATAGCCATTGCAAGTTAATGATAGAACTTTTTTTTTGTGTGTCTCAATACATGAGTTGGTTTACACGCATTGGTCTTGGAACATGTAACATTTATATTAATTATGAAAATATGTCTCTGGTGTAGTCTGCAAAAGACCAGTAAAATTAATTTCAGTGCGAATAAGCAGCATGTATGGAAACTAATAGCAGATCAACTGACTATTCTATTTTCTTGCAATTCAGAGAAAAAGATATAGAAAGAACAAGAAAAACAAAGCTTAAACAACTGATAGGTTGAGTTCCGCTTTCAATTCTCCTAGGAAAACTGAAGAAAACAAACATTAACTAGACACGTTAATGTACTCTTCAGTATGATTGCCAGGTGACTAAGGAAATTTAGCTGACAGAGAAGGAACTAGGGACTGTATGCTCATGGTACCTAAATACAGAAAGCCCAAACACCCTCCAAATCCAAGAATTAATGATTAGGGCTATATTCTGACCTTTCAGTTCACAGTAAAGGGTAAAGGAGCAGGCAAAAACTATATTACCTGACAAGAAAAAGTAGGCCTGCACGGCACCCTTTCCAGAGAAGTATTGTCTTCAAATAGCCAGTTCAAGTGGTATAACCCTACACTCCAGCTTGCACATATATGTACTTGGCCCTCAACAATGTAGAAACGTGCACAGATCGACAGATGGAAAACATCTTCATAACAGCCAGGACAGAACTTCTTTGAATCTCTTCCATTATCATTCTTGTCTGCTTTTGTTGTGGTGTCAGGGGGGAATTCTCAGACTCTGACCAGCACTGGAAGCTCAGCAGCTGTCAGATAACCCATATCCTTGCTGGTTATTCTCCACTGCAGTGACTGTCCTCCTTTCCCACTGAATTGTTTGCAAAGTTTCTCTCTCTCTCTACCTGGTGCATCAAGCTCTTTCTCCTAGGAGATACTCTTACTGGTTCTCCCACTCTATTTGGTTGTTTTAAGGAAGTTTTCCCTTTTTAAGGTTTATGAGCGTTCTGATGCACAAGGCTTTTCTGCACAACACTGTAGGTCTATTTACTGATTTTCGCTTAACTGTGTGGCTTCATTAAAAGCAAACAACATCCAAACCTGATTAAACCCAAAGGAACTAAGTGATTGCCATTTGGTTCTCTGTGCTTGGGCCTGAGTCCCCATAAATAACATTTGTCTCTTTCTCAGATTTTTTTTTTTCTTGTGGGGGGTAATTACTGCAAAAGGGGTCTAATTCTAGACTATGGCATTTTTTACAGCTGCATACATCTTCCACCACATTCATATATTTGAAAGCTGTTAAGTCAAACTTGCATATTAATTCTTTTATCTTTTGCACTTAAAATGCAAAACCTGTCACATACCAGTCACCGTTTACTTCTCATCGAAAAGAAACCACCTTATTCTCTTCAAGAGACCAGATTTCAAACTTCAATCCCTTGAACTGAGCAGCCGATGAAATGAATGTATTTAGTACTAATGGATTTAACTAACTAAGCAACCAGTGTGGTGTTTAGCCTTCTTAATGTGTTTCTATATCAGATGTCACTAATGGAATTTAGTGGATTTAATTCTCTCCTGCTTAAAAGCTTTTATTTATAATAGGTTTTCTGGGTATTAATGTTGTAAATTTAAATTGTAGTAATTAGGGAAGTTTACGTTAATGTCCTGTGAGTTCTATTGCTGTTTTTAAAAATGCAACTACTTTTTGAGGGCTTTTTGTTCCCCACACACACCCCGTGCAAAGTAATACAAGAACAAAACCCGATCACACACAATGACTACCCAGAAACTCTTTTTTTGGTATAATTATTAAGGCATGAAATAAGATGGGAAAATAAGCTATCTGAACCTGTTACATTTTAGTTAAATACCATGCAATGATACTTTTCTGAAATTCCAAGTGAAGAACTTTTTGCCATCCTTTGTTTGGCAGGCACAAACAATCTGGGCAACTTGTTAGAACTTCAACAATTAAAGAGTCGAGGAACTGGCCAATGGAGAATAACACCACTGTAGAAAAGCTGAAGTATTAGACCTCCAGGGAAATTGTTTGAGAACATCAGCATTCCGTTGAAATTGAGAATCTATCAAAGGTAAATACATGTACTTCTTAGAAATATCTGATTCACAGAAAGTTTATCTGTATATTGTTCTCAGAAGGACCTACTCTTCAAAGAATCACATTGAGGAGCTGATAATAACAGAGAGCAGACCAAAGGAAGCATCATGCCCCTCAACTCCCCTATACCTACTACGCTACAGAAACACTCAGGCTTTTCTTAATTTACCTGGAACACTCAACGTAATGTTCTGTTGCATATAGAATGAAATTGAAATACATTTCCATCTTCTGACCTGTTCTAATCTCTTAACACAACATGAATCTTGGCACCTATTCTTGCATTCCTTTCAATGCCACTTTCTTTGCAACAATAGCCCTGTATGAAAGGGAATATATTTAACTTAATTTCTCTTACTAAGTTTTTCTTAGAAAAAGGAACATTTCTCATAAAAAACATTATATTTAGCAAGTGTCCCAAAAACTCCATGAAAATAGAGAAGCAAAGAAACATACAACTGAACTGTATCCTTAAATAATTTCACCACTTCTAGGAAAGTAGCTAGAGAATTCAGATTAGAAATCCATAGAGGTATATATTGGTTTTACCTGAAAAATATTGTTGTGCAGGCATTTCAACCTTCTTCTCTACTAAGAAACAACTCAACTCTAAGCACTTACGAGCTTTACACAAGAACTGTGGATGACAAAGAGGGCTACCTTAATTTGGTATGACCTGTAGTGGCTCATTCCTGTTTCACAACATCCTCCCACCATCTACTCACAGTGTCACACCCAAAACAGCTTCTCAGCTGCTGCTATTTATTAGCCAGCAAACAAAGGTAATTTAGAGCCAATTAGACAATTATCTTAACACATCAACCTATGAGGTAATTCTGCAGCAAGCCAAACAAATGGCATAGCTCTCATTTCAACAGCAATCTGCAGCTTCATCCCAGCACAAGCTCACAGCTCTCACTCTCATGTTTCATAAAATCACATAAATTAAAAACCAGTCAATTTATTCTAGCGAGCACCTTATCGCTGCTGGTACTATCACCTCTGAGTGCTGTTTGTCTGTTCATTTTGTGTGCAAAATTCTCTCTTGAATGAAAGGCCCAGAAATGAGGTTTATTAAGATTAATCTTTTGCCTACATCCTTACTCCAAGACTGTTAGCAGCACAGGGATCTCCATGCAGCTTTTCCAATCTCCATAAGCTCTTGACATATTGAGTTCACCTGAGCATTAGCAGCAGTTAGCAGCTTCCTTCACTGTCAGCTTTGAGAACTGAACCCTCTTTTCTTAGTGGAAAAACCACATAGATTTTAACAGGGTTTCCTAAACAGGCTTTGGCCCGCTTTGTGATTAACCAGAAATTACGTGATATTGTTTCCTAGGTAAGACTGGATGTGAATTTTTATGATCAGCTCTGAGGAAGCAACAATTTACATTCTGGATTTATGGACACCTAGATAATTCGTCTCCACTCAGTGCCGTGTGTGGGCAAACTCAGGGAAGGAAGATTAGAATTTGTATTTTTGAAGGACATGACTTTGAGTTAATCTAGAGAGCCACTGGGTTAAAATGAAGCTAGTTATCTGTATCTTCTACTGCTCTCAGATGCAGATTTGTTCTTCTGCCATGACATCTAAAAAAGATAATATTTCATTACATGCTTTCTACTGCAATATGACTACTTTTGTGTGTTATCAGTAAGCAAGATGAGACAGATTCGTTCCGGTTGTGGTGACCAGCTGGTTCTCCCACAATGCTGGCAGAACTCATTGCTGCATGTTGGAGAATTCAGTCAGTGATGGTGCTCAGGCACGTTAGTGCTTTGGCCAAGAGATGCTGGAGGAAAATCCTGATTCAAGAGACATTTGCCGTTGCTTTTAAAAGATACAGGTACTGCTTAGCTTTGAAAGGCACCCAAAACACAGTGGGAGGTGAAGAATGAGAATAATAAACTGGGAAAATTTGCTTATTAAAGATACAATTTAGTAAGTGTATACATAACCATGGAAAACACTCCTGTACTATAACTGATGTGTAATATAGGAGGATGCCAGCACAGGTACAGTGTGTAATGATCTTGCTTTATTCACACTTACACAGATGACTCAAAACCTTTTTTTTTTTGGGTACTTCTTCAAATAATTTTGCAATATCCTTGATGAGGTTCAGTCTGTGAAGTCAGTTGTATTGGAACAAGGTGTTGTTATTGATGACACTTATTTTCTATAAATTTGTATAGTTTAATTAAATACAGTATAATGGTACTATACTAGATAACCTTATTGGCTAAAACCTTATGGGGCATAAACCAAAGTTTAGGTTTGTGCAAGCTTTCTTCACAGAAATGGTTTCACCCACAGGGGTGATTATAGCATTCTGTTTTTGGAAAGAGATAAGGAATTTATAACCCAGCAAATCTCCCTTCCCTTAATTCCTTCTCCTTAATTAGCCAGGAGCCTGATCTTCCCTATCGTTGCCTGCACAGCACTGCATTTCATACACAGGTAACACCAGCTTCTTCTTCAGAAAGTGAAAAGGGGCACGATTTGCTTGAACCCAGTCTTTGACTTGGATAAAGGCCCAGACATGGTTGTGAACTGTCCTTGATGGGTAAGATATGAGGAAGGGAGTAAGGAGGAAGCAAGATCAGCGGAACTATGCTTGGGAGATGGGAAAACTCTGCTGCACTTGGACAAGAACTTTACACCAATTCTGTGAGCTCTCTATTTGTGTGAACAGAAATTGTAAGCCAATCCTAGAGCTGTCACTAGCGCCTGCTCTGCTTGTCTGTCCATATAAACTCTGTGAAAACTTGAATAAAGGGGGAACGATCATACTCATATTGAGGTTACATCCGGGTCCGCCTCCCACTCCGACAAGAAAGTTCACACCAGCATCTATCTCCAAAACACACATCCCCGTAGCCAGCTGAGGAAGCAAAAAGGGAGAGGTCACACTGCCAGGGAGCAGATCTGTTCGGTAACTTCCAACAGGAAAGTTCAAATGCTTATTTCTGCTTATGCAAAGAGTGTCGTCAAAATTGCCTTTCAGGGAACGTGCTGATGAATGTGATTGAGGGTATATCACACAGAGAAGTAAAACAGACCATATGGCAAAAATCAGAAGACACATGGGCTGTTCCCACACAAGAAAACAGCCTTTAGGCACAGGTAACAAAATAAACATGGAACAAAACAAATCAGAAGGAGAAAGGAAAAACAAACTGTAAGTAAGTTAGAAGATGCTCTTCAAATATGCACGGCAAGAAATCAAAAGAGCAAAATGAGTTATCAGTCACTACAGAATGGCAGCTTTTAGCCTAGGCAAAAAAACCCCACAAAGAACAATACACTATAAAATAGAGGGGTTTATTGACTTACTAAATTAAAATCCTTTTCCCTGACAGCTCAAGAGATTTAAATGAAACAAAAAATAAACAAAAAAAACACCTCAGGAAAAACACTATTTGTTTATTTTGTGTGTTTGTGGTAGCTTCAAATTTAAATGAGTTTCTTTGTCAGCTCTGTGGAAGCAATCTCCTCCTGGTATTCATCAAGCCAACAGAGGGAAAATACATGGCAAGGAAGTCCTCCATTGCTCCTGCAATACTAACAATCCTGGTGAAATACATATGCTATCCAATTACCGATGGCCCCATATAATTAGTTGCCCAGCTCACTTACATCAATGCTTTCTGAAATGTTTCCATCTTCCAAAAACAATCAACTCTATAATAGGATGCATTAATATGCAACACACAATACTGTATCCCAAATCTGATTTGTTATTGATGTGTCAATTCGTTTCCCAAATGCCTCTGATGTAATATACCTAAGAATATTAGGCAATGAATAGGAAAGTTATTGATCATGTGTGTATGCATTTTTCCTGGTGAACACATGTATTTTTCATGTGTCATGAAGCCTAAATTAAGTAAGGAATGGCCACCTCAGCTATACTATTTGTCGGTGTTCCTTCTGTAATCTCTAGAAGGTGAGTAATCCCATTTAGTTTATAAACACTTGAGATGGGTGATAGGAATTTCCCTCTGGAGCATCCTGTATCTCTCAACTGCCTGAAGAGGAAGCCTAGATTAATGAGCGTAGGCTACTTCGGCACAACTAATATTGCTTCTATCATCTTTACTTACAAGGGTCTGCAAGTTACAGCACTTGTCAAAAAATGCAGTATTTTCACAATAAAGGGAAGTTCTTATGACATTTTTGTATTTTTTAAGAGCATCACCTTTGAAAACAACAAAACCCCTACTCTTTATTGAATAAAATGTTTCCTTCTTAAGCCTTACAATTAATACTCTGAGCAAAACTATTTCAATACAGCAAAATCCTTCTTTTACAGAAATGGCTGGAATGAAGATTTTCAAAATAAAATGGATATCTGACATATCCTTTAGGACCATATGTATATAACATTATATTAATGCTTCAGCACACTACCATGATAATTATGCAACAGTATACTGACAATAATGCAAAATGTCCAGTATGCAGGGATATAATATCAACATACTAGTTTGATCTCAATGAAAATAAACTGAAAAACATAGAGAACTCTATCACCTTGGCTTCTGCACGTGTGTATATTGTTTCTAATGTCTAGTTTTTCTAATGATCTTCCTTTTTACTCCCCTCCACCAGGTGCAATTCTTCATTAATTAGCACAACCAAAAAGCAAATACAAGCCTGAGCAATTACACATAATAGGTTTCCTGCAAATGCTTCTGAACCAGAAGTGTTTATATCTGTGTGAAAATGCACTATATGCAGCTATTATTATCTGAAGTTATCTAAAAATACATATTTTATTTTATTTAAAGTTATATAATAAGCTAGAGCAGCAATTGGTGATGTTTTTCACTTCATTAAAGATACGAGAGAGACATTCTGCATGGCTGCACTCGGACTGGGTATCTGTAAAGTTACAGACAATATAATCTCTGCAGAGTTACAGACAATATAATCTTTGAACAATAAACCTCAGGGACTAGGATCCAATTCCAGTTGATGCTTTTCCTTTAATATCACAAGAATCTGCTAGATTTCCTTTAATATCACAAAACTGCTAGAACAGCAGGAAAGGAAATAACAGGTTATAATTTTCTCAACTATAGATTGAAGTAGTTTTGTTACAATATGTATCTGTTTTCTGAAAACAAAGCAAGATAGTGTTAGTGAGTTTCCATTTTGATAGAACTTCAACCTAATCTACTAATTTGTCTGCGTGGTAAGATTTTTCACTACATAGAGGGAGCGCTGAAAATACAGATTCATGATTTTGCTAAATCATGAAGTTACATTCTTAAAAAAAATCTCCCTCCTCCTTTTTCTCCCTTCTCCCCCACTCCACGTGTGGTGACAATCATAATTACTACTAATAGGGTATGCCTATTTCTAGGTGTTGCTGGTGAGACCTGTGACTTGAGGAGGAGAGAGGATACAGCTATGAGGAAGTACCGGAGCTGGGTACCATGTGTAGGAGGAGCAGAGGGTGAGTCGGGGGTGGTAGCAAGGGATGATGCTGAGAGGAGTAGGAAACAGGCAAAAACAATAATGAAAGGATGAAAAAAAA
This sequence comes from Scolopax mira, assembly GCA_004320125.1. Lineage (NCBI taxonomy): Eukaryota > Metazoa > Chordata > Aves > Charadriiformes > Scolopacidae > Scolopax > Scolopax mira. The sequence continues at coordinate 71,197 of BJBW01000292.1, read as the reverse complement.
AAGAGACAAAGAAAATGTAGCAGTGGCTCAAATAAAAAAACCCAAACCTTAGTGAAAGTGCAAACAATATGGTTGGTGGCTTAGAAAGGACAGAAGTATCTGTCACATGAAAGCCAATTAAAGTTACAGATCTTATTAGCTTCATGTGAAAACAGTTGCTGCAGATCCCACAGGGATGCTTCATTTGTGCTATTAGGTGAGAGATCAGATTTCATAACACTGTTTCCTCATAATTGATAGAAACAAAGAATATTTTAGCATTTAATTATTGCCCCAGACATGAAGAAAGATTGAAAGTATGCAGCTTTCTTAGGCTTTAACTTTGCCATCTGAACTTCTGGGGACAGAATAGGTGATGACCATTTGAGGCCTCTTCCAAACTGGGTCAATTACCTATGATTCATGGTTATATTCTTAGCTATTGTGCTTAACAGAGGGATATCATTAACCTGCTTAAGGGTTTCTGAACAGTATCTTGACCACACAACTCTTAACAAGAGCTAAGGGATTGTCTATTTAGTGTATGCACCAGCTCTGCCACATCTCCTTTAGGATCTCCTTCTAAATCTATTTCTACTTCAGGTTTACCAGAGGCTTGGGTCTTCTGTGGGGGAAAAAAAAAAAAAAAAAAATATCTATACTTCCTTCTTCCCCACAAATGGTTATTTTGACCTCCCATATCAGTCCAGATTTCCAAACACTCAATAACTGTCTCCCTAATACTTAAGAAAAATACACTGCTTCCTTAAAACTGTTGAAAAACGTGTTGGCTCCAGCTCTGAGGACTGTACTCTGCATTATGCTTCAGTGGTTCCACCACTATTGCTGCACCCATGAGTGGCACAGTTTTGTGTCAGCTGCTTTTCCATTAAAACATTGCTCATTTCTTCCAGGTAGTGAAAAAACTGCACTTGGACTGGCAGATTCTGGACTGAACACAGCGGGTGCTGCTCACCTATATTGTCACTCCCAAGTTTTCAAGTGTTGGCCTAATGGTGCCCAGTTAAACCAGTGTGGTTACTGCTAGAAACAGTGCTGTCACCTTCTGACTTTACTATGCCTTCGCTTGCTTGTCCATACTCCTGAGCTATTGGAAGCTGCTGGGTTTTTCTCCAAGAGAGGCCACAAAACTAGTCAGCTACATCTGGAGTATTTTCAGGCACTGAAAGCATTTCTTGGATAAAATTAAGTACTAAGCTTACAGTTTTTCAACGTTATTCTCCTCAAGATTATTTTAATTTCATAAAGAGTTAATCAGCTAGAATAACTAAAATCTTAAGCCTACCTCTTTCAAAAAATATTTTAGAAACCAACCTGGCTATTGCACCTTCAGCAGTACCCTTGTTGTTGGGACCAGTGCCTGAGACCACCATCTGTCTGCCCTAAATAGCACCTTGCTGCAGAATTCGTCCGAGCTCCTTGTGCAGTGAGGAATTCTCCTACATAAATAGATCTGATGAATAAATAGATCTGATCACAACTATTTTTTTAATTGCCCACATTTCCGTACTGCCCATGTCCATTTTGGTGCTATTGGATGCATCTAAACTTGCACCATGACCCTTTGAAAAAGGGAAAGTTGTTCTGGCTTATCCAGAAAACTAAAGCTCATTGTTGGAAAGATTACTTTGGATTACTTTTTAAATAACATAGTTCGCAAAGTAATATGTCAGTTTAAACTCTTCTTTTCTTTAGAAAGGCATTTTATTTCTGTTTCTAGTGGGGTTCGTACAGTTTACCTGGAAGACTCAAAAGATATTCAAGACAAGTCCAGTTTTAAGGGTCAGGGCATTTAAGGGTTTTGAATTCAATTTTCCCTAGCCCCTAAATGAAAATAGTGATCTAAATGTTCAAAACACTAGCTGATGCCTGCCCAAAAATTTTTCTCTACCAGTCTTCCTGGAAAAATCAAGCTTATTTCTACTAGACTGCACATAATACCATCTTCACAAACAAACTGGAAAGTTAAGATGAATGTATATTAAACTGTATGCAGGGATGAGAAAAAAAAAAGCTGATAAAATGGTCAGATTGCTGTCTTTTTGCTGGCTCAAATAAACCATAGCTTTGTTATAACCTTGATAATTTTACTCGACTATATTCTTAGAAAAATGTAATTCTTCTTGGCAATGTGCAATTCAGTCATAATCATG
>BJBW01000292.1:42755-68969 GCA_004320125.1 Scolopax mira | reverse complement strand
AAAAAAAAAAAAAAAAGGTTACAATCCTAAATACGGCTCATTGCATTTTTCTTTTCATTTTGCTTTGAAGTTACCTATTGCTTGCCACCCTCCCTGTGAGAAATTAAGAATATATGCATTCATCATGCTCAGAGCTAGAAATCAAGATAGAATAAATACAACGTCATGACGAAAGCATCAAGCTGCTTGAACATAAAATACTAATGCAGGTGTTTATGTTCTTTCACAGAAGAGTTGATTTTGTGTTATTTTGATCCATTACCTTGTACAGTGTAATCAAATTCATTAGTAGTGGAATATCTAGCACTGGCTACGTTAAGTGTCGATAGAAAAACAGAGCTGTAATTAATGAAGAGGAAAGTGATTATTAGCAGCAAATCAGGTACTTGTCAGCATGGCAGTGAACTGAGTGCTCCAGAAATGACTTCTACTTCTCCCACAAAATCAAAACTCAAGATACTACTGAGTCTGTACCAAACAGCCTGTTTTGAATCGGTTTTAACCCAGGTGTCTCTCTGACAGGATGCAGTGATCATGCTGCTATTTAGCTTATTGAATTAATCTGCTTTAGAAAAGGCTGCTTCCAGAGCTGCTGGAGATTCAGAATCAAACCTGGATCAAATTCAGATGCTGACATCCTCTTATTTCCTAAACACCATCTAGAAGATTGTTGGTGGGAAAGAGGATTTGAACTTTTAAGGTGCATCATTTGCTGAAGGTGTTTTGCATGGACTTGTACTGCTATATAACTTTATAGAGAAAATTTTTATTATCATCACTTCAAGGCTGCGTTTAATTTAGCTATAACTTAAGGACAAATAATAGTTTCAATATCTGTTTTTATAACAATGCCATTGTGTTCCTCAAAGGAACCCAAAAATGGATAATATGGTCAGCAATTATTTTGTGTGCTTACACTTTCAGCAAAAATAAAACAATAAAAAAATGTTCTTTTGTATTGCCATTCCAGTTTAAATGCGCTTATTATTAGCTTCTCCTTCCATCAGCTACATTCAACATTTGTGTATTCCATACACAACTAGCTAGCATTTACTGAGCAGAATTTGCAGGAGACAGAGATACTAATGTGTCTGTATCTTTATGACATTATCTACGGGCAGGAGCTGTAATAGCGTGTGTTACCAGACAAGAGGAAAAGAGCTGCCAACGCTCTGCCCCGGAGCTGCTGTAGAACAGCAACTACCAATAAACCAGGGCATCATCAAATGGTGACCTCAGTCCCTTAAATACACATCGTACAGTCTGAGCACCATCATAATTTTAATCCAAATTTTCAGAATGATTGCGTTAAATCAACACTACATTTGACAATAGATCAAAGAAATCTCTGGAATAGAATGAATTAATCACGTCCCTGAAGAGAGAAATAATGCATGAACTTCTCAGTCTTATTTTCCTGATTGTCGACTCCAAAAATTTCAAATGTTGACCACCTTCATTATTTTAGTATTTCCACTTGTCCACTTCAGTACTCTACTGAGTAGAATTATGTTAACTACATAAAAGTAAAAGGACAGCTGTTATTAACTGGTCCATGCTTTTATGGACTGCTCTGGCTGAATAATGATTCATTAATCATCAGTTAATTCCTCCTCATTGTTTTGTTACATCATTTTATAGGTGTTTATTTTCCATCAGCTATTTGCAGCTTCGGTAGGCAATACTATGCTATGTGATATATAATCATGTAAGTTGTGCTGGACTCAAACAAAGTAGTCCAGTGATGCAACAACATTACAAAACTGAAATCCTGTAGCCACCCGTAGCTTCTCTTTTCTTAAAAATCATAATCAAATTTCTTTGGTAGGAGAAAAGCGAACAGGTAAATTTAGAACTTCACTTTCACGATATGGTAGCACGGCACATTCACAAACCTTACCTTCTCCTATGGAAATTATTCAAGGATTTGGAGTTCTTTCTGGACAGACTTCCAAAAAGTAACTGTGCTGCAGTAAAACTGTCCTCATTCTCATTGAGATACATCAAGATACCATTGCATACGTCACTTTTAGGTCACCATTGAGATCGATACGTGTTTCCTAATTTTATGCAGCTTGATGTCACTGCTAGATTAATGATACGCAATAGGCAAGGTCAGCTACGGTCAATATTTGCTTGTTTTTTTCCTCTTTAAATTCAGGGATAAAGCAGATACCCTATCCTAAACAACCTGATGCTGCCATGAGAAAACATAAGTGAAGTGTTTAACTGGTAATTGCTTCTATTGCATCCTTGGCAAAAATGTCTCTTTGTGTTCAATGATGACTAAAGCTATATTCTTTGGAAATTAGTTTAACAGAAAATTCTCACTTCCTTAATTTTATAAAAGCCCGCCCCCAAAACTGAAACTACTTGTCATTCTATAATTTGTTTCCTTTTTATTCCTGCTTTGCCTCATTCCAAGTTTTCTTTGTGAATATTAGAAAAATGGGACAAGAACATGTGTAGGGAGGAATATCCACACCTTGGAAACATCTTTACATATAAGAGAAAAAAAATAATTCAGGCATATTGTGGAAAAACAAGATGCTGGGTTTTGTATGTTTTTAAATGAAAAATATACATTAAAAGTATTCATTCTTCTTTTCACATATTACTTCTGCAGAGCATTTAATAAAAAAATAATTAATAATGACACCCACACAAAATATTGGTTCACTTTCACCTTCAGTGCTTAACTACCATGATGCAGTAATATTTTGTTAAGCATTTTAATGACCTTATTTCCTTTCACTGTTCTTCACTTTTGTAGTTTTCCTGGCTTCTGCCATAAGAAACTAGCAACACCACAGAGGTATTAAGGACTGTTTTTTGAAGCTTTTCTTTAAGCAATAAATTATAAGTTACCTTATATCTTGTCTATAATAAGGAGATTTATGACTTTACTTCCCTCAGTCCAAATTGCAGATAATTTCCATAAGCTCCTCAAGTATACTTAGAATTACTCCTTACTAAATTAAACCCTTTTTTTTTTCTACATTCTTAACTTACCCTCTCTTTTGTTTAATTTTTATATAAGAAGCAATCCATTTGCTACTAACAAAAAAGCATACATAACATGCAACACAGTTTTAATTTTTTTTTTTCCTGAAGCTTCACATTTTTCAGGATCCATGGTTGCATTCAAGGACAATCAATGACTTTTAAGAACTTTCAATTTAAAATATTTTCAAGGAATGTCACTCAATGCTATTATAATTAATATAGTTAATATTAATTCTATAATTAGAAGTCTAAAGTAGTTGATGAATATTTATTTTGCGTTTGCTTTCACCTGGAGTGAACAGATTTTGTTGATTTATTGTTGGAAGATCTAGCCCTTGTTTTTTAACATTGCTTCTTACAGGGAAAAAACCCAATTGTAGCATTTAAATTATATATATGGAGAATTCACAAAATGAGTATACTGCCTAGATTGACAGACTGGATTATTTTTAGGGAAGATTCAAAACAAGGTGGCTGCACAATGTAAAACCAGCAACAAACCAGAACAGTTGTCCCTCTTTTTCCCAAGTGGGAACTCTCCTGATCTTTAACACCAAGAGCAAATACTTTACTGTTTAGAAAACCCCTTTCTGACATATGAATATTATAGGCTTATCACATAGTCAAAAGCTCTCTGTTTTAAGCAAGAGAAGCGTGTGTGGCTCATTCATTTCCATCTGCCACATAAACCCCTCTCCTACTGGGTAAATTAGGAGTTCCTAATATTGCTGTATTATTGATGGCAGAATAATAATTTAGAGTCATTTACATAACTCATATAACACGGCTCTATCCTGTAAATTATGTGTCACTGAAATGCCTAGCTCTGAAGCTGCAGTCAGGAAAGCCCGTCAGTTATGACTGTGAATCTTGGCTCCCTTGACACCAAGGATGCTGTTCCTACTCTCAAATTGCCTTTTAATTGGTGGGTAATGTTTGAGTATGCATGATACTTGGATTTCAGCACAAAAGAAAGCATAGTCATCTATTTGCTACCACTGCAAGTTTTCATTAAGGGCTCCGTAATACATCTATCCCTCTTTTTGAACTCACAATATATACACACACACGCTTAATCTTCTCCAGGAAAGCAGCAGAGCTTCATCTCCAATAACAGTTACCTGGGAAGACAAACTCCGTAACTCCAAACATCCCCCCTCCCTCCTCTCCCCAGCTTTTATTGCTGAGTGTGACATCATATCTGAACATTTGGAAAGAATTTTTCACAGAAAGAGTGGTCAGACACTGGAATAGGCTGCCCAGGGAGGTGGTTGAGCACCATCCCTGGGCGTGTTTAAGAGTTGTTTTGATGTGGTGTTGAGGGATATGGTGTAGGGAAGAACTTTGTAGAGTAGGGTAGATGGTTGGACTCGATGACCCAAGGGTCTTTTCCAAACAAAATGATTCTATGATTCTATATGGCACTGGATACCCCTTTGGTCAGTTGGCGTGAGCTCCAAAATTCTTGTGCACCCCCGTCTACTTACTAGTGGAACAGTGTGAAAAATTGAAAAGGCCTTGAATCTGTGTAAGCGCTGCCCAGCAATAATAAACTAATAAAACAATAAAACACAATAAAAGTAAAAATGTTGTATTATCATCAAAACTTGATCACAAATTCAAAACAAAGCACCATAAAAAATGGTCATTCATACTAAACTGTTGCCTGAGTGAATGTGTTAACATCGTGTCCGTGACACCAAACACAAATCCATTTGCTGCTTAATAAAAATCTATGTAATACTAGATGTTTTAATATGATTGAAAAATGTTATATGAGACAGTGCTACACAGAAGATGGTCCTGAATTTAAATAAATTTAATAGTCATGCCACGATGAAGGGAATTACACTGACAGTTCAGTTGCTTCAATTAGTGGCAAATTCCAAATTTCTTGGAAAAATCTTCCACGTAACAAGAGATGTCTCTTTACAGACCCATTGCTTGTATTTGCAGTTCAGGGTTTGTTGGGTCTTTTGGTTTTGTTTTTAAGTTTTGAGGTTGTTTTTGTTGTTGTCGTGGTTTGTTTGGTTTTTAGTTGTTTTTTTAATGGCAAGAAATTAATAGAATGAATTTTGTTTAAGAAGATCAGGAAAAGCCCTCAGCCATGCTGCTATCATGACCTGGAGAACCTATTCACAACCCATTGGCAGACCCAGTAAGGATGGGAAATCTTGGATCAGGTCTTCTCACATCTATGCTATGCAAATGAGATCTAGCTGAGGGACATTAGTACCACTAGCAGGGAACCTGGATGGCAAGCCCATGATAAACAGATTTCTCAATTATATTGCCATCTTTGTCAAGTCCTTGAGACAAGTGGAGGAGAACACCACCAGTGAGGTAAGGTGTTGGTCAGAATAAAGCAAGCCATCCATGGAGATGTATGTCTCCCAGGAGCCAGGAATCTCATCTCCCTAGCACAGCTCTGGTTAAAGAACTCAGGCCAGATTTTCACTGCACAGTAAAAGGGGGGTGAGAAGGCTGCACCCACCAAAGCTAAATACTGTGAGAAGGTAAACGGTGCCTCCCACTCATTTGTCCCAGCAGACATGGCTTCCCACAGGAGATCCAGGACAAAAATAATTTCAGCTGTTACTTGCACCTTGCTGATTGTACAGATAATTTTCTAAACTGTTAATATATCCCACTAATATATTACTTCTGTTCTGGTGTATGCCTTGCTTCTTCTCAACGAGATCTGTAGTCTGTGGAATATTTACTTGTCAATGTAAGGAAGGATTTACTGAAATAAGTATCAGTTAGTTCTTTCATCTCCATACAGCTTGTCTGCTTAACACAGCTAATACAGAACACTGGAATACATTGACTTAATTTGCACTTGACAAAATACAAATATATATGATTATGTTTGAGTGTATTATGTTGCTAATCAGTGCATTCAAGATGGCTGCATGCATATTATAATAAACTCCCATTTATTATGTATGTGCATGAACTGTATTAAGTCAATTCATTGCCTAATTGTGTAGGCAGGAACTAATCTTCCCTGTTATTACACATGTTGCTATAGTTTACTATGATAGAAATAACTTTTACTTTGAATCTTTCTGTAATATCATAGATTAACAAAGCACTGCAATCCCATGAAAGATATCAATGCACAGGGATTAATTTGCTAAACTAATATTTTTCTTCTTATTAGAAAAATACAATATTAATATTTTAATACCTTGTTGCATCTGAGTATCAGAATGCTGTTGTAGTCACTCATTTTTTTCAGCATGTCAAATCTGTACTCTTAGCAAATATCAATTCATTTTTAACAAAACCCTAACTGCAGCAATTAGTGTTCTAAAGATAAGAACATTACATTCCTCAGGAGAAGCTGAGGCATATTATGTTAATTTGTTTGTCTGCTTCTATATAGGGACACTTGCCTTTAATTAAGTAGATAAGACAAGTTTTAATGAACATTTTCTAAAATATGAAAGTTACGATTTAATTTGAATATGAGAAAAATTGATGCTCAGCACATCATCAGCAGTGCTTAGTTCAGAAGCTGTAATAACTTTTCATTTTAAGTGACAATCTTTACACAATCTGCTTATTTACCCTGAAACATTAGTCCATGAGAGGAATTTAATCTCTTTTCAGAAAGCAAATGCAAGCTCCACGTGTCAGCCAAGTCTCAAGCCTGTAAGCATGGATATACTTAAATATTGAGTTGGCATTTGAAAGCAGGAAGAACAAACCCCATATTTTATGCAGGCAAAAGAAAGTATAGTTAGGGTACTGTCATTTCTGCCCTAAAAATAACTCTTGATCCTCAGCACAACTAGTCAGTTTGAATGCAGCACTAAATTAAATTCAGTTCCAGAGTGATTGAATTAGTGCTAGTAACAGAATCATGTCACAATCTGTGACGTGTTGTGCTGTATGGTGTGGACAAGCCCTCTGCTGCCAAACACCAACAAAACAAGCCCATCCCAAACGCCGAGAGAAAGAAATAAGGTGAATCTGGAGCCCCCAACACAAGAAGGATACAGACCTGTTGGAGCAAGTCCAGAAGAATGTCATGAAGATGATCAGAGGGCTGGAGCACATCTCCTATGAAGACAGGCTGAGAGAGTTGGGGTTGTCCAGCCTGGAGAAGAGAAGGCTCCGGGGAGACCTTATAGCTCCTTCCAGTACCTGTAGGGAGCTGCCTACAGAAGAGATGGGGAGGGACTCTTTGTCAGGGAGTGCAGTGATAGGAAAAAGGGTAATGGTTTTAGACTGAAAGAGGGGAGATTTAGATTAGATTTTAGGAAGTAATTCTTTCCTGTGAGGGTGGTGAGGCACTAGAACAGGTTTCCCAGAGAAGTTGTGGATGCCCCATCCCTGGAGGTGTTCAAGGCCAGGTTGGCTGGGGCTTTGAGCAACCTACTCTAGTGGGAGGTGTCCTTAGACAGAATGCCTGAGCACAGGCATTCAAGCTCAGACAGAAAAAAGCCAATAACCCCAACATTGAGACAAAACAAAATGTAGACATTCTGGTGCCAATGATGCAGAGAACACAAGCAAGATGGAAGGAAAGTACAATAGCGGGCAGGATTTCAGCCGTATTTCCCAATACTGCAAATGCCTCAGGAAGAAAGAGGAACAACACACAACATTATTTAGATGGCAGAGGCAACCAACCAAGAGAAAAACTTCGTATAGTGTGACTCAAGTAAATCTAATGAGGGAAAGTAGATGAACTTCAGGAAAAAGCCACCCCTTAGATGACACGGGGGTAACAATCAACTTAATTCCAGCTCGATTCCAGCAGCACAGATAAAGTGCAATAGAAGACAGGTACTAAAACAAGTCCTCATTATCTCCAGAAAAAACAGCAGGAAGATTGTCAACCCCCCCACATTATTAAAGGACAAATATTCCAAGAAATCCAAGAGATGTCAATGCTTGCTGTTTATTATAGCATACCAGAGCATCATCTGTTGTTCTGCCACTGGAAAGTAAAACCTAAAAATTGAGTGTCACACACCAGCTTAGTTTTTATATGACAAAAGAGCAAACACAGACATTATCAGCTTTGTCTAGTGTTCTCATTGACTTCAAAGGCAATTTTATATCCATAGAGATCCACATGTATAGACCATGGAACTATTAAAATGCAGAGCTTCATGACTTCTGCTAGATTTACCAGAATCTACTGGTAAACCAGCTGGCAAACCAGCAAACCTACAAAGCAGCAAGAGCTCCATGCTATTTATTCCATTAAAAATACATAGGCAGACTCATGAAATGAAAATATTCTAATATTATGCAAATCCAAAACTACTGAAACAAAAAGAAATCACAGGCTGCTACCAGTAACTGCAGATGTACCCACAACTTGAACCTGGCCTGTTTTGTGGTCAAGAATGAGGTCTTGCACGTTGAATGACAGGTTCTTCCCAGAGTTATTAGCGGTTGCAAATGTTGCAGACAGGGCGCACCACCGAAAATATATCACAAGGGACAGCAGGACAGAAAAAAACCCACCCAAACTATTGTTGATTGACATGCTATCTAAGTTCTGTATTTCACATGAGTCTGTCACAACCCTTGAATTAGCCCAGCTGTCTAAGGGGAAAACTGAAACTGTGGGCTCTGCCATGGTCTCAACAAACCAGTGAACAAAGTGGGGAGTCACAGGAGGAGATGCGTTTCTACCAAGACAGTGATGTGGAAAAAGTCAATTTCCTCAAAAGGCACTGAGGAATATATCGTAAGTTTGTGCTTCAGCATCAAGAGAGAAAGACACTTCACATCTGAAGACAGAGAAAGGCCTGAGCCAAACCAAGGTTTATGTCTTTTGGCAGGTCTGATTACTTCAGGAATGGAAGGTGTATAATGCCTCAGAGATGCCATTTCTTTCCAACACTTCATAAATAACCCAAGAACATTACTCAGCCTAGCAGTGGCTCACCTTTTCAGGATGATTTTACCTGCAGGATAGGTGGGACAGCTGTTTGGCAAGGTGCTCTGAATCTCGGGGGGCTGCAAGGTGTCTTCTGCCTTGCTGAATTCAATGCTCATACACAGCCTACCTTAAAGCCTTCCATTCATAAAAAGACCAGCAGATACTTATCATATTTAATATTAGATACCTAATCTAACTGGAATAGTAGGAGAAGGCAACCAGATTTGGCTCATAGGCAGCTTATCCATTCCAGTATGCAAGAGGGGACAAACAGTGGCAACCTTCCCTGTTTCATGCCACCTTATGGGACATTCTGACCAGACTCAATCAGGGCAAACTGTTGCTTCTTTTAAGTCAAAAAAAGAAACAAGACAACAGCCAGTATTTTGGTTTAAATATTTGTGCCTATATACACTTGTTTTCACAACCAGCTACATATTGAATTACCATATGTTTATAGAAATGTTTTTTAGTTTAGTCAACAGGTTTATGAAAAAAAAATTAAAAATTTTTCCGAGACTTTCATGGTGTAAATTTTTGCAAAACTGGAAATTACAGATACATTTCTCTATTCAAAGCAATGAATTTGCAACCTATAATGTGAAAGATTAAACATGGATATAAGGACCTGCAAATTTAGCTTGTTTGGCATATTGGTCAAAATACATCATCTCAAAATAAAGACCTAGAAGTAAAGAGCATTTCATTCCATGAAACTGAATTCTCCTATGCAAGTGTTCATGCCTGTTTTGTAAACCATATTCAAATTTGATGGAGAAAAATTAAACAAGAATAAATACATTCTGCAATAGAGAATGTATTTACCACCTGGACTCAAATGAAAGGATTTTTGCTGTATTCAAAATACGGGAAACTACAAATGCAATTTCTGTTTCCTTGTAAAAAACAATCACAAAGTAATGAAGTACTCTTAGATTTCAATTAGTTAACTTACTGTGTAAAAATAATTTGGCTCCATCTACTAAACATCCCCAATCTGCTCTTTGAACAATATAGCAGTTGGAAGAGTTTCAAGTTCTCTAAATTTACTTAACTTGGGTGTTTGATTTAAAGCAAAAATTGAAGTACAATAGCCTAGTGAAGCAAGTAGATATTTTTTATCTTAGACTCACAAGTTATAATGGTGTTCTAAGTTCCCTAGGAGAAAATAAGACAGTCACCAGGATGTTTGAAGTTTATCTTCACAGTCTTTCTGCATCTCCAAAAATTAAAAAAGAAAGACTTTAATTTACATTTTAATTTGTTGTCTGAAGTCAGTAGGACATTTTGAGTAAGCAAAGATGACCTCTCTCTTTTTTTCTGTATATTTTAACAGTGACAGAACTTGCACTGTATGTTGATCCAGTTACATACTTGTAAGTAAATTTTTAAAACCATTTAATGTACTTTTTTCTTTTGAATGCTTTAAAATACAATTAAATCATGTTTACTTTGAAAAATTCAGTTATAAATTTTAAGTAGCCATAAATAACCAGATGTGTCAGAGGAGTTAAATGGAGTCCTGGGGGTACTTCTAGAAACTCCATTAGTCCAGTCAAAGAACTTAACCCTTACCAGGTTCTTGCAGGGATTGGTACTTAAAAGGTGATCTTTAAAGGGTGTTGTCCCACAACAGACTGACAGAACGCCTCTGTTTCAAAGGGACCTGTGAATCCATAGCTCTCTTCCCCACATCTGCTGATGACAAGGCAAGACAGGTGGAAGGAGATTTGTATTTCCATGTTTGGGAAATGGCATCATTTTGAGAACACTTATATTACTCTTTTACATACTAAAACATTGGCCTTTATTTCTGAAAAAAAAAAATAAAAAAAATAGATAGATAGAACTCCCCTTCTATCAGAAAGGCATAGTGAGATGAGCCAGCCCTAGTGGCGGCACATGTGGGCAGATCCAGTTGATACATTCCATTTGCATTTCCAAATGACTCCCAACAAAGCCCTTTACTATAAACTCTGGTAGATACGTAAGTAGCCCTTGCATAAAAAGGAAAACAAGCAAAATAATTGGTGAACTGGTAGAAAACTGCGAATAAGATAATTTTCTAAATGGAGAGTGATCTTCAGTGTCATTTCACACTTTTCTACATCAAGATCTCTGATGTTTAACGTATCTGTAATTCCACAGAAATACACTGAATAGCAAGGTGGCAAAATGTCTTGATGGTAGAAAGTTGTTAAGAGTAGAAAAGAGTGGACTGCAAAGAATTCTAGAAAGACCTTATGACACTGAGCAGCTTTGTGTCAAAAGGCAGATAAAATTCAGTGTAGAATAATATATGACACACACGGTAAAAAGCAATCCTAACTTCAGAAAGAAAATAATGGTCTTTGAGCTGACCTTTACCAGAAAAGCAATCTTGGGATTATGATAGATAACTCCAGGAAACATCAGCACAGAGCTCAACAGCAGTCAAAGAGCAAATAAAGTCTTAGGAACTACAAGGAAAGAAAAGAGAAAAAAAGAGAGAACTTTTGACCACTGAATAATATGGTTTGGCTCTCCCATCTCAAAAATGACTGAGCAGATGTACAAAAGGTTCAGAGAAGAGCAACGAGGATGATCGTAGATTAGGAACAACTTGTGTCCAAAGAATGATTAAGGTTAAAATTTTCAGCCTGGAAAACAGGTAAGCAAAAGGAGATAAGACAGACCTGGATGAAGACATAAGTTTCAGAGGACAGCAGATCAACTATTCACTGTGTCCTCCAGCAGAAGGAGTAGAGGGTATTACCTGGTGTCTACCAGGTGGCAGGTTGAAAGCAAACAGAAGGATGTGGTTTATCACACAGTACGTAGCTAAATGATGGCTCCTCTCCACAGGGAGCTGAGTGATAAAGGCTTACCATCATTCAAGGAGGAACTAGATGAGTCTTCCCTAACCATTGAGGGTTATCACATACCTAGATGCCCCTTCTGGCTTAGAAAAACTTGGACTTACAAATTGAGGGGCGTGTTTTGGGAAGGGTATGTCTGCTTTGCTTTTCCTTCCTGGAGCATTCACTTTTGCACATCAGAGGCAGATCCTGGGCTAGAGGGTCCAGACTGGTATGGCATTTTGATATGATAAAAATAAGGTGGGTCAGACAAGTGCCACAGCTACTATGAGATTAAGTAGCAGAAACAAATGCCTGAGACAGGGAATTATATAGGAGGGAGGAAAACAAGCTTTATCCATTCTGGTGAGCTTTTAGAAGAGATCAAACTAAAACATGCAACCACACTTCAGATGTTTAACTGGAAGACTACTAACCTTAAAATAGCTTTCTTCCTCATGGTGCTAAACTTCACACAGGGTGATTCAAAACACCTAAACAGCATGCATAACCTCCAGATTTTTCAAGTTACCTCCTTGTTTGTCCAAATGTACCAGACTGAATCTCCACCACTCATTTTCTCAGCTCCCAAAGCATGTTCTTCACGTGTAGCCCTACTTAGAAATACTTTGGTATTCTCATTGTGCCAGGGGTCCCCCCACAGGCTCAGGCTTCAGCTAAATTATGTTTTCAATCGAGTCATGTTGACAAAGCTTTCAGGAACTTTCAGCAGAATTGTGCTACACCCGCACGAGATACAGTGCCAACATATTTGGAAGAATGCTGTCAGGTGGGATTAAAAAAATTAAGATAATTTTACTAGTTTTAGCCCTGTAATCTTAAATTAGTTTCTACTGCAAGCACGTGTAGCTGCTGTCCAAACAGCTGAGGAGCAAATGCCACCCACACGCTAGCTATAATACCAGGAATATTTTATAATAAATATATTTAATCTGCTGCTCCTATGCTTACACTTTCTAATCACATTTCCAAAACACGGGACAATGATGTGCACCGTAGGGTCTATAAGGGGCAGAGGAGAGTATCTGCTATATTTCCACAATTTTTTGGCATTTGAGAAGCTTTAGGAAATTTTATTCCAAATCAGATATATAATGATTGCTACAGTCATTACCGAAATGTCCCGGAACAAGCATTTCTGCTGGGGTAAAGGGCAAAAATCTTTTAGCAATGCACAACACAACAGTTTAGGGGAAAAATGAGGAACATCTTTTCTAACAGAAACCAGCAAGGAATCTTAAAGTAGATAGAATGTAATTATCTGAGTGAAATTAAGCCATGACATTACAGCTTTCACCTCTAGTCTTGAAAAAAGTGCCATGGGATCTGTTAAATGACTGCATGCGGTCAGGACCTCAGTTTTATATCTCATTCAGAAGCATAGCAGGAAGGGATGTCAACTCAGCATTTAAAAATCCCATTTGTTTTACATGCAGCTTGGGAATATTTTTAAGCTTTCACTTTTTATTGATTTGTTCTTAATACTCAGGGGTAAAGAAAGAGTGTTTCCACAAAAAGGACTGCAGGTACAAAGTAGATAAATGGTCTTTCTGCACAAGAAAAATAATACTGGCAAGAAGAATGCAGAGATCCCAAAATATTTGTGTGCTAAAAATATGTACAAAATACTCAGGGAATAAAAAAACATGAAATTGGAAACTTTGGTGAATAGTCATTCATTAAGATATATTTGTTCATATTTTATGTAAATATAGCCAGAATGTAAATGGAAAGGGTTTTCACTAGGGTAAAATAAAACTGGATTTTCTTTCAACCAGTTATGAGTTTCAAATAAAACAATTTTTAACACAGCAACTCAAATATGCCATATGTAGGGCACACATATATGTGTGTATTACTGTATGTGTATGTATTACTAAAACTAAAATTAAAAACTGGTGAGTCCCTTTCCCACAGAATAAGCTTCATCCCAGCAACCCTGTCCGTTATGGCCTTCAACTTCAGGTTTTGCCTATACTCTATCTGAAAGAATCTCGTGTTCCTGTAATCCAAAGGATGGAAAACCTGAGTGCTCGGAGCACAGAACAGCATAGAGCAAAGCTGAAATCTCCACATTAACTCTGCTCGCTTCTTCATGATTCTTAAAATATGAATTCCAGCAGCAGCACAAACAGCCATAAATGAACATAACATACAGCACACATGATCTGGAACAACTTCACAAGCTGCATACTGGCAGCACAGCACATGCAGCCTTCACCTTGGTCTTTACAGTGAGTCTAAGCTTAGTGTCCTGAAGCTCTAATCGCTCCCAAGACCTGAAACTTGATGTTTCCACAGCTACCCTCACCTAATTCTGACTCTCCAGCCCCACAGGCAAGATGGGTCACATCATGCTCTGATGGGGGTGAGATAGAAGGCACTCCTGGCCATTTCTCCGAGGGGACAAATCCATCCTTGAGGATAACCTTAAATTTAAGGAACTTGCTGAAATTCTTGCTGGATCTCGGCTTCGCTGCCCCACCAGTACTCCAATAGATTGCTAGGACAGAGTGGCAGCAAGTTTAGGCTCAGGCTGGATGCTCAGGCTCAGGCACTGTCTAGATGCAATGACATCTAATAGCAAATATAAATAAAATAAAATCTACAGAGATGTGGGTCCGAGTGATTTGCACAAAATCCCAGAGGAATCAGTGGATTGACAGCAGGAAGCAAGGGGTTAAAGGTTTATAAGAATGGGTCAAAACTGCACCTGGTGAATTTCACATAAGTACACACATACCTATGCAGCTGATGAGGAATTCTAGTTTTATCTCTCTCTTTTCCCCAACATCTAACCTTCTCATGGAAACTCAAGCAGATAAGAGTGTATACATATGAGAAAGCTAAAGCCAACTGGAACTGTAAGGAGCTGACCTGGCTGAATCAGAAAAGGCAACATATCGAGCATCTTCTCTATCTATGAATTATTAAGATGAAGGCAGCCCTGATTATCAATATGGTTATTACCAGCTCAAAGACATCTTCAGTGGAACATCCCTATGTGTCTGCACAGCACCTTCCCATGCATGACCCCATCCCCACTGCGTACACCCTGCACCAGCAGTGCACAGGGTCCTCACTCTAAAGAGTAAAATAAGTAAAATAAGATGAAAGAGAACCTGCCAACGTATGGTGCTCAGTTAAACACCATCTTCCCATCCTTACACATTTCTGAATCACATCAGAACCTGCTGCTTGTGATACACACAGTGCTAATGTTCAGAGAAACAATCTGGCTGATGCTTTTCAATTAATCTTTAACAACGTGCTATATAATATCATTGGCTATGAGTTAGAGTTGAATTTTCATTCATATTATTTGTAGTCTGTAAGTGCTCTTGAAAACATTGAAAATTTTAAAGTTTGAAATGAACAGTTAATTTCTGAGTAGAAATTAAACCTCAAAAGAAAAGCTAGAAAGGTGACACTTCTGCACCTCCTGTACAATCGAAAACAAAGTGTTAGAATACAGTTCTATAAAATTCTATATATCCAACAATAGTATCTAGAAACAGTCTAGGAAACATTCTCAGAACTTCATTTTGTTGAACTCTTCTAAAAAAACAATTGAAAGTATCCATTTGAGGTGCATATGCACAATATATATTTACAAATCAGGATCTGGAATACAAACAAATGTTTTTAATCTTACCCGTTTCGACCATTGTATAAAAAAATCTGTAAGTATGGATATTCTAATTTGCAGCATCTAAGATCAGTGGTCAAGAAGCAGACCAAAGCTCTTTCCCAGCCCCATCACCTTCAGTCTATTGGGTATAATAAGCCTGTAAGTGAAAATATGGATTTAGATGTGCTCCTTGTTCTTACAAGTTTGAACTGACTAAAAATGATCACAGCAGCTTTCTAAACTTTTGCTGAGGAGGCAAGATCATGAAAGTGAAACACAGCAATGGTCCCCATTAATCTTCCACACTACTCCATGCTTTCTCTTTTGCTCCTACTTCACTAATCCTTCTTTTCCCAGAGGTGATGACTCAGACAGGTTTGCTTTCTTTTTGAAAAACTGTTCCCCTTCTGACTAACCAAGCATCAGATGCTTATTCCAATCTCTATACAGTGTGCGCAGGAAATTTCCTCCCATTCTTGGCAGAAATAGCTGCATAGACATAAAAAATATGCTTACATCAGCATTGCAGCTCAGATCAGAAGCTCGCATGGAAGCAAATCTCTAATTTTACTTCCTTTGCCGTCGTTTTCCCTCTCCATAGCTTAGGTATGATTCCTTTGGGATGTAACTAAACTGGAAGATGTGCATCTAGCACACTCCAGGTCCTCACAGGCATCTTTTGAACAGGACTAGAGCAGGGAAAATCAAAAACCTTCTGCAATGCAGAGACGAGTCATCAGCAGGATCCTTTTGGTCCTGCCTGCTTGCCGACATGTACACAGCCAACATGACTCACACCTATATGGAACATTAGCAAAAACCTGTGATTTGCCATGTCCTTGCTCCTGTATGCTCCATGGGAACCTGCTTTTACTGTACTTTGGTTCTTGATGTATTAGTTGAAAAACTGTTTCCTCTCTGACTAACCAAGCATCCGGTCCTTAGTTTTATCTTTATACCAGCATGAACAGTATTTAGCTCCTAAATATTTCAAGTCATTCTTTTCCTCAAGTAACTTCCAGGAAGATAACACAAGTGGTCTTTCAAAATTCATTTCTGCCTTTAACTTTGATAGATGTCAATTTTTATTGTCTGATATTGTAATGAAAGTCACCTGTAACTAGTTTAAGTTCTCAAAATGAATATATTTTAATTTCTTTTCAGCCTATACTCTCATTATCTCGCAGCATGTTTGTATGATGAAGAAAATACATTTGATAAGAAAACACACCCTTCCAAATCTGGAATAAGAGTGGCAAACTCATGCAGTGATTATTGCTACGAAACAAATCTCTTTGCAAGAAACAAAGTGCGAGGGTCTGTGTTTGTATATATGCACTAATTTAGAGCAGTAACTGTTTGAACAGAATAACGGTCTCTCCAGAGAACATCCTAGCATTGTCTTTTGAGAGCTAGCTACCTTGTGAAAACATAAAAAAACAATTTAAAATTCTTTCTCCGTGTTCTTCTTGTCCGTATGCTTTTGTATTTTCTTTTCTGGCAAATGATAGATTGGAATTGTGAATCTAAAGATATAGTATTTGACATTTAGTACAACTGAGGAATTAAAAAGAAGGTTTCTAAAACAAATCTCTAAATAAATCAAGTCTACCCTTTCCTTGCAAAGAAAACGAATAACCAAATATCTTCTCTATCGCCATCTCTTTCCAAAATGATTTTTCCCATTTTTATAGCAAAGACTTAGACTTACAAAGTGCTTATCCTTCTTAAAGTCCCTTTTGTATTACAGCTGTAGCAATACATGTCAGATCAGTTCTATGTGATCTAAGTATCCAGAGCAGGAGATCTGAAGTCAAAGCTACACTCTCCAAGCTCTGGTTTTGGTCGATGATAGGACAAGGGGAAAATCCCTCTCTATTTTCAGTGCTCTGAACAACTTTAGTTTGCACTGGATATAAGAATCTAATTGTACATTCACGGGTTTGAAAAATGGAATCAGATGGTCTTTCTTGCTGTCTGAACAGGAGGTGACATTATACTACTTAAAAAAGACAAAACCTGAGGTCTAACTGCCATTATAAGGATCTTTTAAACTGCTAAGTGAAAGGTGCTAGAAGGATTTTTATTCTTTCACATTCAATTCTTGGACCACAAAAAGCAAAGATCATTGAAACCTTCATCAATGATTTCACTGTGTGCATAAAACCAAAACAACGTTTAAAAGAAACCTATTACTGTCTATGCCTGGAATACAAAAAAACGCCCTTCCTAAAGATCAGTCCCAGGTTTTTTCCTTTTCTGGCTCAGCTCTAAAATTTCTAAAACGGGATAGGGCAAGTGTTGCAGCTTTCAAGGAACGGGGTCTTTGTGTCACAAAGCCAGGGCTACCTTTAGCAAGCTGTTGGGCATGGCACTGAGGGCAAGGAGGTGCTTGATGACAGAAAGAGCAGCAGAGGTAGCACTGGGAAGGGGACAAGCCAGGCACGGCACAGGCCCATCTGCCTTCCTGTGGGAGACTCTTCCCTTCTTGAATGACACCCAGCTTTCTTGCAAAAACAGCTTATTGGGTTTGGCAGAGGGTTGTTGTTTCAGTCCACCCACCCATGAAAGAAGATAGGAATGAGTAACTGTAGCGTGGACAACCAAAATGCTATACCCAGGGAACGAACAAGGACGTCACGGGTTATTCGATAGCATCCTGTTAGCAGCTACAGTATCTGTCCACCCTCCTTCCATGAAAATCCTCCTATATAGGAAGCTTGGAAGGTACTCATGTCACACATCTGATGGATGCTGCATATATGTCTGTTTTCAGACAGTTTCAGCTTTGGATAGCCCAATACTCTCTTTACAAAAGTACCTGGACAATTTCATCCATCTGTTACATTTCAGTACAAAGCATGTTTCCTCACATTTGCCTCACAAAAATGCCACTTTATGTTGTTGCCTGGCTACCCTCCACTGAATTCAGGCACAGCACCGTTTCTGCCCTTTAAATGTATTAATTACTTATTGCTGTAATTACAGCACACTAGTTTAAAGGTTTTATCATTACTTTGTTCAGATTAACATGCTGTTGTAAGAGCACTTCAGAGCCTTTTCTTTCAAATTTCCATCATTAATCAGGCCAATGTTTCTGTGAAAACTCAATATTTATATTCCTGATAACAATGTGTGTACTTATGGGCATCTGTGTTCATAAACGACATATAAAATACAGGTAAACCAGCAGTATACAATCCATCTTTCTTATGTATTGGACATATTATATACTTGATGAATCTCCTTTTTTCCTGTCATGTCATTCCTGTCTTTCCATAAAGACAGAATGGAGTAGGATTTGCAGAAGAGACAGACAAGGCATTGCTCATCCTGCTCGGACACCTGACTTCACTTCCACCAAAGTAGATGGGACATTACCCAAAAGGGCTGGGTACCTTTGTGAGCTGTGGTCCAGCACACAGTGAGATATTTAAAGCTCTGGACATTTGGCATAAGGGGTACAGGTAGGACACCCCTTTGGCCCTCTGCCCAGCTCAGCCTGCCACTGCAGACTGCCAGCTCCTAATCAGAAGCAGCAGCTGCACAAAGCATCTTTCCACGCCAAGCACCCTTCTCATAGGCAAAATCCATCATCCAGCCTTGCTATGGCCCTATTCCCTATGAGTTTTGTCTGCAGGGACATTGCACTCAGAAACAGGGAAGGAAATCAAGAGGATAATTACTGGAGTTAAGCCCTCTTCTCTAATGGGCTAAATATTTTTATTATGTTCCACACATCTTATTGCATAAATATATTGCAACCTATCACATTTGGCTGTTAGAACAACAACCTCCATGTTCTAGCTTTTAGGCAGATGAACAACTCTGGAACACAAAGTCCTCAGTCAGGTCCCTTCTGCCTAGCAGCGAGCAGAGCAGCTGAGACAACATTTTTCTACCAGAAGAGATCTGAGCTCCTACAGAATTTTATTTATAATTTCCAGCAGTGTGAATTATAGGCAGACTACAGGTAATCCTTAATAAGCGTTGTCTATCTAGAAGTCTGTTATCATTAGCATATCAACCATAGTCAGGATTTTCGAGTAAGAACAAAACTGTAGCTTGGCCTGCCTAAAGAGTAAAGAAAACTGAAATTTCTAAATCTCTGAGCTGAACAGGAATAAGCACAGCCATTGCATTCCGGGATCTCCAAACTGATATGCAGAAGTTGACCACAACTGTAATAAACTCTCCACTGCATATAGCAAGTGGGGTAATAGTCTTCTACTAACCAGCCCCATAGTAAGGACTAAGACTGGTCTCCTGCAGCAGGTATTACAGCCAGAAGGGTATTGCAGAGAGCATGCTTCATCAGGAAGAATAGCCAAAGCAAGAAGGATGAAATATGTGTACATTAGCACAAATTTTTACCAATTTGTGCAGTAGTCATTGGGTACCCATTAGCAGTTGCGTGCACTTAATCAAATCACATTACATATTTTTTCTGATTCAATAGATTATGGTTTAATAAAACAATCGCTTTTGTGTTGATAAAGTCCAAGCTGACATAAAAACTTGATTTTTTTTGTTTCAGAGTCCAGCTATCTAAATGCATCTTTTTCAGCCTTTCCAATCGAGCAAGATGCCATACCAGCAGTATTATCTCCTCTATATAGTAAGAAAATGATGAGTGTGATTAGCTGTTGAAATATCTACTGATACCTCCTTCTCAGTGCTTTTGCCCTCTTCAAACTCTCCTCAAAATGGCATTCAGCTTTATGCTATAAGAAAATCAGAACCAGGGCATATAGCAAAATATTAATATTTCTCTCTGTTACATCTTCCCAGCTTTATTTAGCTTCAATATATGGGCCAAACTCCCACCTATAACAGTCTCTAATTCCGTGGATCCTGGCAGGGTCTTCTGTGAGTTATAAGCATATGGATTACTCTCCTTTCAGTTCACCCCACAGAACTCCTGTTCTGCTTAACGGCCAAGTGCTATCAGAAGCTGCTGAGCAGAACTGCCAGGCAAAAAGGGTTCAGAGTCCATGCAACTTCTTTTTCAACACTCCAATGGCCAGAACTCCTCCACAAAACTAGGGATTTTTGTTTTGTAATAGAAATGAATGTCTCTCTTTCACTTAGGTTAGGCCCATCAATGAAATGAGTAGCTACATTTGACCTATTGACTTCCCTGAGGCACCAGCCTAAATCAAGATCACAAGACTGATAATGGCTTTATGCTGCAGAGGCCAAAATTTGGAAGAAACTTCCTGCAAAAAGGATTGATTTTATGTCTAAAACAACAATTGACATTTCATTTACTTAATTACTTTTCTCTTGTTCCTGACAGTCATGAAGTTTTAGTCACTATAAAATGCTTCTGATGCAACAGAGGTATCTGAGCTCTCAGTTGGAGACACTGAAAACTCTTTAAAGACTACAGCCTAGTACAGTCACTGGTGGTGGCAGAAGGTATTTATACGTAGCAAGGATACCAAACTGGTTGCATGAAGGTGATAAATTGCTAACATGAGCAGAATACTTCAAAAACAGAATCAACAGCTTCTACTTTAGCTATTCAGTCTACAAGAAAAAAGCAGTAAATACAGTTACAAGAAATCGCAATTTAGAGTTTCCCCTATAATTTTATAGGGGAAAAAAAGCTAATAATACAGGCACAGAAAAAATAATGGTAACAACCAAATTCAATACAGAAGGGTGTTTCTGTCTAGAAAAATATTTCAACTGGCTTTTTTATTCATTTACACAGTATCTTTGTGAGGGTACCACAGCACTTTCCAAACAGTGTCAGTATTGCTCTCCAGAAACACTAGTAAGGAACTGAAGGACAGTTCCACTATCCACCAGAGCAGTTTTCTATTAAAAATAACGACTTGATGGTGTAAAAACATCCACTGGGGACTTTAAGTAGAACTGTCAGTCACATAAGTCAAGCATCAAGCAGCAACTGATTTCCATCTGACCTACCTGGTTGTAATCCAGAATTAAAATCAGAAAAGGATAAGAGTATAAAGTTAGGAAAAGTGAAATTTACCACAAGATTCTTTAAGTATTTCTATTTGCAAATAGCCTAATTCAGTCAGAGGTCCTTTACACAGAAACATGATTTTGAAGAATGTTTCATATTCAGATGGACTTGGCTAGATTTGTATATTAAGACTGTAATAGCTTTAGCAACAGAAGTAATATTGCAACCTCATAGCTCAGCCTAACAGATGTCTTATATCTCAGAGCTGCAGAGTAAGTTCATCTGGGTATTGGACCACATACACTTTGTCAAATATCTCAGCGTACTGAACATGCAAAATAATATATTCCACCCTTGCATCTTTCCATTGAACTTGCTTTCCTCTTGCTGCCCTCCCATCCAAGAGTTCCCCCTTTCTGGCATTGGTTATGATTCACTGGGTTTGAAGCAGTAAACGAACCTTTGAGGGATGATGAGATCTCTCAGTGTCAGCAGTCAGAAGAGCCAGGTCCAAATAAATTGAACGCCTTCCTGAAACTGGCAACACACAGTTTCGTTAAGTGCCTTTAACAGGCAATGCTGCTTTTTTTTTTTTTGGGGGGGGGGGGGGGGGGGGCAAGGCAGAGAAGAGCTATTAATAAGAGAGAGATATAACTACCCCAGTGGCGGTCTGCAAATCATGAGTGACATATACACACAGGCTCTTCACTGTCTTCTCCAGCAAAAATCTACGGGAGTAGAGTGAAGAAAGTAGAGGTTAGGTTCAAATCAAACCAAAAGAACTTCTTCGTGTGCCAGGGGCAATATATGTGATACGTTTTTCCAACAGGGGCTACAACAGCCAACTGAGGGACCAACAGGGTAATAGGATTTGTCCATTAAACAATCACTAAACACATCTGACCCGGTAAGTTCTTGGGGATGATACTAATTGGCTGCTGGAAGACAGCTGAAGAAGTCTTCCCTTCTTTATCTTTCCTCAGGAGTTCTTGAGCCCTTTGCCATGGTAGGAGTAGGCACAATGGTCTTACAAATAGACCCATTTCAGCCCTATGTCCTCAGTCTTCCATACAAAACCATGCATAAACTGCCTAACAACCCTATTAAAAAAGCAGTGACTAAATAGTCACCATAAAACATCATATTAGACACATTCCACTGTTCAAAGACTTGCAATTATACAGCACTCCATACATTTCCAGACTGCAAGGAAATCAATAATCTTCCAATGGTTACTGCTAATGACCACTTACAAAATGAGGTGTTTAAAGCACACTCTCCCTCCAAAGTCCAGCACCTTAGAAGAAGCCACAAGAGGAGTAATCTTCAGTTTAGAAGTGGCTAACTTAAATGAGGAACTAAAATACTGATTATCGACAATATGAGAGACAAGTAAGTACCATGAGATTTAATGGTGGTATTACTGCTTTGATCCTTGCTGCTCAAAGCACTAATCCATGAGTTTTAAAATTCAAGTGCCTGACTGAAACTCTGAAAGCTCAAGTGGATTGTAAAGCACAATTGATAAAAGGAGATCTTTAATTAGACAATCACTTTATAGGAAATTTCACTTATGAATATTGAGGAGGTTTGAAAAACTTTCAGAAGTTGTTTATAAAGTGCATGCAGTTCTGGGTATTTTTTCCTAGGAAATCTCATGAGTAGGAAAAAAGGTTTATCTTTTTTTAAAAAAATAGATATGAGCTAAATATCTGCAATACATGAACAGAGTCAGCATGTTACAGACATTGGATATGTGGACATGCCCTAAAACTCACTAACCCAGAGCATTTGTAACATACGAAACAAAATGTCATTTTTTGTCATTTTGCATCTCATTTTTTTTCTCCTGACTTGATATTTCAGTTGAGCACACTGATTTTAAAGTGCCACGCGAGGCCCCCTGAACATCTCACTCACCTTGCATTGCTCAGTGCTTTCCCATCTGCTTGCAATTCATTGCATGGGATAACCCTGATGAAACAATGAGAATTCACAGCCAAACCTAAATTGTGGCAAATACTCCAAACATAGTCATGTTTCATACTAAAATAACCCTTTTCTTATAGTATATCAGCTTTCACTCTTTCCATCCCCATTGTATTCACAGGATTATTTTAAATTACTCGCTAGTTCTCAAATTTTTGATGAACAACAATTTGTCGTTGGCTGAGACAACAATCACCAGATGGATAAATTTAAAGGGATTTGCTTGTTTCCTGAAGAGAAAAAATACTGTTTGTTAAAATCAGCTCGAGTTTTGCTGGAACAGTCATGAGCTACTATGCACAAGTGTCTGCATTTTATCTAACACACTACATGAAACACTCAAAAAAGTCTCAGATTTGTTTCGTGCAGGCGCTATGCACTGCTGTTTAAGAAACAGGAATATTTTTTCTGAAGAAAAAGGATTATATTAAATCTACCCAATATCCAGACTCCCTAATTGTGGTGCACAACTTCTCCCCTTAAAAAAAAGTCCATTATATCTGCCTCTTTGTAAGTATAACTCAAACATTAAATCAAAAGTTATAACCCTGATTTCTGCCATTCCCAAAGCTGACCTGCAGTTGGGAAATATGTATATTACTCTACTGCTTTCTAAAGTTTTAATGTACCCCATTTCTTACTCAATGCATTTCTTAATCTAAGTGATTTCTTAAATAACACCATCATTAGAGAATTAAGATAAAATGCACAAATTTAGCTTTCAGTTTGCTATATGATTGGTACTATGTGTCTTGCAGAGAAAAGCATGCCCAAATTATTAATTGCTCTTCCTTAGTAAGGAAAGATAGAAACAAAGAAGTAGAAATGCTCCTGTTATCTTCTTCTCATTTTTATTATCCCTTTTCTCTACCAGTGTAATCATTTTTACGTATCTCAGGTGACATAACTGGTAATCACTATAAATGTTTATCACATAACAATCAAAATATCTCTTCATTATTTCTTTGTTTATTAAGTCCATGGTTTATAATTGCTTAATAATATATTCTTCTATGCATGGAAGAGAGCTATATTTTTCTATATTTTTTTGTAGCTTCCTCCACCTCAGAAATTCTTGGTAATATATTATTAATAATAATTTATTAATATTTAATAAATATAATAATATATTCTTCTATGCAAAGAAGAGAGCTATATTTTTCTATATTTTTTATATCTTCCTCCCACACCAGAATTTTTTGGTAAATTAATTCTCGAGAAGTCCGTGCAGTAAAAATGTATGCAAAAAGTAATCTCCTTATTGCAATATGTTAGTAAGCTCCTGTAATTTTTGCATTCCAGTCTCTAAAATGCACCTGCCAACTCACTTGATGCAGGGTGAGAGTTAACCAATGATATATGCAAATATATATTATTAAAGAAATGTCCCAGAAATAAATGTCAGACCATTTCTGAAAAGGAACTTCTCAGACTACCTCCAGTGGCATTGCAGTGCTAGGAAAGACTTAAATTATTCTCACAGAAGCGCTGGCTACAGGCCACCAAAACTGTGCATCAACTGTGTCTATAAACCTTCTTTTTCCTACCCTGAATGATTTATGTTTTTAGCTTATCTTTTTCCAGGTGTTTGCCTGTACTAGCTGCAGCTTTATGCTGTACTTTCAAATTACCATTCAATCTGGCAAGCAACGTGCTGATTTCTACCTAAGGTAAAATTTACAGCAAACCTTTGGGTTCCAATTACCTCTAGTAGATGCTACATGACAAGCAACATGCAGCCCAATTCTTTCCTAGCCACATCATTTTGGAAGACCATTTTCTTTTATCTTGATTTTATCTGAGTTACCATCTTTTGTATCTCCCCTTCTTGCAATCTATCAACATTTCAATTTATTAACCAAACAGCACTGTTTTCATGACATGAATTTATTAATACCAGATAGGTGTTCTATATTTACCACCTACTTCTTATTAAAGGGTTATGATTCCTCATCCTTTCCTGCACAGCCCACTTTATTTCTGAGGTGTGTTACAGCACATGTCACCGGTGGCTCCTACGAAAAGTGACATCCCTCTCTCACCATCTCTATGAATGTTGTCTGGGCAACCTCGAGAAGCCCTTCCAATTTCTTGTAGGAGAATAGTAGAGAAACATTCAAGTGATGGCCCTCACCTGCAGAAATGTGGCTCCATGCATTTTGCTTGGATCCCGTTCAGCTTAAAACCTTAGAACTGCAAGAAGTTGCAGCAAACACCTTTGAAATAGAATGAGCTTATTAGCAGCCAATTTCCTTTTTCTACCTCAATAAAAACAATACCAGCTGCAGCTGTTTCTTCATACACGGTAATAGAGAATGAAACTGAGTGCAGTAGAAGCTCTTTCAGAAAGCTTTCATAAACAAAAAAGAGTTTCTGATTTGGGTCTGACTGTCATCCACCCATCATCCAGCTGCCTTTGAGGCTGTTACTGAGTGTCACTGGCAACTGCCCTGACTCGAGGTTTGACTATCTGGTGTGAGACTGGCAGAGCTGCACAGGTCCTGGCTCTCTAGAGGGTTGATTCTGGATTTTTGCCCCCAGAACTATACTTGTACATTGGGGGTTTTGTAAATTCTGTATATTATTTCAAAAAATCCAAACCCAAATGTACAGGCATTGTTTTTTTCCCTAATAAAGAAGTAAGATGCATGCTTTTATTTAAACGCTTGTAAGTTAAAAATAATCAAACAAGAGATAGGTTTCTTATTTCTGAGCACTTCTTGTACTCCCTCTGCCACTTTATGACCCCCCCACCCCGGGGGTCAGAGAAACAGACTGCTGTTCCAAAAACACTTTTTGCTCCATCTTGCTCTCTGTAACTGGAAACAAAACCAGTCTGTGTGTAAAGAACATCTCCGCTTTGGATATGGAAAAAAATAAT
>BJBW01000292.1:0-36590 GCA_004320125.1 Scolopax mira | reverse complement strand
GTTAGTTCCTTACTGTTCCCTTTAGAGAAACTGCTAAAATGCTGTTTGATATTTCTGACTGCATAAACATTTCTCTCATGATGACAGTTACCTACAATTATCCTTAATCATGCTTTTTTGCTTTGTCAAGGTACAAATAATGTTCATTACTTATGTTTTCCAGGCCCTGGAGTTTAATGCATATCCTCATTTATATGGTTGTAAACATATTTGTGAACTGTAGCTTTCATTCCTGCAGTTAATAGCCTGTGTAATGCAAAAATATAAAGGTCACAATGACCTACAAAAAAATCTTCACTTTCATTTAAAAGCTTTCTTGACACATAGAGGGAAAATGCTATAGCCCTTAAGATCCTAAAGCTTAAAAGTCACATAACACATAATAAAAGCAAGACCCTCATGGGATAAAACCACATGTACAAATCCAGATAAAAAGGAGAAAGAATGTGACTCTATATTTGAAATTTTGATTTCAAAACTGGGTTTTGATCCTGGGGAGAGCTGAGTTAATGTATTTTTCCCATTTTTATTTTCTAGAACAAATACATAACAGCAGAAAGCGTAACAGCTTTCTGTAAATGTTTTGTAGCTGAATGTCTGAGGAAATGGCAATGGCATTTAATGTCCTGTTTCTTTTAAGAAGGAAAAAGCCAAAGCCATGTGGTGCATACTTTTTGTTTCCCCAACTGTTCAGTTTGCAAACAAAAATAATGATGAAAATAACGAAGGTAATAAAGCACAAATTCAGGCACAGATGGAAAACACATTCTCTTTCAGTCAGCATTTTCAAGGACAAGACGACAACGTTTTTACGTTTGCAGCAGCTGGATTTATACGGCAACTGAGGTGCTGCACCAAAATTGCAACGGAGCTGGAGACTTACTTGTCACTTACTCTGTTCTGTTCTG
Organism: Scolopax mira; assembly: GCA_004320125.1. Taxonomy (NCBI): domain Eukaryota; kingdom Metazoa; phylum Chordata; class Aves; order Charadriiformes; family Scolopacidae; genus Scolopax; species Scolopax mira. The sequence continues at coordinate 35,682 of BJBW01000292.1, read as the reverse complement.
CTCATCCTGCCATGACACTGAGGGAAATTTTCTCCTGCCCTCTTGGTTTTGTGTTGCAGGACTGGCATGGCTTTAAGGAAAAGAAAAGGAAAAAAAAAAAAAAGAGAAAACTGCATGTTAAGGAGTTTGTCTATTTCTATTTAACTGGCAGAGAAGAGGGAGGATGTGTTTGGTTTCTCTCTGCCTCACTGTCCCTTCGGGAAGATGACACTAATGAAACAGTGCCCAGACTCCACAGTACCAACAGTTCATTTCTGCTTTTGTGTAAGCATTTCAGAATTCAAATCCCCAAAGCAAGAAATGGAATATCAATAATCCCTTTGCCTCTCCCCTTCTCCAAGATAGGAGCAGATGAGATTGGCAGTGCTTTGACAGCACTGATTACCCCTCAGAAGTCTCTTATACTGCCTCTGCAGCTCTCTGAAAGATAACTGTGAACCATCTGTCTTCCCCTCTTATATTTTATTTATTTTTAGGATTCATTCCTTTATATATTCCTGTTGACAGGACAGTTTCAATAATCTAAGTGGGAAAGGATAAGCAGTTTGATTACTTACCTCAAGCAGTAAAAACTGTAACGCGCTCCAAGTTAGCATGAGATCACAAAAAAAAAAAAAAAAAAAAAACCAAAGAAAAAAAACCATGCAGGGTTTCTGCTGCTTTCTTCTCACTCTACACTGTTCTTCAGCCCAGAGGCTGTGCCATCAGGGAACCACAGAAATCCAGCTCGGTGTTTCTTTGTAGTCACTCTGTGTAGGGGACTTTTCTGAAATAATAAGTGTAATAACATGACGGCCTTGCATTCTTGCTATTTCTAACCCACAGAGCAGGCTGCTCTACCCCCATCCTTAGGATATAACTTGGAGGAGTTTTTAGACTGTTCAATTTTGTGCCAGCAGCTGAAAAGCTTCTAGATAGCCCAGGGAAATTAAGAATAGAAAGTTAAGTTGAATTTCTTCTTTCTCTCAGGTCCCACGCTTCATATTTCACCTACCCAACTTGAAGATTGCAAAGGCTGTGAAACAGAGCATCCCAAGATCAAGTACCTCTGTGGAAACCTCCAGTCATGTCATATAAACTCTTTCACACAACTTTATTCTTTCCTATTTTTGAATACAAACCACGATTAGAAAATTCCTGCTTCCTCATATTCCAGTATGTTACTATTTCTACCAAATGTATGGAAGATACTGTAGCATACTTGATATACCACAATATGGTGTATCTCTGCAAAAAAAAAGCTGACTTTTCCAGTGAGATCTATTCTGTCCATCTTTGTCATCTTTATGTGTCTAGCTGTCCCCAAAAAGAAAGACCAGCCTATTTTGGAAGTTACTCCCTTTCATGAAGGGATATTTTTGGCATATGCACCAAAAATTTCACATGAGCTGGCACACTACAGATATATACTGCTGTTATTTAAATGAAGAACAATTCTCTGATTTTATCCTGCTGCTTCCAGGGCTGCTTACATCATGGCATTAACAATTGCAGAGGATTCACAGAGGCAAGTGAAGCCTCGGCAAGAAGACCAGCACACAGTTACCACCCCTCTTCACCCCCTGAGGAGGGAAACAGCATTTTATCTTTTTATCTTTCACCCTTCCAAGTCATAAACAAAATTAATGAATACAAGTTTTACATAAATAAAAAACCCACAAAACTTACTGCAAGCAATGCTTCTGCCCATGAGAAAAGAAACACAGATAAGATCACAAGCATTTCAACGTCCTACAGAGCGTGGCTTAAAAGGATTTATACACCACATCAGCAATAAGACATAACAAATGTTGAAAATCATGAGAATAAAGGTGTCTTGTGCTAGTGTTTAGGAGTGCCAGGGTATGACAGTGTCATAACTTTACTGTGATTCAAGAAAAAAAATATAGTTTCTGTTTCAAAGGGTTTGAAAATGAAAAAATAAGAAAATGAAAAGACAATGAACAGTAACTTAATATAAAAAATGGGTAGGGAAAATGAACAAAAGAATAACATAGTTTAATCAAAAGTGCATGCTGTTAATGCAAGAAATCTTTTCAGGGTAACATTTTAAATAAATGTATTTGCATGTTGAAAGTTTCAATATAATTCCACATAAAAGAGAAAGTTGTCTTATTCTCCCTTCCTGCTGTCTGTAAAAACCATCTGCAATCAACTGCTAAATATAATCCTAAGAAAAGCAATTAGATCCCATGTGGACTCATGTAGGTGAATAAAAAAAGGTAATACAGTTGTGAATCAGCAAGTATTCACCTCCAATCAAAACTTTCTGGCTTGGTTCCAGGCAAAGATTTTACTGAAGGCTGTTAGCATATCTTGAAAACACATTGTAATTTGTCTCTGTTCCCTTGCACAAGGATATAATTCTAGTGAAAAAGCACTCTAAATGGAGAAATGGGCTAAACATGATTCTAATAATGGGTGTTGAGATTTGTATAATCCAGAGTAGCATAAAAATGAAAATTGAAAAAAGGAGAAAAGCCTTGGTGTGTTTTCTCTAATAGAACTCTGTGCTCACATTTGTAGACAGATATTTTCCAGTGAATCTACCATCTCAATTTTACAGCACCCGATGCATCAGCACCTGACTACTAATAGAATTAAAGTACTCTCTTCTCTTCAAAAAAAGACTGTATGATAGATGTATGCATTTTCCAAAACCACCAAGAATTACTGATCCGCTGCAATACAGCTGGTGTCTCCAGAGCTGCTGAACCCTCAAAGTATCTGAGGGCTGAGGACAAAGCATCCCAAAGACATTTTGAAGGAGCTCTACATACATTAATGAAGGTGAAATGAGGCCAAGGTATTTTTGAATATCGAATAGTGCTTTTTTTCCTTGAATTGAATAATAACTTTTCATACATCAGTTTCAAATCTGCCAAAAAGATTTTGCGTGAAAAATTAAAAATAATACATAAGTTTAAAAGGGAGACATACCATTTGTTATTGATGTCATCTGTGAAGACTGAAATCTTGTACTTTTCTCCGTTAATAACCATTTCTCTACTGCCAATACATGATTAAAAAAAAAAATAAAAATTTAACAGTAGTAATCCCTGTGCAGAAGGCACTGAGCACTTCTGAAATCAAAACACTCAGTTTAGTAACTAATGCACAGATATACACATCTAGTGCTGAACAACTTAGTTGCCAAATATTGGACTTTCTTTTATATAAAACCAAACAATTTACAAAGCTATTGAAAACGTTTTCACAATTGCGGGAGAAATTTTCATCTAGAAAGTGGGGTTGAAGTTTCTCAAGAACAGATCTAATGCATCTAACCTTGAAAATATATTCACAGGAGAAAGAACTCTTCTGTATTCATCTCCTCTTTGTTTTCCCCCTCTTCTCATCAAAATTTAAATCCCATTCAGAACACTACTTTAAACTTGGACTTTATACTAAAGTATATGGTAATATCACTCACCATTAAACTTAATAAAAATTAAAGCTGAATGCAATTTTTCACTGAAGTATTCAGATTCAGGTCTGCAGCATTTTTGAATTTGTGTGGGGTTTAATGCAACTGATTATGAAGAACAAACTATACTGCCTTCAAGACACAGAACTTGCAGCATTTTTATGATAAAACTTCAACTGGGTTTTAATTTAAGAAAAAACAATTTTGTCTACAACATCCAAATAGAATAAAGTAAATTATTTTAGATTTCCATGAATTAGCAATATTTCTTTCTCAAAATTTAATGAAAAAATAATTTTAAAAATGGTTGTTTGTCTAGGTAAGTATTCAATCATGCCTCCCTTTAAGCCTTCAAGATCAGTAAATTAATTTCAATTTTCCCTGTTACCACCAAAAATTCTAACAAAATATAGCCGTGAATTTCCTTTATATTGCAAGGTTGTTTTATCTTGGAAGTTCAACTTTGAGGAATAATATTCTACATGATGGTGTAGCAGATGGGGCATCACTTGTGGATCTGTCATCATTTCATTCAAGTCTCTATTGCCTTCATTATGACAGAGAATTAAAATCTAATCTGAAACCTGCCATAATAATTTTTTAAAATCTTTTCAGATAGGACTTTCTTCCAAAAGATAAAAAAGCAAGAGAAATGCCCAATGAACTCACACCATATGTTTGTTAAAAACTGCATTCCTGGGACAATACCCTTCAATACTTGCTTAACCCAGCAAAATGAAGCAAAACAACAATAATCCACTTTGCAGGTGACAGACGGTATCATGGGCTATTACATTTTGTAACTCTGCCAAACAATTTTATGCAGCTTCATTTAGCTATGGGCACATGTAATGATAAGCTTGCCAGATGAAAATCTAAATTCAGAATCTCAATCTCAAAATCAAGTTTGCATATGTTAGGAAATCTTGAAATTATGCACAACTGGAAGAAGATAAGTAATCCCCAATCAGCATTTCTTAACTGGTGAGTCCTGAGAATTAGTTAAACTTTGGACCAAAAGGTATTTATTGGAATGTTTTCTACACCAATAAAAAATGTGAACGTAACCCTCCAAGGGGCTGTGTGACGGGTGCATGCCTCCTGTTTGAACTAACCGAACTTTGGTCGAGGTAGGTGCTCAGCAATTAGGGCTCATTAAAATTAAACCTATTGTGTGAGGCTATCAGTGAGATCTCATCAACAAGCCCCCCTCAGGAAAAAGTCTGACTGGAGACTGAGCTGCTAAGCAGCCAAAACACAAGGGAAAAATCTGACTACAAATCAAACACTTTATGCTATAACTATTTGCAGCCATCAGAGTCCTTTGAGCACTCCCACCACAATGCCTCTCAATGTCACCCTCAAGGCTGAGAGATCCCTCACCTGACAGCAGGCATCAAAGGGCTGGTAAGTGACATTTTTTGCATGCGTGTAACATTTAAGATACATACAATAAGCTCACACGATAAATCATTGTGTCCTGTACTAACTTAAAGGTAAAGTATCGACTACAAACCTGTCTGAACTTATAAAAATATTGTATATACCTAAATTTTGTGATTAGAATTCAATAAACTATTATCTCAAATCCGTCTGTGCAACCTCTGACTCATCTGCAACAGAACTCCAGGAAGTAAATCAAGTTGGCCAAAAAGTAATGGTTTCATCTTGCCTTTATATCCTGATTATTCTCTTGTGTTTCCTCTCCACCTCCTATACAACACAGATGCTGTGAATGAAAGCCAACAAGACCGGCTGGAAAGACTGGTCCCTGAGTGTAGAATCACAGAATGGTTAGTGGGAAGGGACCTTAAAGATCATCTGGTTCCAACCCCCCTGCCACAGGCAGGGATACCTCCTACAAGACCAAATCACTCAAAGCCCCATCCAACCTGGCCTTGAACACCTCCAGGGATGGGGCAGCCACAGCTTCTCTGGGCAACCCGTTTCCTGTGCCTTCACCACCCTCACCGCAAAGAATTTCTTCATAATATCTAATCCAAATTCTAACCTCCTTCGGTTTAAAATCCTTATCCCCCTTCCCATCGCTCCACTCCCTGGTGAAGAGTTCCTCCCCATCTTTCCTGGGGGCTCCTTTAGGTACTGGAAGGCCACTATATGGTCTCCCTGGAGCCTTCTCTTCTCCAGACTGAACAGCCCCAACTCCCTCAGCCTGTCCTTACAGGACAACATCTTTATCAATGCTGGCTTCAGCTGTCATGAAATGTACCTTCCATTTCAAGCTCTAGGTTTGGGTGTTTCCTTATTGTATGGGACTACCCGAGGAGGAAGATTTGCTTGTATGAATGGTGAGCAAAACACCATGTCCCATGATCTCAGAACACTATAAAGACTCATCGTTACTAGAGCACCTCTCCCGCTGACATCAGTAGCTGTTGCCACACAACTTCTGGAGAAGCACATTTAGACATTTAGCTGGATTCAGGTAAAGACATACATATTGTACTTAATGTGTAAGGTTAATAAACATTTTCACAGTTGACTATATATCCAGATAAACTTCTAACAAGTGGGTCTTCCTACCAGGGACCTTAGCTGGGAACACAGGAACCAGAGCAGGTAACTCTTGTTTTTTGCAGAAAATTGCCTGTGTCTGGAATTCCCTGAATATTGTTTTAAATTCCCTTTCCCCACTGGGGTACTGAATTGGAGAAGACACAGTTTTTGTTAGACTGCCCTACATTCACTAAGGTGTTACCACCAGCAGACTTGAGTTGGTTTTGTTACTAGCAGGCAGCTATTCACACCACACATAGACTTCACACACAGGGGCACAGAGAGGTTCAGCAGGTACCTGGTTTCTGCATCCACCACTTCTTGCAGATACCATCAGGGCAGGAGACACCAGAGCTCCTCAGTCCTTCGGAAGATTTCACATGCTACCTTATTCAGCCTGCTGTTTTCAAAGGAACCATTTCTGCATCCAGAACTATAGGCACACAGAGAAACCACTCACATGGAAATGGCCTTTCTAACAATATTCCTTTTCTAGAGCCTTGTGTATCAAAAAGCTTCAGCATAATCAAAATTAAGATAGAAATCTTCTTAGAATCTTAACAAAGAAGAAAATACAGCACATATTTCAACTTCCAAACCAAAATTTCCAAACTGACTGTATAGTGTTTCACTATGGAAATTTTTAATCTCAAACACACTTCATTAATTGGACTTTTTTTTTCTTTCCCATCCTCCTATTCAGTCACAGAACTCTAAAAATATTCACTTTCTCTTCACCTCAACCACATTACTCAGTAACAGCAGTTAAACCATTACTGTAAGTCTGAAGTTGAAGATTTCTGGAGTTTTCCCTGTCATACAGATAAGATGGGTATTTAAAAATCCTATTAAATTGCAAAATGAAGCATGGTGGCAAGTATGGATACATTTTATATACACATCAATCAGAATAATCCATTTCAATAGGCTTTAAGCGTTAAGTCTTTCTTTATTTGCATCTCTTACATATCTTTATTCCACATTAAAAAAAAAAGCAAAAATTTTAAGTCTCCAAAGTTTCCAGACTAACTCATAAAAGTATTAGAAATCGCTAAAATTACTATTTTAAAATTTTAAAAATCATTGAAAGCAACTCGTCCCTAACAAGATTCTCCTTTTCAGAAAGTTGCGGGTTCAGAAAAAAAAAAGTTTCAGGCAAAAGCTGCTGCCCAGTGCAGTTCAGCAGTACTGAATCCCTGTCTTCCAGGATTAAAGCAAGAGCCTAATTATCACAGCTCTCTCTACTTCAAGGCAGTTTCCAAGCGCCCCAAGTTCCGTAAGGCTTTAAAAGAGCAAAAACATGCAGGAACTGAGAATTGAAGCACAAAGCGCACTGAAAATCCCTGTTCAAAAGCATCCCAGAAATTAATTCTCCTCAAACCAGTGGCTTCTGTTTGAGGAGAATTAATTGGACCAGGCAAGGTCCTCCACAGTCACGGAAAAGATAGCTCTGCGTTTGATTTGCTTCTACAGAGGTCCACAGCTTTTATGATGCTTGATAGATCATCAAACATATACTAATCTAACACCCTTCTCAGGAGCTACTACACGGACACTCCCTTCTTCCTGAACACTTTGTAGAATAAATGGATCCTTTGCTAATAAGTTCACAAATAGAGGCAATTTAACTAAGGAGAAACATAGACCCATCTACCATAGAATCATATGGGGTTGGAAAACACCTCTGGAAATCATCTAGTCCAACCCCCCTGTCAGAGCAGGTCTACCTAGTACAGGTTGCACAGGAACTTGTCCAGGCAGGTTTTTAATGTCTCCAGAGAAGGAGACTCCGCCATCTCTCTGGGCAGCCTGTTCCAGTGCTCCACCACTCTCACAGTAAAGAAGTTCCTCTTCATGTTTAGGTGGAACTTCTTATACTCAAGTTTGTGCCCATTTCCTCTTGTCCTCTCCCTGGGTACCACTGAGAAAAGACCAGCCCCGTCCTCCTGACACACCCCCTTTAAGTATTTGTAAGCATTGATCAGATCCCCCCTAAGTCTTCTCTTCTCCAGACTAAAAAGACCCAAGTCCTCATAGGAGAGATACTCCAGGCCCTTCATCATCTTTGTGGCCCTTTGTTGTACCCTCTCCATCAGTTCCCTGTCCTTTTTGAACTGAGGAGCCCAGAACTGGACTCCAGATGGGGCCTCACCCAGGGCAGAGTAGAGGGGCCCCTTCATCCCTGCTGATTCTGGAAATCTAAAAAAACAACCAACCAACTTCATGCCACATAGCAAGACTGCATTTCTGCTTTTATCACTCAACAAGTGCAGTTGGCATGGACGAGGACCATCCTTGTCCCACCACAAGCCAATTGAGGCTTTGCTACTGACATCATCTGAAACGGGTTCAAACTACCTTGAAAATACCTTGCTGGGTGTGGGTAGGCAGGGGGGTGAGCTCTGGCTGGTCTTCTCTGGCAGCTTCCACTTATGGTATTAGAATTCCTCACCTCTTCCAAAATGCTGTCAGAGCCTCTCTGAACCTTTAGTTCATCTGATCTGAAAGCAAGCAAAATGAACTCTTAGGCATTTTTGTGACAGAATAGAGGTGGATTGTTTGGTTTTTTAATAACTAATAAAGAATGCCCTTAGCACAGAATTTAATTATGTCAAGTACACCATGTGTGTTTCTGAGGACATATCGTGAGGCTTTAATAGTTAAAGCAGAGACTCTTACAAGCAGGCTGCTTTTTTTTTTTTTTTTTTTTACAAGTATTAGGCATATGAAAATTGAAGGACTCTTCAATACAGCACTCAAGTGTTTGTGAAGCACTCACCTAACACCTGAAAAGCTCTAATTTCTTTTCACATATTCTTGCTGTCTTCTCTCCAGCACAATTCACTGGCCGAAAACTTTATGAGGACGTTACAGGCTTCTTCATAGATATTTAGCCTCAGCTTCTAAACATCACTGCTCCCAACCTCAGGATTCCCTAGAAAACCTCCTCTACCATCTCCGTGCTTTGCACTGCACTTACTGTGGCCACAGCACCACTTCCTTGGAGCATCAAACAGTTCACAGAAATCCTGTACCAGTGATGCTCAGACACATCATCGTGCATGGGGCACAAAACAGAGAGATAAACAGTCCCCTCATTGTCATTGTATAGAGGGAGAAGATGAACACAGTCTTGGATTTCATGGAGTTGCCCAGCAGGCCAGCAATAAACCCAGGAAGAAAATCCTCCATGTATATCTTAAGCTGCCTTCCTGTTTCACAAGAGAATTCAGTCTTAGGACTACCATAAATTATGCATCTGCAAACATATGCATAGAAATCGATCCTCAGCCAAGGATCAGTCAGAGAAAGATTTCTTATTTCCAGCTATTAGCTTCTTCTCTGGTTAACATTCCCCAACCAGGGCAAGGGACAAATTGCATAGATCTAGCCACAGTTGCTTCATTCCACAGGTCTTAAAAATCCATAATATCTCTTCCTTCAGGAAACTTCCTGGTGGCTCTGTGTCACCCCACAAACAACAACTCGAAGCAGCAAAGGCTTAAGTCTGCCATATCTCAATGAGGTGCCTCAGCATCCTATTTAGTACTTTAACATTCCCATTCACAGGCTTAATTTTACTAGCATGCTTACCGAAGCACCTAGTCAATATTTGTATTAGTTAAAATTATTTTTAAAGTTTCTAGTTAATGCCTTCCTTGGGGTTATCCTAGGCGGTTTAACTGTTCCGTTTGCCTGATTAAAAAGAGATCTTCTTACCATAGGAACTATCTCTGCCCAGTGGCATCAAGGGCCAAAGTAATTTTTTTTTTAAAGATAGAAGGAGTTCTGAATTATTACTTTTTTGTGGTTTTTTTCCCTTGGAAATGCAAGGACTATATAACTTTTCAATAATTCTGGAAAGCTTTACTGAAAAAAATTTCCTTTTTAATCTTTCCTATATCCACATTTGCTGGAAGTTCAAAAATCTTATTTTGAAGTAAGAAGACAAAGGGGGTTTAGGTCAATTCCTGGTTAGGACCGATGAGGAGCTTTATCAGGAGTATTTAACCAGAATTTGTACTTTAAAAAAAAAAAAAAAAAACCACAATGAAATCTGCATCAGAAGCTTAGGATATATGCCTTGATCTGAAAGCTAACATTGGCACGATTGGAAAGACTGGAATAGATTTCAGTGGGACGATTAAGCCTGTCCTTGCTAGAGCTGGCTCCAGCATCCATTACCACTGGTGGTCCCACAGGTAACCCTTTGTTTTATAGGATGTGCCCTCAGGCAAGCTGCCCCAGCAACCCAGGGGAAACACAATTTAGACTACCTTCTGTCATGCAGCTTCTCAAGCACTGCAGGTATCGCAGGCAGCCTCAGAAGATTAGTGTCAATGTAGGGTAGAATAATAATAAATTTGCTTCCCTAAAGATGGTTAATGGCCAAGTTCAGGTAATTTTACTGTCTGCATATCACAGTTGCTGAGCAACCTTCCTGCTACACAGCCCAGACCATATTTGAAGCAATCAACTTCAATTGAAATAAGTGAAGTAGCAAGCTACTGGGACATTATTATCGATCCCTAATTAAAATGGACTATATGGAAAATAGTACTGGAGAAGGCTATTAAATTGAGAAACATAGAAACTAAAGCCCAGATCTTTGATGGCATTCAGATGCTCAGCTCTCAGATGAAGCTCCCCTCTTCCCAAGTGGCATCTTGCAGAATTCAAAAATGTTTAAAAAAAACCATAATCTTTTGACATAACTGAAGCATTACCCCATTATCCACATGACCAAGAAGTTAGAAGCAAATTCCAAAGGTTCTGGAACTGCACTGGTGTGAATATGGCATTATTTCAATGCAATTTCAGCTCCCTACTCTCATTTATGCCCATGCTTATATCCATGCAATACCAGAGACCAGTTTTCAGGAGTTTGGTTTGGGAGTTTGTTTGGTTTGGGAGTTTGTTTGCTTTAAGCAACACTTTCTTCAAACATATTCTTTGACTACAGATAGCATTCCTTCTCTATAGTAAATGAAAAAAGCACCTTTACCGTTTGCATCCTTTTTAATAAAAGGTTTAAATTTCTCCTACACAGTTCTTTATGTTGTTTGGAACATCACTGCTTTACTGAACAGAAGTTTTTGTGCCTGCAGATCCAAGCCTAGTCAGCAAATGCAGATATTAATAACTAGGCCATTTCCCTACAATTTACCTGGACAATAAATAGTAATTTTCTAGTGCCTAGGCTAAAAAAAAAAAGATAGATATATATATATGTAGGCATATATATATATATGTAGGCATATATATTCATACACAAACAATTTAAACAGAAAATGATAAATAGTAAAAAAAAATCTGTTGGTTTTCTTTTTCCACCACTGCATTACGTAATCTTTTAACATCTTTCAGTATGTAGTATAATTTTTTTCTTCCTCTAAATGCATCACTGGAGACTAACTAAAGGATTATTACCAATCAAAGCAGGTTTCAGTTTTGCTCACTCTTCCAACATCTCTCACTGGTATAAGACCACGTCATCATCTGCTGTGTGTTTCATGGCTCCATCCACAGCACATTTCCTCAGCCCTGGGGATGGGATTTTCAGTATTCCATCCCTTGACAAGCTTTTGAATTGAGATGACTTTGCTTTATTTGTTTTCTCTCTCCTCTTTGCACCTTCCTGCCCCTTCTCTTAGTTATCCACCTAATTCATGGCAGCGTGGAAGCACTGCCTGACAGGTGCTTCAGCACAATTTCTCCCTTTTTGGAAGGCTACATAGAAGAAGTGTGCCTGCATTAGTCTGCTGTGGCCAAGAAGGTACACCCTGAAAAAGAAATATAGGACGCTCTTCTCCAGTCTAAAGCATCACAAATGTATGAGCACAGGCTCTTGTATGAGGAAAAACCATCAGTTAATGATATCATTTCATGTCATTTACAAGGCCACTGACAATAATGTGCCTTGCATCCTTAGATTGATTCAGGATGTACATGCCATTCCCCCCAGGCAACACATCAAAGAATGCTTCTGCTCTTCTATTCAAAACCAGCCTTACAATACTACTTATTTCAGAAGCCTGTACACTGTGAGCACCAAGGCAGTGCCACCCTGCAGGGGCATTTGTACCACCCTTGGGGAACCAGAGGATGCAGTCCTAGGTCCTCCTAGGGCAGGGACCTCTGTGGTACTCAGTCTAGACATCATTTCTAAACACTGTTGTCACACAAGACCTACACACAAATGATTTCCACGTTGCAAACAAAAAAAGAACACACACACAAAAAAAAAAACATTTCAAGGCAGCCACTAATGTGTTACAGGAGAAGAGCAGGAAGAAATCAGTCAAGAAAATCCCCTCCCCTCCAGAAAGATACCCCAACTCTGCTAAGAGGGAACCACCAGCAGAGAGCCCATGAGGGAAGGCAGAAGACATTTCTGCTGGGCTCAAAGGAGCTGAGAAGACCACTGGGGGCTTCTCATATGGGTTGGCTACACAGCAGCCACCCAAAGTGTTGCCCTGCCACTGGCATCACTTGCTGCTCCTCCAGAAGTATCCCTGGGGAATGAGTGGGATTTTGAAAAACTAAGGAAATTTAATAAACAAGAGACAATTTCCTAATTGGCAAAGCAGAAAGTCCTTCTGAGCAGAAGTACAATCTTCAGTTTATCATGAAAATCCTCCACAGATGTGTGGAGGTCTCAGAGTTCTCTTGATCAATATGAAATTATTAAAAATTTCTCAATTTCTTTTAATGCAAAGATCACTAGTTCTATGCTGCATAGACTCAGTCCTCTTTTTCCCTTGTTTCTCTTGTGCTAAGCAATTAGTAGATTTTTAATTCCTACAGTTTTAAAAAGTAGAGGTTTTTCTTCCCCCAACTGTTACTACCATTTTGAAAAAAACAGTATTTTAAAAGCAGAATTCCAGAGTTGTCAGCATAAAGGAAAAAGCAGCTTACATTACTTTAGTTAGTCACATCAGCAAAAATTTTAAAGACACGTTACCCAGAACTGAGAAATATAATCCAGATTCAGTTACTTAAATAAAAAGGATATTAACTGTCAGAGGTGCTAAGCAGAACAGCATCATTTCTGGTCTCAATTCTTATATAAATTCAGGTGACTTTCTCCACTGCTTGAATCCTGCCTAGTCTGCTCCTGGCAGCATCTTCTCTGAGAAGTGTTTGCACAAGGGTAACAAAGGCCCTTTGCAGAGATACGTCCTGATTTCCTGAGCTGTGTATTTCCATTAGCTGCTGTACTTTAGCTCACTCGGAGAGATCTTTCCAAACTTGGTGTATTTTGTCATCTTGAACAACAAAATAAAGAGGTGGGTGACCCAGACACCTCTTCCGAATGAGATAAAGCCCAGGCTGCTGCAACAGCTGCTGCGATAGCAACTCCTTCGCTCTGAAAGTAATTATTGTTTGGACACAAAGCACAGGAAGCCTGGACTCGCCAGGAAAGCGTGAGATGTGGTAGGAATTGCATACATCCTACTGCAGCAAGTTAGACCTTTACAAATAGCCTGGAAATGTGAGACCTGTAAATAAATCTGCTTGGCCAGATAAGTGGAGGACATCAGCCTTAACCCTATTCCACAATCCTTTCCGCCCTGCAAAGGTGAGCTCCTGTTTCCCCCACTGAAATAGGAGAAACCAAAGGGCTCTGAAGCTGCTCGCTGGCATCTCTCAATTTAAGAAAGAAAATATTAGGAAGTAGCAAGCAGCAGCGTTGGGGCCATCTGGAAGCTCTGTGCATTGGGCAAACCTATTTCTCTAATTGTGGTTAGTATATTATATAGGGTATTTTTATTTATTTCCTGGGTCACCTTCGTGAATGTAGCGATGTTCGGTAGTGGCTTGAACACACCCTTAACTAATAGAGTAGCAGGAGTAGGGACTAATTATTTTGACTTAGTAAAAGCAATGGAAGAAATGCACAGAGCAGCATTGTAAATTCAATAAACTCCCTTTTTATACATGATAGAAAAATACTTTATGAAATGTCTCAAGTTATCTTACGGAGTCCCATCAGTATATTAATTTCTATTTCAGGGGTGTTTAGAGGTTATATGAAGGAGAAAAGGGGTATATTATGGTGGCTACACTGCTCTTTTACACTTTTCCTTTCTCTAGACTTCATCTTAATTTTTCTTCTTTAAATGTGAGATCTGCAAAAGCCTTTGTTTACAGGCAACCCTACTCTATTTCAGCTTTGCTATTATACATTGAGCTACTTAATCTTTTCTCAGGAGTAGACAACAAGTATCTACATCAACATTTATTTAAATATTTGCTGTGGATCAAAGCATCAACAAGTAGGGATTTAAAGCCTAAAGTAGTTGCCTGATGATTAATTTAGACTCCTTGCATTGCTGATTAAGGACTCATTTTACTTAAGGATTCTCCGAAGTTAAGTAGATGCAGACCTCCTCAGAGAAGATTTCACACATCTTTAACCTTCTAATTAAAATAAGCAAATGGTTTCATTTACTATTTTTAAGAATTTATCTACTCCTTATTTTTACTTAGAGCAAATAAAGCTGTCATATTGTGGTCTCAAGAATATGAGTATGAGAATAAGAGTACATGGAGCTTCTCCTGTATATTCTTAACATTAATTTTTGGGGGGGAAGGACATTAAGGACATTAATCCAGTTTTACCTTGCAGAATCATTAAAATAAAAAAAAAAAACAAAAATAAAAATAAAAAAAAAAAAGAGAGAGAAAACATAAATCAAAACTTCCCTGCTGTGATAAATTCTTACTAGTTTGGGTTTGTTTGATTTTTGGTTGGTTGGGTTTTTTGAAGTTAGCTGTTGTTTTCTGAATTTTAAATATTTTATCAGGAACACTAACTCCAGAAAGTTTTACTTTTAAGGAGTCTTGCATTTCAACTGCTATAAGATGTTGGTACTTGTGTTCCATTTCTCCAATCAAGCAGAAACAGCAGTATTTTTTCTGTCTTATAAAAGGCCTACTCTACAGAAGTAACCTGGTATAGATGGTTTTTTTTCCTGTGCATTATATTTCCTGGTGGGACCATGTCACTCCCTTTGGCTGGTCGGATCTATGACTGCATGCTAAGAGGTGTCTTTCTTCAGCAAACCAGGTTCCTGAGAGGAATGAGCACCTGAAATGCAACCTCGGGAGGGAAGGAACAGAAACATAGTCTGATGTAACAGCAAAGGAGGTGTTGTCACACATTCAGATCAGTGTCAATCTCCAAAATAGTACCTCCTAGTGCAAAGGCCACCAGTTCAGCCAGATGACCAAAACCACACTTCGTATTTCAAAAGCTTAAAATATATTTACATATATATTGAGGATATGCCTCCATGTCAGGATGCATTCCTGCAAAAACCAAACAACGAAACCAAGATCATCCAGTGTCACGATGACTAAATCTACATCTACATTAGTAAATGGCACATGTAGCACCTGATGCCCAGGGCCTTAAATCCACAATATTTACATTTTAGGGAGTTACCTCAAGTGAGCTCCAGCCTGGTGCCCTCAACAGACAGCCCATCTGTGGCAGGGTGCATGAGGTGTGCTCCGAGATACAGACCACAGCAACAGTGACAGGGACAATGATGAGAGTCACTTCAAAAGCACATACCTGGTCCAACCTACACGCTTTTCCACTGGATCTGCTTAAACAACCTTGTACAGTCAAATTGCTTCCAACAAACTCACTGAATTACACTCATGCCAGTCACAGGATCATTCCAGCACAGCCATTCAACTGACACTGTCTTCTATTCTAGGATAAGCCTAAGATATAGGGAATTTTTAAAAATTGAAGACTTTTTCTGGTTACTGGAAAAATTCTATCATGTGCTTTTCAGAACTACTGTTATCCTAAAATCTTTTCCTTTGCTCAATACACAAAACAGTCAGAAGACAGATTAAATAACTTCTTCCATCTATAGAGACAACTGAAAAGGAACATATGTTCTGGAAGGGAAAAACGATTTTCATTTTCTTTATCTATGTATATAACAACATCAGAAAAACATAAGACATAATGGAAAAATAGAATGAAAGAATAAATAAGTTGTTTTAATCTAATGTTTGAAGTTTTAAAAGCAGTCATTACAATTTCAATCCTATTTAAAAGTTGCCACAATTATATTAAAAGAAAGGCATTTCCACACTGCAATAAGATGTGTACCATCGGACCTCAATCTGATCTTACTGACAGTGAGTTGCACTTCCAGTGCAGAAAACAAAATCTATTTTAGTGATGGGGATGATTCATATTTTGATTCATAATTTGATTTTTTTTTTCACTAGCACATGGTTAGAGTTTGAAACTATTATAGCTAACCAGAAATTTACCAAGGAAATTATCTAAGATGGAAAAGTCTTAATTAACAAAAATAGTTAACAAAGGCAGTACCGATGCCAAGAGGAAATAACATGGTGGTTTTGCCACAGGAAAAGACTCAGTCTTTTCAAGCTCTGCTGTTGGAGGCAGACTCATCCTTCCCCATCACCAACAACCCGCTCTCTCTTTAACATTATCTTTGTCTCAGATCAGAGAGCTGCCAGATCGATACTGTCTCCCCCGTTTCACTGTGAAAACCACCCTGACTCCATAAGACCCTTCGATCTTCTCTTGTCTACCATGGATTTAATGTCCAAGGAAATTTCCTTGCGTAGGACTTTTTTTTTTCCACCTGTGAGACGGTTATTCTCAGTGGGATTCAACAGGTACCCAGGTATCTGTAAAATCATAGTAGCTACACGAGTACACACTTACACACTGCCCAAAGAACCCAGCTCTCCTTCTACTGAAAAACCTGGATTTTAGCTGTACTCTGGCCGGCATCCTGGGCTACAGGTTAAACACAAAACTGGTTTGGGTTTTTTCCCCTTCTCCTTTTTTTTCAATTCTGCCAATAAATTGAAGAGTCATTTTCATCCAATCAGTTTATTAGTAGCACAGAGATAAAAATGCTCAGGCAGCTATTGCAGAAATGCCTGCTACAGACAATCAGCACATTTTTATTCTTATTACAACCGAGGACTCCAATTCTACATGGTGAGCAGGCTTTGATGAACATGAGATTATTGAAAACTTGACTAAACAACTATGATGAACCCAGAGAGTAGAAGAAATACCACCAAAAAACCCCAACCCAAAAGATTAAGTGCTTAGACTGTAAAACAAGGTTTTATAAACAAGCACTGAGCGACAGAAAAGGAGACTGAGCACGGACATTTAAACGTCAAACAGCTACCAGCATTCCAGGGTTTTTTTCCCATACTGTTGTGGTGGTGTTTCAGAAAGCAAAGGGCATATAGTTTTTAAAAATGAATTTTATTTATGATGTTTTGAAAGCTAAGGAGAAAAAAGTCTATTGATTTTAACTGCAGACAGAAACTCAGAAACAAATGAAGGTGAAGCGACAAAGCCAATAAGAGGGCAAGCCATCACAGCAAAGTACAACAGAGCAATTTACTCGAGTCCTTGAAGCAGCCCATTGCAACAAGGCTGTGCCGCACAGTCAGCATCATTTAAGGATTTTTCCACTCAAACTTCTTGCCTAACCCAGGTGAGCAAAAGCAGGCCTTGTAGTCAGATACATCAACAGCCATGAATTAAACTGTCTATAGGTTTTGCTAAATCCAGTGATTAAGAAATGATTCTAATTCTGATGTATCTAACAGAAAAAGTCTATCTAGTTTCAGGATGTCAGGCTCCTGAAGCAAAAACGTCAGAAAATCACTTCTAGTTCTCCATACATCTACCTCCCTTTTTGCTGAATTGAGAGAAAATGATGGTTGAGTTTCTGATGGCTGTGGATATCACATATTTTACTAGTTCCAAAATTTTGGGTAATGTATCTTATGGATACGCATCATATTTTTCATAAGAAACTGTAAATTCTCCACAGTTTTCTAGCAGTTTTAACTTGTGAGACTTCAAAAATCACTTCAGAAATAGCGGCTAAAATAGCTCACAGAGAATGATCTTTCTTTTCGGGAAAGGAAAAAGTGAAGGAGAGTATCGGTATGAAAAACACTCCATTCTCCTGAGTCCCAGACCAGTATTTTTAACAGTCATACAGGTTTTCCCTTTGATCACTGCTTTTTGGAACAAGTCGATACTTCAAAAGAGTAGCAAGGTATGGGTATCTGTTGAAAAATAACCCCAAAATATTATCCAGTACATTAAATATCATCATTGGACTGGACTCCAATCTGTCTGATACCCACATATCTATTTTCCATGCAATGAGATAAAAATCCCTGCAGCTGCAAATCGTATTATAAAACATTCTCATAGACCTTTGCTCAACAAAATAATTAATTTCAGCTCAGAGTCAAATCAATATTATGACTACCAACACTAGCTCAGGCACATGCTCCTCTCCTTTTCTGGATCAGGATCATCTCAGCTACTTCTCTGGAGCACTTTATATGAAATTGTAATGCAGGTGCTTGCAAAAAAAGACATCTTAACTGGGTGCTCAGGAAAAACTCATTCTGAGGTCACGTCAGCAAACCAAGAATCAGTCAAACTATCTGAAAGTAACCTGGGAAAAATATAACCTCACACCAAAAAAACCAACACACCAAACAACAAAAAAAATGTCAAAAACCAAAAGTATGAACGGTAAACAATTTGTGAACAAAAAGAAGACACATACATATATATACTTGAATCTGTTATCTCCTACAAATTATTATTCTACTCCTGATGTAATTACTTTATATATAGAAAACAGCAAATGAGCTCTTCCTGCTGTCTGCTCTGCAGAGCCAGACTGGCTGAAGGTGGCCTCCTCTCTTTTTAACACAATTATCAGAATTACCAATGCTTCTGCCACAGGCCATATTGTCATCGTTAATCAATAATACCAATCGTCTGGGGATCGATTCCTAGATTCAGGTGAGGCTCACAGTTAAAACACAATGTCATATCTTTTGTATGGAAATTGAATAGATTTTGTCTGGCAATCAGTGAGGGAGAATAAATACAAAAGACTGAAGTGATGCTTTCCTTCAGAGACTCGGTCTTCAGACAAACTCTCCATGCAGAGGGTTTTCATTTATCATAATGAAAAAGGGCAGATCATTAACACATCTCTACAAACTCAAGGTGCACACCCCAGTAAAAATGCAATGAATTGATGGGCTAGCTGCTCACTCTGTGGTGGCTTCACTGCTCAGCCAGGAAACCAAATGAAAAGCCCATTTTGTGCAGAGATCCTCCTCTAGATAGTCTGAAGGGTACTACAGTGATCCCCAAACCTAAGCAGTTAGAAACAAAAAGACCTCAAACCAGAATCTGCTCTCATCTTCTCTACTGCAAGTGGGCCAAGGACTAGCACTCATTTGGAAGAGCCTTCATCCATCCCCCAATTTATTTTTTTTTGACCCATTTCAGGCAGAGCCAAGAATTTATCCCACTCAGTCCACTTCACCCTATTTGCCTTTTTTTGGAAGCAATGTATTATAGAAGGTATTCTGCAATTCCCTCATAGAATTTAATCAAACATGCAACGTTCTTTTTCAGGAAGCATAGTCAGAAATATTGTCCATTAAGTTAAAACAGGAGGAAACATTCCAAAGGCTGTTCTCAATCCCCAGAGCTGTTCATTCATAATAAAAATCTATGCTCCTTTCAACAGAAGTGGGAAGTAGTAAATTGGCAATAGAAGACTGAGCCTAGAAGCCTTAGGGAGGGGAATACAATAGAAAAGCTTTTAAATTTGTTAAATTTCAGACCCATCAGAGCAATGCATTACTTCAATGCTTGCCTGCAAATCAGCGGATTATTTTAACTGTCAGTCACGTTAGTATCTAATGTTCCCATGTGTGCACTGATGTTTCAAATGCCGCAGAGATCCGTGAGAGCAGACAGATGCATTTTATCCCCAGTTCTGCTCGAAACCTCCCGTGGAACACCGGGCAGGATGCTTCACCTGCCTCTGCCCTCCTCCTCCCACCGGCAAAACGCTGCTCCTAATAATCCTCCGGCTCCCCGGGGAGTGACACGGAGAATATAAAGTGTTTGCAAAGTTTTCAGAGAAGCACAAATAAATACATGTTTATGATGCACGATTGGGTCTTTAGACATCAGAGGTGGGCGGGAAGGCTGTTTTCTTCTGATGGATGAAGACAACGGATACAGAGAAAATTAAAGTGTATATTGAGTTCACGTCTTACACGTCTGACAGGGATCACATAAATATGAATGTTTTTCTGAAGACGCCAACCCATTCAGACACTTTTTTCAGATCCTGGTTAGCTGTAAGCAGTAGACCCCAAATACTTGTTGTCAAGATACTACTGCCAAATTTGAGAAAGCTCTTAGAGCTATTCTGTGATATCTAGCTTGTCCCATTATCTCCAATTTATCCTACACTTCCATTTCCAAACCTGCATAGGTGAATTATTCTCTATAAAGCATATGAGATTTATTCAAGTTAGAAATGCTGGCTGTCTGGCTTGAGTTATTTTCTATTATTACGAAGATAATATGCAGCTACTTAATTGTACCAGCCCACAGAGGCACAAATGAACCAAGACCAGCACAGGGCTCATTGCAACAGATGGAAAAACTTTTTCTTCATGGAGCTCGTTCCAAAATGGGCACGGTGCAGTGCAGGCGCTTCCCTGCCTTCCTCCAACCCACTCCCTCTGGGCAAGGGCTACAGAGACCCCCAAGTCTCATTTACATCTTCTCTGCTGGAGGTTTGGGGGTTTATTTCCTGCAGAGGCAAGGCAGTGATCCCAAATCCTTTGTCTTCTTCTCTGCCTCTCTCACACCAGAGGGCCGAGATGAACATTGGCATCTTCAAATGGAGACTATGTGTGCTCTCCTTCCTTCTGCAGCAAAGTTCTCACCAAGCAGCTGATTGTCACTCCCAGGACTGCCCCTCTGGTGTTTCAGCAACGCTCTGTACAACCTTTGCATTAATTTCTTGAGGAGCTCTCAATGTTCTGTAAATAGAGCTGTACTGTGGTTTTCATTAGGCCAACACAGTCGTTGCTCTGGTTCTTGTCTGCCTGCTTGTCACAAGGGAGAAA
Source organism: Scolopax mira (assembly GCA_004320125.1). Taxonomy (NCBI): domain Eukaryota; kingdom Metazoa; phylum Chordata; class Aves; order Charadriiformes; family Scolopacidae; genus Scolopax; species Scolopax mira. The sequence continues at coordinate 14,729 of BJBW01000292.1, read as the reverse complement.
ACTTTTTCAAGACAAAGTGTTTGAAGATTAAAAAGTCTCAAGACAAGAAATAGCTCTTTCTTGGATTTTTCCACAGTTCTCAAAGCTTTTGTCTTTTACTGTTTCTTAAAAAAACCAAAACAAAAAAAAAAAAAAACCAGCAGATAGAAATATTTCTATTTTTTTAGTTGCCAGAGTAATAAAGAACTCTGATCACTATATTTTTTGCATATACTCTGTGTTCAATTTCTCCTCCATATTTAATTCAGAACACTTTAATTTTATTCAGTGTGAGATCATTCACTAAGAACAAATGTTTTGATGTAAAAAAGAAATAAATATTTAATTACCAGGAGACCCAAAGGAAATATGTAATATTACTTAAATTACTCGGTGAAAATCTCTGGAATTTCTTCTTCGTCTGTGTTACTAAAATCTGTCCATACTAAAGATGGTGCTTTGTCTTTACAACTGGACTGGACATCATAACGCAGTTTGGGATCGCTGCCTGGTTCCAATAGCAATTTTTGTGGCTCTTCTATGCACATTAGGATACTGTTACGACGTGTCTGCTGCTACTTTCACCTCTTTTCCTGAATCCAGATATTGGACTGAAAATTTTTATTTATGCTTGGCAATGTAGGTGGTATTCTTTCCTGTAGAGTATTATTGTCTTATCCAGCAATACAACAAGGACTCTTCCTGCATGAGCCTGTAGCTTTTCAATATTAACAACTCTAGCATCTTTCTCTATAACCAGCTGTACCTCATCATCATAAGTTACACTTAAAATAAGAATGTTGAGAGATGAAATGAAGAAACACTGAGGATGGAATACAGATAACACTCATAAAGACCTGATATCATCAGGTCTGAATCACTGCAGTGTTTGGTAGCCATTTCTACAGTGATTTTTCCAAGGGCGGCTGGTTTTCTGGTATTTGTTCAAAAGTGAACATTAAATCAAATAAAAAATAATAGGTATAGTGCAACTAAGGCCCATTACTTCTTACAAGAATCATTACTAATTTTCCCAAAGACCAGAACTTTCTTTTCTCTCCTACCATCCTGAACATCTGTACCTCCATCTGGGATCTGAAATAAATGTATTTAAAAAAATAGACCAAAAATTAACTATGTTATTCCTATTCCTGACACTGTGTATAGAGTAATCCAGTAGTATATACGAACATAATTGGATGTCTCCTCCACCAAAATAGCTGTGTATACCACAAATGTGAATAGTCCTGCAAATACCAAATCTTCTATTGGATAATTTGCTTTAACATGATTTACAGAGAAAAGCCACCTCTATTAGTGAAGTTATGTGATTTATTCTTTGTAAATACTTTTACAATATTTTTCAGAAACAGTGTTGACCTCGACTTCTCTCTACTAATTAGTGCTGCAATTAATAAAAGGTTTGCAGTTTCTGTAATTCAGCTTTTCAAGAATGTCTAAACAGAATCTTTGTGTCTAATTAATATTTACAATATCAGCAAAATGACAAAAATATTACTTCATTTAGAAATCTCATGTCTAATTATATATTTGGTTCTTATAAATGCCCAGACGCTCACAGTCTTCCACAGGATAACATCTCTTGTATCCCTAAAATATTCTTTGGGGCAGAACAAATTACAAATGTGCTTCACTGCTAAGACACCTTCTTTGTTGAACTGCTCTGGTTTACTTACAACTATTTTCCCTATAACTAATAGTAGAAAGAAATTGGTGGGACAAAAAAGTTTGGTTACAAGCCAAGACAGCTCATCCAAGCTCCACTGTACACGGGGACTAGTCCAGCCACCTTCCTTTGCTGTGCTCCCATGCACTTTATATTTGTTGTGCAGGTCTCAGAAGTTAAACCTATTGAACCATTGTTTAAAGAATTTTAATTTTAAAAAACAGAAAACAATATCATTCATTCATATATTTGTGCTGTAAACTATATTATTTTTTAGAAATAGGATGGGATCCTAGAAAGAGGAAAGCACATCTTGTACTTCCGATTAAAACACCATATTTAATTGAATTTCAATCATTTCAAAGCAGAAAAAGCTGATCTTTATGCTCAGCACAGTGTGTTTCAAAAAGGACATGAATAAAGATGAGGTGACTATGAGGACTTCTCCATCAGCTGTTCTTCAATAACATTTTAAGAGAACATAATGCTAATTCCACTTCATCATAAACTTGGTTCTCATAACTTTTAGGTCAACTATATTGGATTAACTCCGTATATTGAAACCTCATCAAAATTACAAATTCACCTATTTGCCACTGCTGATTTTCCCAAACATAGAAAGTGTATTAAAGCTTTTCCTCTATGTAATTTACATCCCAAAGTAATTTTATCAAGAGTTCTCAGCTTAAAATAGGATTACCTGCTCTACTGTATACTTTCATATTTTGTACAATTATATGTTACTGCAGATACAGATCTTACAATGCATTGATTAGGTGAAGGTGTTTGTATTTTATTTTCTTAGCATAAGAATGGTCCCATAACTTATTTCAAAGAGTGCTTACAACTATGTATAGGGAGAAAGTACATATGATAAATACTTTTTATTAATATGGATTATTTTAATAAAAAAAACCCTGCTGGGTAAGACAGACTGATTCATTCTATTTTCTTAAGAAAAAGCGTCCCTATTTTTATTTGTCTTGTAGTGTTCCTGTATCAAAATGTCACACTTCATTAGAAAAAGATGACATTTGGAAGTCTACACAGTAAGACAAATAAATCAGCAGCTTCTCTATTTTGAAAGAAAATACATTATTTTAGTTATATTACTGCTAATGAATAATGAAATCGATCAGCAATTGATACCCTGAAGCAACTTCCTGGGCTCCAAAGAGCACAAGCAGAGTGAAGCCAAACATCTCTATGTCAGAACAATCCAACTGCTCTCAACAGTTACCTCTCAATCCTGCCTGCTTTTGATTTACCCAGGCCCTTTCACAATAAAAAAAAAAAAAAAGAAAAGAAAAGAAGTGTACTCCATAATGCATACAAGCTACAAAAGTGGATCTGCTTTTTGTAAGATGAATTTTCATTACTGTTTCCCTAGGCTCTCAGCCAGCTATGTCAGAAGTAGCAGTTTCACTGAAATCTTGAAAGGCATCGGATCAATTTTCCTATATGGGTTTTTTCATTCTGCTATAATCCTCTGTCGTTAAACAGGAAAAAAATATCACCCGGAGCTGAAGAAAACATCAAAAAAGTCAAGTGGAAGCCCAGTTTTAATCAGTATTTTATCATTTATCTTCTACCCTAGAATTTCTTTATTAAGATTTTAAAAGTAAGGAGGCATATTATCAGATTTCAAAAAATGAAGCACTTAAATACCTGTGAAAACTCTCATAAACGTCTTCCAGCAACTTTATATCCTTCTTTTTCTTCTTAACAAACATCTCAGCTGCTTTTGGCTTTTTCATTCTTTACGAAACAATTTCAGGAGCAGGCACAGAAATCCATGGTCTAGTTCCATTCCTCTACTGGGCTGAGAGGTTGTGATCATTTCTGCCTTGGGTGCCATTTAGAGGCATCACCTTAAGAGTGGCCCTGGGCCAATGCATCTTAATGGTTTGCAAGCATCACCAGCATCAAAACATGCAGACAGAAACAAACATTGGCATGCAGACACCCAAAGTACCAAAGGTGTGAAAATTTAGGTTGTTATTACAGATATACCACCCTAAAGCTTATTTTTCTTTACCCACTGCAGAAAAGATCCTGTAAATAGAAAGCTAAAACCAAATTGCACTTATGCCCCATCCTTCCTAGCTTGACAAACAGAAGCTGACACATTAGAATAAAACAAGTTTTGTTAAACAAAACTGATTTTTCCCTTCTAAAATATGTTTGGTTGATGAAAAGTATTTTCCTGAGTTACTAACCTAAATGAGAGAGCATTTTAGAGAAGAATATTATATCAACTAATTAATATTAGCATAATTAAAGCCATAAATGAAGTTCAACTCCAAGCTAAGCTAATTCAGAATACAACACTCTAATTTACTTTTACCTCCAATCAGTGGAAATTTCACTGTTCTTATGGAAGAAATAAGCTTTGAAGAAAATCACTTTGCTTCCAAGGGTTGTTTTAATCAGTAAAGAATACCCATTCAGCCCTAATTTCAGAGTTATTCTGATTCAGAATTAGTGTTTATTGTGGAGATAAGTGTCTTAATGCGTTCATAAATCTGGTCTTGTACAACAATAATTTTTTCACTGTAATAAATGCTGACTAAAATTGTTATTATTACATTCATTAGTAAATAATGGATAGATTAACAAAAAAAAAAAACAGAAATGGAAAATGTCAAAGTCTAATTGAATCAAGGCTATTCTAAAGAAGGTCCCTCAGAAAGCTATTCTTGAAATAGTACTTTAATTACCTTTATGAATCCTATGGAAAAGGATAGAAATGCAATGGCTGTTAGCCTTGTAGGCGATGCAGAAGTAAGTAGACAGTTATTTCCCAAGAAATCTCATATTGCACAATACATTCAGCTACGGTAAGAAATTATGTGGAATGCAGTTCAATTTAAATTGGTATGAGGAACCAAGAATGTACATCACAGGTAAGCTTAAGAATTCAAAACCGTAAGATAAGGAATAGCCAAGCACAAATAAGATGCTAGGACAATGCAAATGGAAACAAATGCAATCCTTCTATGAGTTCACAGTAGAATATCAAACAAAAGAACTCTTATTGCTGTGACATAACATTACTGAGACAGTCCCAGAGGTTTTTATCTAATAATGGTGTCCAGACCTCTCAAAATTATTGAATATACAGAAATCGTGCAGTATCTTTTTTGCGCTTAACAGATATGGCAAGATCTGTTAGTATATTTTTTAAAAGCACGTGGTAAATCAAATGAAATAATACACCTGACAGCACAATAATGTTAGATCTCATGTACTCATCCCTTCTCAGCCATTTTTCTCCATAGGCAGCATAACACTTCAAAATCTCTAAGCTTTTCAGTTCACCAGGTTTATTAGGGACCGCAAGTTATTAAGGGCTTGACTATGTCGAGTGAGCGCCATGGTTGAAGCCTCATGATATTTCTTTATCTTTATGAGTACTGGTCCCCCGAAATTATTTTGTTGGATGTACCAAAAAAAAACCCCCAAAACCCCAAAACCTAGACAGGACTGAGCTGCGCTTGACCAGGCATACAGCCTTCGGGTAAGTTATTAGTGAATTGTAGTCCTTGGTTGTTATCCACCATAGCACACAGTCAATGCTTGACTTAAAAGACCCAACTGCAACAGCGACCATTAGTTTCCAAAGAACAAGCAACTACAGGACGTTGTGAGGCCTTGGTGCCATGTAAGCAAGCAAGCATTTCTGTGGGAACAGAGGGGAGGGACAGAAAGCTAACAGTCAAGCTGCTTGACTTACTTTCCTTCTACGTATGGTGGGGTTGGTACACCTCCTCCACATTTAAAAAAAAAAAAAAAAAATATATATATATTCACTGCCCTTACGTTTTACATTTTTAAAAGAATTAATAATACACTTTTAAAAGAATGAATAATTTAAAAGAATGAACAATTACAGAAGCATTTGGCCTTTTTAAGGGTACAGATGGAAGGGGAAAAAATACCCACCACAATATACAGACAAGTTGAAGCACTGAGTGAGGGTGCACCTAGGGACTATCTTGAGCAGATAAGGAAAATGGTCTACATATGATCCAGGGGGAGCATTAAGAGCTCCAGTTTAATGGAAACCAGACTAGGAGAGTTCAAGTTATTTGGAGACAAAGGCTGGAAGATTAGTTACAGTCATTCTTAGGCTCCAGGCGCCTCAAAAGACTTGGTTTCAAAGCCAACTAGAAATGAGGGGTATTTACAAATATTTCCTCCAGGCACTTCATCTTTTTAGCTTCAGCCTGAGTTACAGCACATTTCTTCTCATCGCTGTTCTTTGAAGAAAAAATTAAGTTCAAATATACTTATGGTATACCCATTCACCCTTGAACTACAAATTAAGATGCCCTGTCACTTGCCAAACCTTTATCTTTTCAAGAACTCACAGGAGCTGATTTTATTTTCGGTATAATTTGACTAGAAGGGGTTGCTGCTTCCAAACGAAAGGAGGATTGGAAAGACCAGCAGAGGCCAGGAGCTAAAAAATAATAAACTTAGAAGTCACAGACACAGAAAAAGAGATAAAGGAGAAGAACAGAGTAGGAAAAAAATGGCCCTAATAAGATAAATTTAACACACAAAAAAGAAACAAATAAAAAAGTTGTTCTCTAGATTCTCTCTGAATTTTTGCAGCCTCATACATAACCAGCAGAGTGGCTGATCAGGAGGGATTTGAATATTTACAGGACAGAGATATAAGAGATGAGGTGATATGTGAGAATCCAAGCAAGCTTCAGATGAGGCTCATGTCACTGTGCAGATAAAGAGAAAAACAAAGAATAAGAGGCAACTTAACAAGGGTTATCAAGGGCTACAGGGGATAGAAAAGAAACATCTTTTTTACCGTGGTGGGAAAGGGAACCGACCCAGGAATTCAAAGAAAGGCTGACCATCATAATGGCACCAGCTTGCACCACTACTGGAGTGCACTGGGGTTAGTTGGGTGCTGCAAAGGACCAGGCCCCGGTTAACACGTGGAAGATGAAGAGGATAAAAGTAACAGGGGTATGGAGGAGTATGAAAATTGAAGGTATGTTGTAGCAAGGCTTCATGAGAGTAGGGAGCGAGGGAGAATACAGATTTAGTACCAAATGAAAGGACCATACTTTTCTTGACTTCCTGCAGGAGAAATGATTTAGTGGTTGAAACAGATGAGAGTCTGGAGCTTTTTATTTTGCTCCTCTCTCTGCTGATTATTTGCTCCATGACCCCAGGCACAGAACTCCTCTGTGCCTCAGGATTTCCATCACAAAAATTAGAATAACGAGCCTGTGGTGAGGAAGTGATCCTGCAGGCTGCCCAGAGCCAGCCAGTCCAAGGGCACCAACCACTGGAGGGACTTTAAGAACAATTGCTGCTGCTGAGATTGGGCCAGTTTCAGAATAAACAAATAAATAAAAGGAAGTTTAGCTTTGTACAACCAATGAGACAGTCTAACTGGTTTCCAATTCAAAGAGAAAATGAGTTTTAAAGTTCTGCGATTGGACTCAACAGCTCTACCTGTAACCTACAGAATACTGCTCTTCTTGCCGCATTGAATTTGTATGCCAACTCTCCTCCCAAGTCCAAGAGAGAAAACGGATATAAAAATAATATGGAGGCTTCATGGCTGGAAAAAGATATAAATTACAAACTGAAATATCCATACTAAAGTTTTGGCTTGTTTGGTGGGTTTTTTTTAACAGAGAATTTTACCTTCCTTTGCAGTCTTAGAGAAACTGAGATGCAGGTATTCAGGACAAATAACTGCAGGGAAAAGAAGTGCCCACAGTAGCCTCTAAATTACCTGAACAAGTCATGTACATGAGTTCCCTTTTCAAAAGGGTGCTTTGTGGAATTATACCTAATTTTGCAGTAAAGTCTTAAGATAATAATTTGGCTTATTTTTCACTTAATAATAGGGAAAAGGGACTGCACATAACGAATTAGCAGCAGCACCAGAAAGCTATTCCTATAGGAAACTCCATACAAAGATCTATACTCCTTCTGTTTTCATATAATACACAAAAATAAGCAGAGAGGAAGACTGTATAAGCTTTTAAAATAATCATAATCTATAAAACAGGACAGGATAGCTTCTGCATCATTCCAGAAGGCAGGAAAACTACCTTGTCTGATCCTGATGAGAAATTCAATCTTCTGCCATCACAGAATTCAATTGCTTTGGCTGGTTTTGACTTTACGAAAAGATTGAAAACTCAATTCTTCCCATATATTTGGGCTAGATTGATTAGGGGTTGTTTGTATTGATTAGTTGTGACAGCTATCAGCTAGTTATAAACAACAAAAATTCTTTCTTCTCCCCATAGTGGCTTTATATAGAAAGCTTACCATGGAAAAATTTGTGTAGGTGAAGGGGGAGGTACTCTTAAATTGGAGGTCTCAATAAGGGATTATTGTTTATAATGGCTTCTTGTCTCATATCTTTTCTTCTTCTTGTGCCTTAAGTTAACTAAACCCTTAAAAAGATATAGGAGGGCAAAAAATATTATTAGGAAGGCAGGCCCTTTCTCAACATATACCATGAGTATTTTCACCAACACCTGCAGATGAGAAAGCAGTATGGAACTGATAAGAGACAGCTTTATTCTGTGTTTTATTTTACCCTCCTTTTTGTTGCCTTGAGCCAAAATTGAATTACAGATGAAGAGATGAATTAGCTAAACTCAAGCTCTTCCTACAAGCAATATTCCACTGAGCTGTGTCACCAGAGTACAGGGGCACATGTTGATTGTACACATCCATCTGCATTTGTTAGACTTGGTTCACCTTTGGATATACCTTATTCAGAGGGACTCTTACTTTTCTTCCTTTTCTATGAAAACTAAAATACTACCAGAACGCAGACTTCCTGCTACAATTTCTACTGGTCAGTAGGGATATTAGAGCAATTTATCTAAGCTTTATAGTTCAGATAAATACATGCAAGGCATCTCAAATTAAATGCTTTCAGCCCTCCAAACTCATTCTGTTCTACCAGCAAAACAACTACAGTGCAAAAAATGCACTATATAATGCAAAAAATATGCCAAAATACCCCTCTTGAATCCAGGACAGGCAGAGTTGCTTCTCTCTCCGTTTACTTAAGGAAGGTATATAGAGTCAGTAATTAGCCAACACCTGCCATATAATTTGAAGCTAGCTTTGGTACAAAACCATTAAGGCCCACTGAGATCAAAACAACTATATGCCAGGCTCTTATGTACATATTTACCATAGTTTACTTTTTTACAGATTATTTTAAAAACTCCAGTAGACACAGAACCTTGATTAAATGGGGAGTTTTGCAGGATGAGGTAGTATATTTTGTTACACTAACTGATAGATGGAGAAAGAGCTTTTACAGGCTCTTTTTTTTTTTTAAATTCAGCCTCATACATGCATAACTTTGTTTTTTCCAACCATATCTCATCTTACTTCTCTTGCAGATCTTGTCTCATTCACACACATAATCTGTCAGAGAATGACAATATTGCTACACTACAAAAGTGATGCAAAGCACAAGGAGACAAAGGAAAACGAGTCCAACCTCAGCTTTTCCAACATAGCTAGAAAGCAGAACATTTGACAGTCTCAGATTTCTGACACAGTTTTGCAAACCCCCAAAATACACTTATGCATCCAGGGGTTTTTTTATACACTTATCTGAAAGATGGCTTTCTTCACTTGGTTTCCTACAGCTCTAACAATTTCAGTAACAAAATATGTGTGCCTTCATTGATACAGACAAATGATACTAAAGTTCCCAGGGTATTTGTCACAGCAGAATCTTCAAACTCAAACACTTCATTTTCACAAATAACTGAGTTCAACATCACTACTAATGTCACTACTCCAGCGCTTTGAGAAATCTGTGCTATTTCAGGAAAATATGAAAAAAAAAAAAGGTATAAGGAAAAAGTTATTGTGTTAGATTAAACAAGGTAGCACTGTTTAACGAATTCAAGCAAACATTAATGATACAGATACGGTGATTACAGAAAAAACCCAACAGACTGGTTGAGAATTTACCCCCCGCCCTTTTTCAGACGTGATAGGTTGTTTGTATGGCACATCGTTTAACACGACGGTGAGGTTTCCAACCCCATCTCTGGTGCAGCTACACAGCTAATGCATTTCTGGGGATATCTGGTATTTGTAGAGAATCACCTTAAGTGTCTTACAAATCTGGAAGTTCAAAAGTGCACAAAAGACCTACATATGTTATACCCTCATCCACTCACACAATCGTGTGTCTGTACAACTTTACTCTGACTTGTTCTGATCCTAAGCCTTTCTTCCTAAGAACTGCCATTATTTGTATTTCAGGGTTTTTCCTAAAACAAGACCTGAAAATATTCATCTTGCACTCAGACTTGATCAGTTTAACTAGAATTTTAGGTAACAGCCATGATACTGGTTCATTACACCACTGCCCTAATCGTATGTAGCAAGAATGGGAGGAAGATGCTTTCATCTAAACATAAGACCAGGTTTCTGACCATCACTGCAGACCTCTCAAAGCAGTTTCTACTATCACAAAGTGGTTTATATGCCAGACATGCTGCTGAGTCTTGTTTGGGAAAAGTAAAAAATGTATTTGTATAACTACTCAGGATTGGTATATTCCCACCCTTCTTGTTTCCCATTTAATTTCTTCCTTTCCCACCAGCCAGCTGATCAGCCAGAGATAGTTCTGGAAGCTATCACCGACAGTAGTGAAGCGGTGGACAGTGCTCCAAAATCCAAATATTTTACACTCACTTTGCTTCTGAAGGTATCTGAACACAGTAATGGTGCAGGGCACAGCAGAGCTGGGCTGCCATTGTTCTTTTCTGCTTTGAATAATGCATGTGAATAAATATCCCCTCTTCTCTCTTGTCCTTTCAAGAACTGAAATCCTACGTTACCTATTCTGCCGAAGAATAAGGTCAGAGCAGAAGCTGCTAAGCTTGCTGTGATAGGCGTAGAAAGCCATTCTCCATAGGACAGCCACATTACAGCACAAATGAAGCATGAAATCCTAGTAGAGCATGAATAATCAAAAAGAAGCAAAGCACCTTCATTTTTGTTTTCCGGTTATTCATATTTATCGAAAAACAGACTTGACTTTGCAACCAAAACCAGACTGTATGTACCATCCGTTGAATAATATTTGAAAAATACTCCTACAATGCTACGCCGTTTCAAGAAGATAGGCAGGACACACAGATTTTAATATTAATCCAAATTTTTTCCCATAACCTGTGCTGATAAATCCCTGGCAAGGTCATATTTAAAGGAAGCTTTCTTGATAGGAAAAATTGTCTGCATCTTCCATTTTTGCATAAACAGACTAGCAATTGAAAGTGCAAGCAATAGCTGTGGTATCGAGAAATCCCAGGATATTGTTTATGAAACAGACAGCTGTGCAATTGCAACTACAGCAATTTCAGTTGCTACAGTTTGCAGGCATTCCCACACAATTATTAATTTAATATTTAGCCCACCTAAATCCAAGCACACTGTTCCTCATGCAGAGTGCCTTCTTCCCAGAAATAACTATTTTCTTAACATGCCTTCACACGGTTTTCTTAATTTATGCCTTTCAAGCGTAGGCTATCTTAAAATTAAAGGCTATTAGATATTTTGAATCCCATAAAAACACATGAATCCTAGAAAGTCATTCAATGTTTCTTGTAGCATGCCATAATTCTTAACTGAATGAAAGCAAATCATTATTTAAATGATTTAAAAATTAAAAGAACTGTAGGGCTCATGATTTCAGCAGTCTCCACATAAGCCATTGTTTTTATTAAAATCCATTGGTGTTTCCTTGTGGTGTTAGTCCAGGGATCAGTAAATTTGAGAGGCCATACACAACAGAAACCTCATTTCTTAGCACATATTTTAGTATTTCCATTTGATAAAAAACTCCAGGAAACCAAATAAAAACTTGTTTAATGGGTATTATTTCTCTGTACAGTTTATTTCCCCACCTCCTCCTGTCAGTATTCTCCTATTGTAATTTAGAAAAAAAAAACAAACCCTGTCACTGGAATTGAATGCACCAAAATTCCCAGCCAATGGGTACAAGCTAATCCAAATACCATAGGAACAGTGTCACGTATCCACAGGCTAGATCTGGTTAGGCACCTGGCTTTTTTCAGTCATGATCCATATAACAAGAAAGGAGAAGATGCTGGAAAATTGTGTTCTTTCCGAGCCGAGCCATAGAGATAAATGTGCTACAGCCTGTCTCAAAAATCTTTTTATGACTGTGATACCTCTGGGTCAGGGTCTGTTTTTGTAGAGCAAAGCAGATTTTGACAGAACTGTATCTCTTTGTGCCTGTAATAGAGTAATGTATCAAATTGGTGAACAAGACAAAATAGGATGCCATTTTTTTTTCCCCAAGTTCCCTGAAAACAGTAGGGGTGAGTCATTACACAAATGAAAAACTTGGAACTAAAGAACTCAAATAGGGTAAAAACACTCTGAAGTAACCTTGAAGCATCCTCCACTGGAATATACAGAGTTTTACAACAGACACACACACAAAGGGAAGCTTTAAACACCAAGCGTGACTCGACTCGCTATTAGTTGTAACTGAATTTCTCATTCGTTAGGTTAGGTGATTACCATTTCATTTACATGTGGGAGTCATTTGCAAACTTCAGAAGGTCTGAAAGATGTTTCAGAAAAACAGAGTGGCAAAATACGGGATTTGGTAGTCTGTAAGAAAAAAGCAAATAAAAGATAAGGAAAACTGGGGACCTGGCTGGGGTCACGAATATTTTCGTGAGCCTGCAGAAAAGCGAGGAGTGACTTGCTGTGATGTTTTGCCAGTAGATTGTAGCCTATCTTTTTATTCACTTTCAAAATCTCTTGACTTCCAAGGAAGTGCTGGGGCATTTAATTATACATGAATTTGCATGACTAAGCAGTCCTCAGTACTTTTCCCCCCCCCCTCTCCTTTTTCAAAAGCCCCAAACAATAGAATTTTGATTACAGGTAGGCTTGAAGAAAATATTGATCTCTTTCTATTATTCTGAATGAATAATTGAAAATCCCTGATAACCTCCAAGGAGAGAGTAATGCATTCTTAAGAGATATTTTTTGCAGTTGATAATATGCACATTTTTAATACTTTTCAGAACACATGGGACATGTTTTCCAGACAAAGCATGCTAAGCTGTCCTGCTTTGGTAAAGGCACACAACCTGAGAAGTAGTATTCTCCTGTAAGAAAGGCCACATGGATCACATCAACGCAACTTCATGTAAATATCTGAATATTTATATAGTAATTGTTTTTATGCAAGAGTACTATAAAAGTAATATAAGTGTTTACTATTAAAAATATTACACCTCAGGCTTTTAAAATGTTACTTTATGTAATACCTAATGCAAGATTGCACCAGAGACAACCCAGAAAGCCTAATGAGTTGGTAGCAGAAGTCAGCGTACAAAGTGTAAGGATATCACAAATTTAAAAGACCTTCCGGTGAGATTTTTGCAAACATCTCGCAGTAAAGCTCCAGGGCTCGAGTATCATTTATTTTCATGCCTTGAGTAGCAAGATTAGATCACTGCAAACACCACAAATGAATGTTTATCTCTGGTTTGATTCATTGGTGAATCAAAGCTCTCTGCAAACCAGCCTGAAGAAGCGTGTTTAACTGGTAACATGCATCAGGAGATACAAGCTGCCACTTTTTATAAAAAGCAAATGTATACACAGGCAAATGCATGGGAATTTGAGCTATATAAACTGGTTATGGCAGTATTTTGGGATAAAGCTTCTACTTTATTTTCCAAGTTACGTATTGCATGTTCTCTACTTTCTGTATTGTCCATTTGCATTGTTTACTAATATGAAGGAACACGTTCCTGAAAAAAACACCTTAAAACAGATATTTAAGTGCTAGAAAAAAGAAAATGAGAAAAGAGAAATGGCTACATGGACTCACTGGTGTGTGACCTCTCATTTAGGGGACAGGGAGAGTACCACTACTCAATCCCCCCCCACTGCTGCTGCTGTCTTACAGTGGCTTTTGGGGCAGGGAATGGTGTGCGTGTCCTATTATTTTCTGTAGGGAAGCTTGCAAACATGGACTGCTGTGGGATCAGGCAGAGATGAATTTAGATGCCTGGCACTCCAGATTTCCAAACAGCACTCAGGTCTAGAGCGAGGTTATATTTCCTTTCTCTATGGGTCACATATACCACATGTAATGCAGTAATTCATATCAATTTTTCGTAAGATAAAAATAACTCATCACGTCCCAGCCAACTCAGTACTAAACCTAATTAGAAATAAAAAAAAAAGTGTCAGAGAAGGAATCCACTTATTTTTTGGAATATTTCCAAGCCTTTTCTGATATACACAAACAGCATCTGCCTGTCTGCTTGACAGCTGTTACCATATGACAGATACACCGGCGCAGCGCTCCTGATCCTAAAGAGAAATGTGTACGAGCGCTTCAGGAAATAATCAAAACATTTCCAATGCCTTTCCTCTGTTTAATATCCCAAATGAGTACAAGTAGACATGTTACATCCTATAACTTTACAGCTACGAAACCAGAATCTGAATGATAGTCCTTCCCCCGTTTGGGAAAACTGAAAGCTGCATTAGTTATTCTCAGCTGTGATAACAACCACGGGTACAGCTACAAAACAAACACTGGAAGACACTATACTGAATACTTGTCCCTCTGAGATTAATGGGCTTTGCCAAGATAACGCAGATTAGACAGCGGTGTGAGGCACTAACACCAGGGAAGCAAAACAAAAACCTAAGAGGAATTCCTGCTGAGCAAAGTTCCACTTTGTCCTTTCTGAATTTCCTCTGAACCTGCACCTCTGAGTCAGGTTTTGCTGAACATTTCTTCCCTGATTGCACACACTGCATTCATCTCTGTGATGCAATCAAACAGCCTTTCCAATCACAGAATCAACAAATGGTAGAGGTTGGAAAGGACCTTCGGAGGTCATCTAGTCCAACCCCCCCTGCCAAAGCAGGTTGACCCAGAGCAGGCTGGACAGGAACACATCCAGGCAGGTTTTGAATATCTCCAGAGAAGGAGACTCCACAATCTCTCTGGGCAGTCCAT
>BJBW01000291.1:0-96339 GCA_004320125.1 Scolopax mira | reverse complement strand
GGGAATAACGACAGGACCAGAGGGAATGGTATGAATCTGTGGCAAGGGAGGTTTAGATTAGATATTAGGAAGAATTACTTTACTGAGAGAGTGGTCAGGCACTGCAACAGCCTGCCCAGGGAGGTGGTGGAGTCACCGTCCCTGGAGTTATTTAAGAAACGTGTAGACATGGCTCTTCAGGGCATGCTCTAGTGCCCGAGATTATTGGTTTGTGGTGGGGTGTGGGTGTGGGGTTTTGGGTGTGAGGTTTAGTTGGTGGGTGCTTTTTCTGTGTGTGGTTTTTCTGGGTTTTATGGTGGGTTTTGTTTTGTTTTGGCTTGTGGGTGTGTTTTTGTGTTTGTTTGGATGGGGTTTGTTTTGTTTTGGTTTTTTCTTTTTTAGGTTTTTTGTTTATTTGTTTTTGTTTTGGTTTGGTTTTTTTAATATGGTCGGACTCAATGATCTCAAAGGTCCCTTCCAACCACTAAGATTCTGTGATTCTGTGATTCCCTTCACCCTGTCTCAATGTTCATTCAGCCTTGGTCAGAAGACCCTCAGGATTTCAAAAAACATAAATAAAAAAGTGAAGCCATAGCAGTACACTTAAATTCATCATATATAGGTCATATCTCCATTGGAATGATTGAGGAGTCTGCAATTCCAAAAAGGGTTGTGTGTGTACTCATAGACCCATTATAGAATCGCTTTGATGCCATTTGCTATATGAGTATTTCTTACTCATATTTCTTTCATCATCAGGATTTCTCCTCTTTCTCCTCCCTGTCTCCATGTTTGTGTATTTGAAGTCTCAGGGTTGCAGTGAGCTTTAAATCCTGTGTCCATCAAGTATTTTATTGCCAAATGGTCACTCTATTTCATTTGTAGTACTGTAAATGACTCAGTTTCTGTTCTCCAGACCTGATGAAAAGGTATGCTGATCCTAGCCCAGAGAGAAGCAACACTGGAGAATCAGTTAGAAGCATAAGTCAATACTACTTTTCCAACTTCTAAGGACCGTTGCGTTTAGTTTTGGTTTGGTTGGTGTGTTTTTTTAAATAGTGTTTGGTTATTGGAAAGCTTCAAGGAACAAAAGGGAAGGTTGGGAAGCAGAGAACAAGTTGACTGGCAGAGCTCCAAGGGCGAGGAGCAAAACGGAAGATAACACTGTTTATTTTTCCTTACATCCCTAATCTTGCAGCGTCTGTCCTTCCAGCAGTCCTGGGTATGTCCTGGGTCAGGAACCAGCTGTGCTGCCTGGGTGGCACGGTGTTGCAGCCAGGCACCATGATGCTCTGCCTGATGCTGGGTCAGCAGAATCCAGACTTACAGTTCCCACCCCTTTTCCTCGCTCGAAAAACTCTGGTTGCAGGAATAGACTAAGGACCCCAGGGTTCAGTTTGGCTTAGCTTTCTCTTGATTTAGATTAAATAAAAGCACCTTCCTGCTCCCGAGCATTTTAAATTACCTTCCCCCCACCCCAAACAAAACAAAACAAAACAAAACAAAACAAAAAACCCAACCCAAACCAGTCCAAATACATTACACAGAATATGTCTTATTGATGTATAAATAGGTACAGCACATTACAGTACGTTTTAGCAGATGATTACCACATTAGGGTGCTAAAACAGCAGTGCTAGGGTACTAAAAATAGTGATGTTTGTTACAGGCTTGTAACAAAGCCTGTAGTATGCTCTATGTCAAATTATGTGGTATTTCAAACAATATCTGAAACAGTACTACGGTAGCTCAAGAGGGGGTGCTCTAACACTGAACTTTATTCTGTGGTGCAGCACAGCGTAGCTTTTTCAAGAAGATGCTTTTCCTACACCAGCCATCATACTCGCCCTTTTTGAAATTTCGGGGTGGATCCTGACTTGAACATTTCTGTTTCTCCACTGTAGTTCCCTCAACAAGCCTGAAGGGGTTTGATCCATTCATGGAGGCATCCAACCAGCCAGTGATCACAGCAACAAAGGGCAACATTTTCAAAACAAAGTATTGCTGCAGCAGATCCCAGACAGCAATTTGCAAAGCCTTATTAAGTAATACACAGAACCATATTAAAACAAAAAAGAATATTTTTGTTTATTCATTCAAGGAATTGTGCTGGAGAGGGCATATTGTCAACTGCACCACAGTGATCCAAAAGCAAGGAGCTTTCTGAGCTTTCTGTAAAGCTGGTGTTAAAGGCTACCAAATCACAGTGGTAAAGTCAAGTTTCTATATTAGCCCCAAACCAGCTCCCTGCCTAAGCAACCATCTAACTGCACAGTCTTAGTGCAAACTGCTGTCATGCCTCTGTCTCACTTCCACGCAGTGCAGTGTGGAGTCCTCCCATTAATTGTCATAGAATCATAGAGTCATATAGAATAATATGGGGTTAGAAGGAACATCTGGAGATCATCTAATACAACCCCACCTCCCCAAGTGGGTCTACCTAGAACATGTTACACAGGAAGTTGTCCAGGCAGGTTTTGAATGCTTCCAAAGAAGGAGACTCCACCACCTCACTGGACAGCCTGTTCCAGTGCTCTACCACTCTCACAGTAAAGAAATGCCTCCTCATGTTTAGGTGGAACTTCTTATACTCAAGTTTGTGCCCATTTCTTCTTGTCCTGTCACTGGGCACCACTGAGAAAAGACTAGCCCTGTCCTCCTGACACCCTCCCTTTAAATATTTGTAAGCATTGATCAGATACCCACTAAGTCTTCTCTTCTCCAGACTAAGAACACCCAAGTCCCTCAGCCTCTCTTCGTAGAAGAGATGCTCCAGGCCCTTAATCATCTTTGTGGCCCTTTTTTGTACCTTCTTCAGAGGTTCCCTGTCCTTCTTGAATGGAGAACCCAGAACTGGACACATTGCTCCAGATAGGGCCTCACCAGAGCAGAGTAGAGGGGCAGGATGACCTCCCTCGACCTGCTGGCCCCACTCTTCTTGATGCACCCCAGGATGCCATTGGCCTTCTTGGCCACAAGGGCCAAGGGATGGAGGTGAGGCTGACCAGTCTGTAGTGTCCTGCTTCTTGCCCATTTTGAAGACTGGGGTGACATTGGCTTTTCTCCAGTCCTTGGGCACCTCACCTGTTCTCCAGGACCTCTCAAAGATGATGCAGAGTGGTCCTGCAATGACTTCTTCCAGCTTCCTCAGCACTCTTGAGTGTATCCCATCCAGACCCATGGACTTGTGTCTATCCAACCTTCTTAACTCATTTCTAACTTGGTCTTTCTCCACCTAGGGAAGATCTGCCTTTATCCAGACTTCCTCTGATTCCTCTGAAGTCCATGGGTCCAGAGGCTGGCCAGACACTGGCTTTGTGCAGTAAAGACTGAGGCAAAGAAGGCATTCAGCAACTCAGCCTTCCCTGCATCCTCTATTACCATGGTGCTTGACTCATTCAACAGCGGGCCCACATTTTCTTTTGTTTTCCTTTTGCCTCCAACATAATTGAAAAACCCCTTCTTGTTGACTGTCATATCTCTTGCCAATTTTAATTCCAAAGAGGCCTTGGCTTTCCTTGTTTCTACTCTACATAGTCTAACAGCATCCCTGTAATCCTCCCAAGTGCCCAGTCCCTTCTTCCACCTGGTGTAAACTTCCTTCTTCCACTTTAGTTTTTTCTGAAGGTCCCTGCTCAACCACCCAGGTCTCCTGCTTCCCTTGCTTGATTTCTTGCTCTTGGGAATGCACTGATCCTGAGGTTGGAGAAAGCGATGTTTGAATATTACCCAGCTCTCTTGAGCCCCCTTACTTTCCAGAGCCCTAGCCCACGGAATTTCACCTAGCAACTTCTTCAAAAGGACAAAGTTAGCCCTCATGAAGTCCAAGGTTTCAGTCCTACTTGTTGCTTTGTGCACGCTACCCACAATCCCGAACTCTGTCTTTCTATGGTCACTGCTACCAAGGTTTCCCTCAACCTTGATGTCCTCCACTAGTCCTTTTTTGTTCGTCAGTACTAATTGTCCATGATTTACACATCTGTCTTCCACTCCCTCTCAAGTTGCCTCAACCATAGTTCAAAGTACACAAGTTCACACCTTTGTAATACAAAAAGGAATGGAGAGACCGAGTCATACACAGTTCTCACCCATTGCCCCCAAACCAAACCCCCCTCCTCCACTCAAATCTTGTCACAGCTTCCAATTAGCTAAACTAAGTTTACATGGCATAAATAGTCACAGCTAGAGAAGTTTGATCAGTCATGTTAGGCATTTTACTTCTCATGTGTGTGCCTGCAACTCGTAAGATGAATCAGTAGTGGAACTAGCAGGCTTGGACTGTAATTTAGCCCTTTATGCTTTTCTAAACTGAGGGGAGACAGGAGTGATGCTTGACTGCTTTTATAAAGTTCTTGAGTGTTGTGACCTGGAAGGCTGATACAGCCTCTAAAATAATAATTTGTGTCTTTATGTTCTTTATTTATCTCTATTGTCCCTCTTTTTAAAGAGTGTAAAGGCAAAAATTTCTTTTCTTATTGGCAGAGGATGACTCAGAAGCCATGAAATATGATCACTTCAAAAGCCATATACTACTCTCTCCAATTGCAGTTATGAGCAGATATTGGAATAGAGTTGTATGTCTGACAGAAGAAAAGAACATTCTTAAATAAAAGAAGTTGGATTTCCATGCTTTATTATCACCTACTGAATTGCTACAGTCCTTACAACTGTAAATTATCCCAGGTAAAAATGATAAAAGGGAATCTGATTTATTATGATGAATTAACTTATGCAATACTTAGCTACCATCTTTCATCTAGCTATAAAAGCACAGTGAATGTCCATTTCTAATGCATTCGGTGCAATGCAATGGCCCAGGTCTAACACTTTCTTCCATCAAAAGATTGTGAAGTATACTTTAATCAGCGGTGACACACTTTGGTTGAACAAAGCGTGTATTGCAAGTCCTATTGTAAAATTGGAAGAGTGAAGAACAAAGTAGTTCAGTGACGTACAACGTGCCCC
Source organism: Scolopax mira (assembly GCA_004320125.1). Classification (NCBI taxonomy): domain Eukaryota; kingdom Metazoa; phylum Chordata; class Aves; order Charadriiformes; family Scolopacidae; genus Scolopax; species Scolopax mira. Next base: position 91,395 of record BJBW01000291.1, on the reverse strand, counting down.
ACAGCGTGCCCCACGTTATCTGAGAAATGGCACTATAAAGCAGGCCCCAGCTCTCCCAGGCTCACACCACAAACATACAGCTGTCAGCTTTCCATTCTCTTTGGAGATTAAGCAACAGAACAAACATCCCACAGCTCTAAGGCTCTTTAATGGATCAAAGGTTCTCCTTGCTGATACAAACAAGACCTGGACAGATCAAATAATGCCTTACAATTAATATCATAAATATCCAGTTGACATCTTTTGTAGAGGCTGGCCCTCTTCTGTGCATCCCAATAAACTCTTTAATAACGTATCTACGCCAAATCTCCTTTGGCTGGAGGAGAATTTAACTGGGAACACTAAAACAAACCAAAAAGCACTGCATGTTTGTTCCTGGTGAAGATATATACCATCTCAAAGCATTATCCTATTTATTCTGTATTATGGTTCATTCATAAATACTGATTAGTTTGCTTGATGTCGACCTGTAACATGAGTTAGTATAATTTACACAGCATGGCTCAGGCAAGTCTGATCCTTGCTAGATACCTATTACTTGACAAGACCAGGCAGGATGACTGGGATGTACAAGCTGAACATTTGTGAGGAAAACACTAAGCTAGAAAGAATAGCATTTAACAGCTCAGAAGACTTATTAAACAAGTTTTAGTAAAGTAACAGGAGCATCCCCTTAAAATTGAACAAAGCACAGGAGCAATTGTGGAAAATGTTACCTTCCTACAGTAAGGCACATATCCAAATAAGGCAAATGATTATTCACTTGTATCATGTTCACATCACGTGGATCTATGTATCTGCTTTGAACTGCTATATCTAGTAGTCTGAATCAACAATTCAAAATACTACTTCAATAAAAAATTAAGGTTTTCTTTAGGCCCTATCTTTAAAATGAAATGTAAGAATTATACAGAGAAAAGCAGAAGCAGCAGAGCCTTCCCCAGGCCTGATACCGAAGCAGCACACTTGAAAAAAGACTAGTGCCAACACTCACATCAGCCTGTTTTCTTAAAACAGGTAGGCAAAAGAAGCCACGTACACAAAAAAGTCTGATTTTAAAAGACCGTCACTGTTTTAGTCAATTTTCAGACACCTGCTCTAAAAAGAATTTCTTTTGAGTGGGTAATTACTTAAGGAAATTAGGCAGTACATAATATAAATAGGAAATAAATTGTTTTGAACCCTTGCTAAGACACCTCAATGTATTTCTCAGGTGAGTATTTCCCTGCTTTCATGTTTGGAGGAGAGCACGGTGAAACCCAGACCACAGACGTGTTGACTAAATCACCTGATCAGCAGGAGTTAAACCAGCCACAAGTCCCATTTACAGGCACGAATGCTCTCCAAAACCACCAGATCCCTATGGAGCAAGTTAAAGTCTGTTGAGAAGCACATGTCAAACTTTTGCTTCTTAAACATTCTTCTTTATTTAGATTCTTACACATTACACAAAGCGACAGAGAAGCTTAAGGACTGAAAACAGTGAATTTTAGTATGAAAATATCCATGACAATGAATTGACATGTACTGTTAATGTCAGAAGCTCTGCATGAACTTCTGATACTACTTTAAAAAAGAAAAATTAAAAAAAAGTAATTGTGATATACACTTCTATACAGCCACATATATTAACTTACTCTTTAAAAGTGACAGACTCTCCCTGGTAGAACTATGGTAGTTTTCTCTGAAGAATATCCCCTTTTCAGCCAGAGGATTCAGAAGCCTGTAACTAAACAGGGATGATACATTCAATTACTTGGCGCCTCACAACCTTTCCTGCAAGACTCTTGTCAGTATCAGTCCAACATGCTTAGTTACAAAGCACCTGATTCTCTGGGAAAAAAAACAAACCAACATATATATAGAATTGCTTCACAGCCATTTTTGTATCTCATACAAATTTTAGTGGCAGTTTATAACACTGTTAAAACTTTGAGATATTGTTTATTTACAAAAATAAGAACATAGTAGCAGCATTTGACATTTCTTTACTTGTACCATTTCAGTTACTTAATTAATGCAAAAATATACTCTACCAATATGAAATGAGTTTGCTTGTATGTATATTAAACTTTAGAAGACCTACTTTATTACCAGGAATATCAAATTTAGAGAAGGGAGCGAGTATTTTTGCTGCTGTAGTGCTTTGATTCCCTGGGTATATCTGACCTCTGACTGCCATAGGGGCTGTGTACAACAAACCAGTCACAGCTCCTGTACCAGTGGGAAAAATACCAGAAAGGATCTACTGACAGACTACAAGAGCTGTGCATGTCAAATTACTCTCTTGATGTTTCTGATGAGAGCAGAATCACTCATTCCTTTGATTAAAATATGATGAAAATTACGTATTTATGAAGTAGCAATTTCTGAGTGGCCCATGATTTACTCATCAGTGCAGCAGTAGCTCTACATCTTTGCACTAAGGAAGGTTTTACTCAGTAAATCAACACCTACTTCCTCTAAGAAAGCTACTTAACCGGCAGCCTCATAAAGACACCGAGGACTGAGTGAAAGGAAGAAGAAAGACTTTTACCAGTAGACTTTCAGGTCAAAAAAAGAACATGTAGCCTTTTCAAGGGGAGAATAACAATTTCATTAACAAGGTTAGTATGGAACATGTTTTGTACACCAAAAATCTCTAGTCTTGTGTCAAATCTGTCACTAGATTAATGTAAAAAATGTAATGAATTTTTTAAAAGTGTCAGCTGGAATTTTCAGTAAGAAATTTCATAAACAGCTGAAAACTTGTTTTTGCTGACCATATTCTCCTGTGTTAAGCTCAACAATCATAAAACTGTCATGACAAAAAAAATTTTCCCTTCTTGCATAACAAAAGTTCCCAGTTTCAGAAAATATTGTAAAAATTAAAGTTCATAGCTTCTCAACTGTAGTATTTACTTACAGAATACAGAATCAAAGGGTTAGACCTGTTCTCCTCAACACTATGAGGAAAATAGCTACCTCCACATATTGTCAGACAAGTTTATCAAGCTGTTCTATATTAAAAATACTACAGAAGAAACACCCAAACTAATGCGCTCAGATCCTGCAATAAAACTCACCTACAATGAAGCATTCTTGAATTTGAAAGAATCAGTGCATGCAAAGACATTTAAAAGAAAACACAATTGAAAGTGTATTTCTCTTATACAGGGAAAAAAAAAATTCCTTTTCATACAGTGCGTTTAGTTTTCAATATCATTTTAATTACACTTTTCAACATATAAAAATAAACCTAAGGTACAGGCTGAAAGCATTTTTTCTGTTTAGGTATTAGCAAACAACTAAGTCTTAGATTCTCTTTAGATAATAGCACTAACAATATCTCAATTGTGTACACTCCAGTCTCTGGTGAGAAAACTACATCCTTCTGCACTAAGTGCCTACTGATTTACATTATTTTAGCCATTTACAGATCATACAGATTTATGTCACTAAATCCAAGTCTTTCTTTTAAAGTTACGATAACACCAAAGGCAATAATTGACTGCTATAAAACTGAAACTGCCACCAAGTGGCAGGTGGGACACATCATATGCCCCAGTTTGCAAGTCTTTGTTCAGATTTCACATCTTTTTAAGATTATTTGTTTTACTGTTATAATGCAATTTTCACACTAACACAAAATTTAAGATGACTTTTGTCTGTTTGTTTTGTTTTGTTTTTCCACTAAGTGAATGGTTGGCAAAATTAAAATATATGAACTCTAACCTTCTTTCATTGCAAACTAAGAAAAAGACACCGATGCAGAGATGCTTCAGGCCGAAAAGTAGAGGCTGCGCACACATCGCTATGGCAGTACTGCTTGAAATGGTCAGGCACAAAGAAAAAAAATAACACTGTAATAAGGACAGGCATGAAGTACACAGTAATTTGTACCACGTACAACGCAGCCTTTACTTAATTTTATCTCTTCCTTAGACCAAAAGAAAATTACAGAAAACCCTAAACCTAGTAACTTCTCAGAAAATGCCAGTACAAGCCAAGAGCAGCACAGAGAAGCCACTATGTACCAGATTTTCAGGGTTTCAAAGTAATTTCAGATACAGCTGGGCCAGAGGCCTCCATCAAGCAGCAGTGCCATCGAGGGGAGTCACCTTCTCTGCAGCAGAGGGAACGCTCTCGGGTGCCCACGGCTCGATTCAGAACCCAAGCTGCGCATACGATGCTGATGGAAACCTAGTTCAGATGGATCTGTATGAAATTGCCATCAAAAAAATTAGCAGGGAACTGACTAATGAGTAGGCAGAACCCAGGTCTTGCCAGCTGAAGTGCTTTTTGCCCCACTTAGTTCTAATTTTGAAATATGAAAACCTGTATTCTTTAGATACCATGCAACTGCCAGCGTTTGCAAACAAAATTTCATCCCTCACACCTGTGCAAACCTACAGAAGGCCAACTCTATCCTGTTGTCTTCTGCTACCTTCTTCTTTCAAAATCCCAAGAAAAAGCCTATCTGTTACCCAGAAACACTGTTGTGAACATAACTGTGGTCACTAATGGAAGCTTAAGCATGTACATGCTTTACAGGGTCTTAGCAAAATGGCACCCTACGGCTGCTTCTCTGAAGTCACAACATTTTCACAACGTTTTCAAATGAAGGCTGACTCAAATGAGGTCCCATTTAAAACACCACAGCTGTCATGAACTACACTGTTCTCAAAAGGTCGTTTATAACGTGCAAACCCGAGCGATGTTGCAGCCGTGAGAAGGACGGAGAGGAAGAGGAGGCATCCCGTGGATGATGCACACAATCCCCCTGGAGCAGGAACCTCACTACTCTGCTACGCTACCCGTTGGAGAAATGAGCCACTCTCTGCAGAGACAGGTGTCCCACCAATAACAGCTCTCCAGCCAAAGCTTTTTAGGAGGAGGGGAGCTGTGTAACACCCAATACGAATGGGCAGAACTTAACTACCTCACAGATCTGCAGAGTATTTACAAACCAAACCCAGAAAATACAGCATTTGCAAGAAAATATGACCTGGGGTGGGGAGGAAACGTGTTTGGTGGTTGGCTGGTTTGGGCTCTTTTTCGCCTTTTTTTAAAAAAACCATTTTGTAAGGGAACCATTAATTCACATACTATGCACCATAACTATGTGGTGCACATGGACTTACTCGTGATAAATTAGTAAGGCTGCCAATCTGAAACTATTAATTTCCAAAGGCATGTTTCTTAGCTAATTGTACACCATCCTTTACATATTCTGTAACTGATATATAATAGAGCTATGCAATTTCAGGGTAACAAAACTCAGACAAAACATGATATGCTGCAAGAATTTTAATTCCTCCCCAAGGAGAAACTTAGCTTTTCAAAGATATTATAAATAATACATGTATATTTTCACTGGTATCCACATTTCAAATCAAAGAAGCTGCCTGGATAAGTCCCAATCAACTAAAAATATTCCTTTAATAAGTATGTACCAGCAGAAACTTCCCTCTAAAATACTTATTTTATTAGTGAAATGGTACCAAAGATAACAAGTATACAAACAATCTCTTTGCTCTATGCTACTTACACATCATAAATAAGACAGCTGTTGTTGCAAGACACAATCCTTCACAGCCTTCCTGTAAGCATACAGATTTGTCATTCTTTTATCAGAATAAGCTGTTTACCAGCCAATAGCATGTGGCTTAAACATCACAAAAAATGACTGTCTATACTTTACATGGTAAAGCATTTTCCATAGTTTAAAATGTACACAGTGGCAAGAACATTAAAACTTACTGAAAATGAAGAGTGATCAAGTAGCTTCACAATCAAATTGGGTTTCATCACCTTAGGAATTGGGCAAATTTTTCACTCCCTGTAATATGCTTTTTTTTTTTTTTGAAGAGTTAACCATGCAAAGGAAAAGAAAAACAAAATGAAAGCAAACCACAAATATGCTATTAAGTTCTTTTTTTAACTGAAAGAAATAACTCTTCCCATGAGGTAAGGCAATTAAGTCATTTGATTGTATTAAATTGTATGAAAAATAATCTACTCAACTTCATGTATAATTAAGTTTTAAAGGTATGACTCTTAAGAAATCTCATGTAACCAATTAAATTAGTTCAGAGAACACAAGCCATGTTTTATCCTGACAAAAATATCTGCTTTGTCATTCTCTTCTTACATGCTTTCTTCCCAAAAAATGAAAAAAGAATCTCTACCATATAACTCCAGTGTAAATTAGAACTTTTTTCCCCAAATTATTTATCCCCACTTCTTTGCATACAATTCCTTTGACATCACCCAACAGCTATCAGAGAAGACGATGGAGGTAACAATTAAGGCCATCCAAATGTACGTTAAGTGTCCAAAGGGCTGTCTTTGATGCAAGTGATCAGAAAATGCTTTGTATTCAGCTACTACTTTTGTACAGTGGTGGTCCCCAAACTGCATCTTTGCTTTCATCTATAAATCTCTTCTAATAATAAAAAATAAAAGTAAAAATGGAGCTTTAGTATTTTAACAAGTGAATCAAACAACCGTTCTGGCAAATCACTTGCATTCTTGTCTACAGTATGGTAGTGGCAAAATAGCAATAGAGATCATGTAAGATTTAGCCAAAAATGAGTAATAGCACATACCTTTCTAGAAAATACCACATTTTAAGAAGGCACTAAAGCTTCTGCTTGTGCTCCCATATTTTTTAAACAAAAAAGAAATATTTGTTTTCATAATGGCACCTGCACTACTTGCAGCTGAACAGACACACTGCAGTACAGCTCAAAACACAGCTGTTATTTCTGATAATATGATAAAGATGTGCTCACTTCTGGAAGGACAAAAGAAAACAAAATAACAAAACAGCCCCAAAATAACCCAGCAAGCTAGCCTATTACCTATAACATGGCAATGTTCCTCTTAGGATCAGAAAAGTAGCATGCATTGTCCAAAAACTCTAAAAGAAATACTAATTTTAAAGATATTAGTAAGAAATTATTTTAAATAATAAAACCCAAGAATCTCAAGCAGTGAGCAAATGAAAAACATACTGTCAGGGGGTATTTAACATAATAACCGTAAAACTATGTTTAACAACCCTTTCCCTACAGTTGTCATTTACAACAAAAGAAAGTGTGTATATTTATGCACCATTTCCAAGCACATCAAACAGTACACATTGAAGTTTTTGTGGATTTTTTAACCTACAAGGTAAAACAATAAAAAAATTAATCAACAAGCGGTATTTTAAACAACCTTCAATGCACATCTTCAGCTTTTTTTGGGTAATACAGGTTTACACCTTTCAGTTTCTACTTATTTGTAACAGCTTATGGCAGAACTTAACATAAATCATTTTACAAATAAGTACAGCCATCATGGAAATGCATGGATTTTCAGAAATGAATAGTTCTGATGGCATCTGCCTTTTCATGATATAACTACTGGTCCGTGCTCTCTTGCTTTACAGCAAGAAGACAACAAAGCTATCACAAGAATTGGAAGAGCTACTAGTACTATCAACACGTTCAGGTTGATTGCTTTAACGTTTTCTTCCTCATTCTGGGGAATAAAAAGCTTTGGATTGCGTTCCTTAGTTGAATCAGAGGTCCATTCTTTGCTTTAAACCTCTTCCATTTTAATTGAGAGGTCTTCTTCATTTGGTTGACAATTCCCATTCTGCTGTAGTTTGACTTCATCTGTCCTTTGTGTATCTCTGTTGTCCACTTCCTTGTCAGTTTCTGAATTCTGATCCTCTTTAGCGTGATCTTTGTCCTACCAAAGATAAAATTATTTTATAAAAAAAATTTAAAAATCAACATTATAGGAAGTGACTTGCAACTATTTGTATTTTTATTGTCTCAACGTTTCCATGCCTATCTCATCTCACAATTTTCAGAGTAATAGAGGTGTCAGCTTCTTTTCCTTTTATTTTTTAATTTTCTTTTCAATCAGCTGAAGTTAGGCACTTACAGCAACCCATCATCCAAGAAATCGTTGCCATACTGTGATCTGTCTTTATCATCAATATTCAGAAAAAAACAGAACAAGCAGCACCATGGAAACTATAAGTAACAGCTCCAGAAATTAAGATTTCACCATATTTTCTGAATTAAAAAGGATTAAATATTCGATTTCACATTTTTTGTCAGGTATCTGATGCATTCTAAGAGTTCTTGGGTAAGATAATTACTTAAGCATGTGGACAGAGTCACCCAAACCAGCTGTTTTTTCACAGCTGAATAATTCTGAGTACAACAAACTACTCTTTAAAGGCACACTGCTTTTCAAACTCTATTAAAGCAATTGAAAAATTTCAAGATGTTTCTTTTCTCAATCACACCAACTTCGATTTTGCAGGACAAAATCCCACACCACTTTTCCCCAGTCTTCAACTTAACTCCTGCAGAGTTCAATAAGCAGATCAGGACCAAAGCAGCCAGGGAGAAGCTGAACTGCAGTGAAAGTTTATAAACAGTAATCTTTTCAGCCTGACAGCCAAGCTGTCCTGGAAGGCTGCTCCTTAGTTACACACAGTCTGCCACCTGCCTGCTTACATAGACAGGCAGACAGCCAAGGCCTAGCATATGGCACAGAACAGGAAAGAGAAACCAAAGCAAGTCTTTCTGTACCCTATTCACACAAGCTCCTATAGGTCCAGTAAAGTTGAAACATGGACACTTATCAAGCTGGACCACTAACACCAACTGTAGGCCTACAGCTGCCAAATGCTAAACCCAAATGGTAATAATTTGGTAAGGAAAACATGAGGGGAAAAAAAAAAAAGAGGAAGAAAAGAAAGAAAAAGAAGTGAGGGAATTTCAATAATGGCTCCACTAGCATCACTTCACTCTGTTTATTGCTTAGTCACACAGCTTACCTTCAAAGAAGTGGTATTTTTGTCATATTTCTCCCTTCCCTCTTTTTCTTTACTACTTTTTTTCTTGGAGGTGGAACGTTCTCTTTCTCTTCTTTCGTTATTTGCATCTCTTTCTCTTTTTTTCTCTTTCTTGTTTCTGTTGCACAAAATTTTTACTCAAATCAGAATTTAATCCAACAGCAACAACCTTTAAATCATTTACTTGCAAACTAAACTCTCATCTGTGGGTTTTCGAAGAAGACCCCAAAATGTAAAAAAACTCCCTTCATAGAGACAAGGGGACTGAAGAGAGCAAAAGAATGCACGTGTTCAGTATGCACAGTATTTGCAAAGAGAAAACAAAATTAATTTGTATCCAATGAAGGGCTTTTATTGATTTGAAGCAAATTTGCGCTGTTGACAGATTTGAAACTCTCCAATTGAAAGCATACCAAAACACAAATCCATGAAGGTTTTTGTTTTGTTTCTGTTTTAAATCAAAACTGAATCATGATGTTTGAGATTATTAGTTCAAGGGCAGTAACATAATGAAAATACTATAAATTGTTCCTCCTTTGCTGCTCATTAACTTTTATGTTTAAATCAAACTGACCTTCTCGGAGAAGGAGTTCGTGAAGACTTTCTTTTTGTTGTTTTGGATGTTTTAGGAGACTTGGAGAGGCTTCTACTCTTTCTTTTACGTCTTTCTCTACAGGACCAAGAAATGCAAGATCATCAAAGAAGAGAAATAATGAACTTGTGAACCAGATAAAAACAGAAAGCTCTTAAAACAATCTGACAAAACAATTAAGTAAATAACCCTGAATTTAACATTATATATCACCAACAATGTATGAACTATATAAAGAAAAAAAAGTTAAAAGTTCAATGTTCAGTTTGGTAGGAGAAGGAAGGCTACAAGTGGAGAAAAAAAAGGCTGTGCCCTTTCAGATTTTAGTTTTTTGTTTATCCTCATGGGCTTGTCCTTACACCTGATAACAATGGAAACACACTGAATTCAGTAATCCTGCATTATGGAAGAGTTTCTTCAGTGAGGAAAAGGAAGTGAATGAAGAGCCACATTAACACAAAAGGTGTAATTGGAGCAATACGAATTTCAAAACATAACAACCTGAAATCCACCATAACTTCAGTTTACCTTGACTGAAGTTTAATTCCTAAACACATGAACTAGCATTCCTATTGGTCTAGAACCAACAGTGCAAAATGAAGCTCAAGATTTTGTCAAAATCGGAATAAATATCTATTGTTTTCCTAGCAGTCCTTGCTCAGCAAAAACAACGTTACCATTCTGTAACACACACAAGAGCTCACGGTATTTGACAACAGCTGTTTTACACAGATATATGGAATTTGCTGAAAATTGCTGTTATGGAGTCTGATCTTGAATAGAACAAAACGTTAAATTACTGATTGCAAGTGTACTCAGGAACCTGTTCAAATAAAGCAAAAACAGCCAGTAAAACTTCATTCAACAAGAACACAGAACCTATCTCTCTCAAAGTAAGATGGTTTTTTTCCTATCACAGAGCAGGAAAAGCAAACAGGAAGAACCACCAATTAAAAACAAGGAAGTTAAAAACTAGTTGAGAAGGCACTTCAAGATAGAGCACAAATATTATAGTTAATGCATACCAGCTTTTGCAATTCACACCAGTAGGTGTGGATATTTGTATCTTCAATACTTGGAAAGGTCAAGAAATCAACAGAGAGCATACATTAAGATATGCCTAGGATCATTGTCTGGATTGGTACTCTGACAGTATCATCTACCATGACCTCCTGAAGTTGTACAAACAAAATTTTGTAACTGTTTTGTTCAGCAAGCCCCTAATCGAAAGCCCTAATTCAATCTTTGGTAAACAAAATATAAAATGGCCTCAAAACCATGGAAAAAAATAACACAATCACTGATCAGCTGTTACACTGATGATCACATACAGCTGCTTAGTTGATGCATCTCATTTTGAACATCTTCACATTTATAACCACTTTTCAAATGAGGCTAATTAGAAAATGATATACTATTCTGACAATGCTTCCACCTGGGCTACACTGGCTACATCCCCACTTTATTTTGCTTTCCAGCACACATATCTGTGAGTAACCAAGTGCCTACATTACACTAGAAAGTGTTTTTTCATTAAAACTAATTTCCACTTTTTACTTTTCATATTTCAAGTTGAAATGTGTGTCTGAAAGTATTTGTTTCCATCTCTATTACATTTGTCTATACAAAAATTTTTGTGCACCTGTTTTTTTTAACACTCCTAAGCAATACTAATACAGCAAATTAAGAAAAAACAACTCTGAACACTTTTACAGTGTTCCCATGTCTCTTAACATACACAGAACTAAATTCTGAACCTATGTTCTCTGCTAGCCTGCAGATGTCTGCTGGAAAAGGAGCCAGACCCTCCTCTTCCCCTGGTCTGCATCTCTTTCTTCATCTAGAAATCATAAATACCCTAATTTCTAGTACTTGTATACTGTCTGTCAGTAAAGCAAGGTCAGTTGTCATCTAGTTCTTAGGAGGTCCTGTACGTCCTATTCCATATTCACCTCTTCATGAAAATGACAACTACTTGTCCACTATTTTACACTCATCAGGTAAAGGTTTAGCAGTCCAAACTCCATGCTTCACTGTAAACCCAAGCAGCTGACATGCCAGTTTGTTGGATAATCCTCTCCAGAAAGGTTTGTAACCATTTCAACTAGACAACATCAATCATCAATGTGAAAAAGGTAACCAGGACTGTAGCTCTATCTATTCACAGCTTTTCAGAGAACAACAGAATTACTGAGGTTGGAAGAGCCCCCTGGAGACCACTTAATCCAACGCCTCTCTCCCCAACCTTAAAACAGAGTCAACTAGGCCCCAGGTTACTCAGGGTCACATCCAGTCAGATTTTTAATACCTACGCATACAGAGACTCCACCATCTCTCATGGTAACTAGTTCCAGTTTGCCCAGAAAAAAACACAATTTAATTATCAGGAAAAAAGCCTTTATTTCCTGTATGTCAATTGCCTTTTAGCCTGTCATTGGACCCCACTGAGAAGTCTGGCTCTGTCTTTTTCACACTACTCCATCAGGCATTCACACACACTGATAAGATGCCCCCTCAGCCTTCTCTTTTCCAGGCTAAACAACTCCAGCTCCCCCAGTCTCTCCTTGTACCTGCTCCAAGACCTTTATCAGTTTCACGCTCTTTCACTGGACTCACACTGGACTGCCTCTCATAACAGGGAGACCTGAACTGGACACAGGATTCCAGATGTGGCCTCACCAGTGCTGATAAGGGGGAAAGAGTTGCCCTCCTTGACCTGCTCACAACAATCTATCTAATGCAGCTCTGCATACTGCCGGCCTTCTTGGCTGCAAGCACCCCTATGTCTCTTTCTGCCAGCCAGCTTTCCAGCCAGTCAGCCCCCATGCTGTAGTGGCACAACAGGGTTACTCCTGCTCGGGTGCAGGACTCGGTCCTTTCTCTTTGTTCAACCCCATGAGATGCCTGTCAGCCCATTTTTCCTGTCTGTTTATGTCTCTCTGAATGTCAGTGCACTCCTCTGGTGCACCAGCCTCTCCCTCCAGTTCTCTATTACCTGCATACTTGCCAAGGGTGCAGTCTGTCCTGCTGTCTAGGCCACGGATGTCCATGGGACAGATCCTTTATCAGGGAATGCAGCAATAGGACAAGGGGTAATGGTTTTAAAGTGAAAGAGGTGAGATTTAGATTAGATCTTAGGAAGGAATTCTTTACAGTGAGGGTGGTGAGACACTGGAACAGGTTGCCCAGAGAAGTTGTGGATGCCCCATCCCTGTAGGTGTTGAAGGCCAGGCTTTGAGCAACCTGGTTTAGTGGGAGTGTCCCTGCCCATGACAGAGGGGGTTGGAACACAATGATCATTAAGGTCCCTTCCAACTCTAACCATTCTATGGTTCTATGTTCAATGGTATCGGCCCCAGCATTGACACTCTAAGGACAATGACACATCTGAAGAAAGAATTATAAATCCATATTAAAAAGTGTATTTCTCTCACCCTTCAAAAGAACACTGTACTTGTTTAGTAACATCTGTATGAAAAAATAACTTAATATCAACATAAAGTTTTATATATTGTGAGTCTACTAGAAGAGATGCACTATTTTTCACTGATTTTCAAAGTATATTCTTTGCCCAAGTTAGAGTCTTCCATGGTCCTTTCTGAAATAGCAAAATTCTTAAAGGGAAGCATAATTGTGGCAAACTAGAGTATGAATTTTTGGTAACACCCAGCTAACTGCACTTGCTATTTGAAATTAGGAACTGGGTATTCCACCAAGATTCTTATATAATCTACACATTGTCAGAATCTTCAATCATTCCACTCACTTAATTCAACACTCCTGAGGCTTACAGACAGAAAAAGTTTTCAAAGCTGGTAGAAGCTACCTCTAGTCTGTGCAAGACTTCAACTCATGAAATAATGTTAAAAATGCATTAAAACAAGAAGCTGCATATGCTTAAGGAAGCCACAGTATTGTGCCCAAAGACCTCCAAAACCAGCACAGACATTTCATATAAGGTAACCAGAAGCCAGTAACTATTCAGAAGCCATCATACCCTTTTCTGCCTTCTATGAACCATGAACTCCTGAATTTTGAGGACTGTTGGAATTTTGCTTTTTGCGCAGTGAAATTATAACACAGAGAATCTTTCCAACTCATCCTGCATTTCATTCTCTCAAGGTAACAACTAAGATTTGGTATCTAAATTTGACACATGGTACTACTGAATTCCCTCAATTCCTGAGGAATTAAGAAAGGACTTTTTCCACCAAAGCTTCTGAAGTTAAATTAGCTGCAACGTTTTTAGAATATGTCTGAGTTAGTCCACTTACAGAGCTTATAATCAATCTCACAGCCTCCTTTTGCTGTACTGAATTTCTCCAGACTTCCACCCAGCTTAGCCTCCTTCAGAGGCAAAAAGAACAGCTACGTTAATTTGAATGTTTTCCTGTTTACCATCAGCATTGTTAAGGAATGTTACTTTTTACTTGTACCTGGCCATCTAACCAACGCAACAAGGTATCCTTATCTTCCAACTGATATACACTGAGATACATACATTCTGAATGGCTAGACAGCCAAGTGACCTGCTTGCTTCCTGCTGTTCAGCCACCCAGCTGAAGAGTGGCGAGAACCATCACCTAACTGTTTGTAAGACCTACAGACCAACACTGTACAGTATGTAAGTAACCAAGGAACTATGTAACAGTGACTCAAATTCTCTTCAGAACAGAGATGATGTGTGATGTTGCTTTATCAGAACTTGTAGACGCCTCCAACATAGAAAAATGGCGTAAGAATCATCTATTTACTGTCCTCAAGGACTACACTATATGGTTATGTGAAAGGCAAGCACCAGCAGCCTGACAAGAAACTATGTTGTATCAGGCATCGTGCAGAGCTCTTTGTAATAGATTTTATTTTATAGGAAAATCTACAAAACAGAAATAATACAAATTTAATTAGTAAGGGACATGGTGATATTGATACATAAAAATAGGGTGGTGCCTCACTGAACTGACAAGTTACAAAAAGCATGAAAAAATTCTAAACAAACCTGCTGGAGCTACGAGATCTTCTTGAAGAGCTATAGCTTCTTGGGGGTGTTCTGGATCTCTTCTCTTTCTTCTTTTTATCATCTCTCTCTTTTTCTCTTTCTCGCTCCTTCTCTTTATCCCCATCTTTTTCCTTTTCTTTGTCTCTCTCCTTCTCTTTTTCCCCTCCTTTATCTCCCTCCTTGTCCTTAATCTTCTCTCTGTCCTTCTCTCCTTCTTTCTCAGTATCTTCTTTTTCCTTGTTCTGGTCTACCTCTTCCCTGTCTTTTTCCTTCTCCTTATCTTTCTCCTTTTCCCTGTCCTTATCTTTGTCCTTGTCTCTATCCCTATCCCTGTCTTTGTCTCTGACTCTCTCTCGATCTTTATTTCGCTCTTTATCTCTCTCCCTGTCCTTCTCCCTGTTTCTCTCCTTATCTCGTTCTCTCTCCCTGTCTTTGTCTCTGTCTCGGTCTCTCTCCTTCTCCTTGTCTCTGTCTCTCTCCTTCTCCTTTTCTTTGGCCTTTTCTTTTTCCTTGACCTTTTCTTTGTCTCTTTTCTTGTCCCTGTGAAAAGCCAAACACAAATCCATTAATTCACCCTTGAACTTTCCAATTAAAATTACAACTAACTCTTTAGCATACATTAATTGCTCAAGATAAAGTATGGGTCTCTACTGAAAATAGTAATTATTCAATATTTTAATTTTCCACCCTTGTTGCCCATGAAGGAAAGTTAAATGGCTAGTAAAAATTTGGAAAACAAATGGAGAAGGGGAGGCCAAAATCAAATCAAACTGTGATCTTCAGAGCAACGTTATTATACTTCGAGAGAATGTATCTGTTCACCTCACAGTCAGGTTATTATACATGAATAACTTTTATACATTTTGTCAGGAGCGAGACAAACTTTATAATCTGTAAATCCACTCTTTACTGAAAGCGTATCTACATAAAGCAGACTGCAGATTAACTACCCTGACATGGATAATCAACTGACTGACAGCAGTCTTTATTCTACAGTATTTTCTCACACAGATATGTTGGAATTGCTTGGAAGTCCAACAACAATTAATAGACAGGAATAAAAAAACAGGGACAAAATTCACCAGACAAATTCCCTCAAAAAGCAAATGTAAGGTCAAAACTCCATCAAGACAATCCAATCATCTGTAACGTAATTAGGAATTCAAAAATTATGGAACAACAGAACAGGATAACGTAACAAGTCAACTTGTTTGGGACAGGCAGAATGACATATGTTCATAAAAAGAACAGTGAGAAAAATTCCAAGTGATTAACTAGTTGTCAAGCCAAACAAAATCTGATTAGATCACAGCTCTGGCTGGAAGATCACATTTTGGTAAAGCGTTACTTGGAAATGCGGGACTCCAAATTTCTTTTCTAGCAGAGAGACATATGAGTCCTAGAACTGCCTCTAGGACATATAAAAATGAACAATTTTTAGAGAGAGAAACAGGAGAAAGCACAAGAGGAGAAGTTAACTAGCAGACCTTTACATCTCCAAGAGAACTGGACTGACAGAAGTTCCTGTCTATTGGCAATGGTACCTATTCTAGGATTTATAAAGATTCTCAGAGATTCCTTCACATGTGAAAGGTCCTAAGGAGAGTCTCCACCTTTCTTCAATGGAAGAAGTATTTGGCTGTATTTTCTTCTCAACTGCTAATTAGTAGGCTGTTGTATGCTCTGTGACCTGATAACTTTGGCTCCCACCAGGTTTTGGCAAATAGTTCTTTAGAAGCCTCAGAGAAGGACTGTAAGATCATAAAGATAAAGCAGCACAGAATCCCTGCAACAGCAAAGATCTCACAATGACCCACGACATGCCTTCTGGTTAATTCATCACAAATATTTCATTGGACCTGCCACTTCCAGTGAGCAGACATCTCAAGAAGCTCCAGACAATAGCAAGAAATAATCAAAGGAGTCCATCAGTAAAGCCCAACTAGCTACGTAACGTACGCTTGTTACCACCAAGGTCCACAGAAGTGCAGTTATCTTTCCCCAAAAACTTATTCCCTCAAAAAACAAGAAGCAACTGCACAACCTTATGTATGAAGCTCCCTGTAAACGAATTATGAGAATTACAGAGATGAAAAAAAAAATAGAAGTACCAAGACTTCTATTCATGAGCTATCTTCATAGGCACTTTTGTGAATATTCACTACTTCATCCCTCAGAAAATACTATTATCTTGTTGGAATTTCACAGCTCAATAATTAGATGATCAATTTAAAAATGAATAGCCTAGGTAAAACACAGATGTATTAGACCCTGAAATGCAAATATGCCATATAACAGACACAGGCACTTGCGCCCACAGCAATGTATGGACAACATGAGGTAGCCAAAGGCAAAAATAAAAATTTGTGCACAAAAACTTTATACATGTTCCCAGAACGTGGGATCAAGTTCAGCCTGAATTCAATCTTCCCAACAGATGCATATTGAACAAGCATTATTCACTTTACTGTGGGTTGCACAGGCTACACAGAACATTCCTAACCTATTCCCTAAAGTTACCTATTTTCAGTCAGCTTGCATGCTGGTATAAATGTGGTTCTTCAGTGTGGTAATTTAACCCCTACGAGCACCATGTGAAGTACTATGAAGAAAATTAACTCTATCCCAGCCACAACCAGTACACTCAGCATTACAATGTACTTTCTGTTCTTTTGTCCCACAGACAAAGCCCAGGGACAAACTACAGCATTTGGAGATTCCACCGTTTACCACCACCTAAAAAGTCTGATAAGGTTTTTTTTTTTCAAAAACTCTATACTGTGTTCTAAGAACAGTGTATTTTCTTAGGAACTGAACTTACCGAGAATGAGAGCGACTTCTTGATTTTCTCCTTTCCCTAGATCGAGACCGTTTTTTCAGAGGACTCCTAGATCTGCGTCTGTCCTTGTGTCTTGAGAGTGATCTGTTGCCAGATCTACTTCTATATGAACAATGACAGAAGAAAAATACTTTAATGCTGAAACTTCTTTAAAATTAGGTCAACCAACAAAGGGAAAAAAAACTTAAAACTTGCTTCACTACATAAAATTATACAGTTACACCTCATTAATAAACTGCCTACCAACACCTTTGCAAATATGCATACTTTATGCTTCACCACGCACCTTTGGAACAAGGCGCCATTTAAGTAATAAACATGTTGCATAGTAGCTTCCATGAACATTACAGAAAATATTAATTCATATCATATTAGGTCAGGTGTCCCTAGTAAATTACACTGCATAAACCTTATTACAGCCAATTTGTAACAGCTTGTAAAAACAGTAAGTTACTTTTTGGTTTTCTTTGGATCCAGTCACTTATTGCAGCCTTGGTCACTGAAGAAAGATAGCTTTAACTGGTCTCTTTTTGCATTGTTCACCACCCTTACAATTTAAATAAACTTTTAAAAACTCAACAGAAAAAAAAAAAACCAACACTATCTGTGGCTTAGCATTTAGTCAAGTTGAAAGGATTTGTTAGCATAGATTTCAACTACAGGAAGTCTCAAGAAAAGGAATGAGCATTTACTACATGATAAATATGGAATGCAAATAAAGTGTAGATAATCTGATAAAAATCCTATTAAATTCTTCTGGTAAACATATATTTTATAGTCGCAGATTTGATGAAGAAAAAACTAAAGATGAAGAAAAATCAAAAAATTACTATATTTTTTTCCAAAATATTCTCTGTTTTCAAAAGATCATCCTCCCTTACAAAGCAGAAATAAAAATCTGACTTTGAAAACTACGTTTCAAAAAACCATTGGATACTTTGCCTGAGAGGTTAAGGTACCATGAAGTTTAACTTACCAAAGACAGAAAGGCCATGTAAATTACTTAGTAAATCCTGAAGAACAGTGGATGTACAAAAGATACCAGCTCCACCTGTCTTCTGCAGCTCAAGACACACACAGTAATATATACCGAGAGGAGAGGCAACCATTTTTTACCTACAGCTTTGCTCTGCTAATCACTGCAGAAATACAGACTAACTACAGGGCAAATTAGTTACAATTGAGTCAAAATAAGACCTTGAATAAATTTTCTAATCACAGAGATGAAAATTATTCAAGTGTTTTATAAAACAGTGAAACATGGAAGTGGTATGGGTAGCTTATTCTTAGGGATTTAGTTGTTGCAACAGATCAGACTGGCCTTTCTTTTTCAGCATGTTCTCAAAACTGAAAATAGTAGTGGTAAATCATCAGAAAAAAATAAATAACCTTTGAAAGTTGCTTAAACCACAAGATTTCCACATATGAAAAAAAAAAAGCATGTTTATCTCCTAAAAATCAATTTTGTTTGCGTCAACAAAAAGTACTACTGAGATTACTGCAGCACTATACAAAACACAGACTGTTTTTCACTTATGTCCTGAGTTAGAGAAACAGCAGAGAAACAAGCAACACGGAAGTGACAAAATGTTTCTTCCTGCATTAAGAAGGTACCTAAAATTTTAATTTCACATACTGTTGTCTTGCTATTGCAAAACTGAAGCCTGTATTTAAACTGCATTTGTTTGGTAGCATAATTGATGATAACTCCTCCTGGCCAGCTTTTCAGTATCTAAAGGAATTCTAGATGCCTTATTAAAAGATGATGTGTAACACAATGCAACAGAGCTTTTGTTGCAACACTGACAACACTTGCCTTTTTAAAGTGTACTTTATCAAATACCTTTTGAATTTTATTTTTTTCTTTGGTGATACAAAACATATCCAAATAACTTTTGATTACGTAAATGTTCTGAAGACATTCCTGACATTGAAAGAATCTGAACCATTTCAGGAAGCATTTCAAAGACTCGCATAGCAAGACTGTCTCATTTCTCATTCTTGGACAAAATTTCAATGTTTATACTTTATGGATGACCTAGTAATTTTATTTCCTCCCATATTCCAAAGTCTGTTTCAGAACAAATTTAGCAAAGCAAAAAAAAATCTGAAGAATGAAAACATGCCCTTCAAGGCTTTTTCTTACACTTTTAAAACCCATAGCCTTATATTTACACTACATTAACTAAAAATACAGCATTTGTTAACCTGCTATTTCAAAGTTCAGGTCATCAGGACTTTCTACTAGCAAAACCATCCACTCTGTCTGCTCAGGAAGGTAACAGTAAACTACATGTTTGATCCACAAAATACAGGTAACTATTTCTTTTTAAAATACAGGTCACAAAATTGTATTATGCTATATGGCACAAAACATACCATAAAACCATAGAAATGGCTATGCTACATGGCACAAAAGTTGCCTTCCTTAAAACATTTAGTATTTAGAGGGAAAGAATATCCATTCAGAGACAAAGTTCCCTATTACTTTGATCTGCTCAGTGTAAATTAGCCATCTCTACAGGGACACTTGTCTTATAACTCAGTAAGAAATCTCAGTAACCACCACTACTAAAAAAATATTATCCCAGTATGATTCAAAATAAAACCCACACCTACCTGTGTTTTGAGTGTGATCTTTTTCTTCTAGATCGGGATTTTGAGCTAGACCTGGATTCTGAACGAGAATGGGAACGAGATCGACCGCCTTTTCTTTCACTGCTCTTTCCAGACTCTGAGAGGAAAAAACCACTTTGCAGTGTAAGCTCAGAACATTTAAAGATCCCAGTTAACAATCTGGCACAAGTGGAATGTACCACATATAGTGCAAGGGGCCTACTCTTTGCATATCTTCCTTCTTTGCAAATAGCCTTCAGAAACATCCAAGAAAGTCATTGCATATACTCGTTGAGTGCAGCCATCCTGCAGCAGTACACATAAACCAGATAATTATAAACAGCTAGCTCTATTAGGAATGCGATTTATGTTGCTGCCACAATGCACAAGATCACAACATGTTCTCCTCCTGTCTAGTATTTAATATAACTACTTGCTTATTTTTTTAAATAACCTGAGAAGAATTGAGTAAATTTAGAGGGCAAAGTATTTTTTAAAACAAGCAAAAATGTAAATAATAATAATCACTTTCTATACTTTTAGATATTTAAACCAAATGCCAAAGTTTTATTCCTCAAATACTGTTTTGCAGGAGGAAGGGATGGAGGTGACAGGGTGAGAAGTTTGATCCAAAGGCCAGGAATTCAACAGAAATCTTAACAGTGACCTCATCAGAATTTGGTTTAGACTCTAAAAGGTTTGTTACTCTGCTGCTTAACATTGAGGAAATGTTAGAAATATTTTTCTTCCAACCCTAAGAAAGAACAGAATCCCCCATCCCGAACCCCCCCCCCCCCCCCCCCCCCCCCCCCCCCAAGACTCTGCACTACCTAACCTGTGTAAGACAATGTCTGGGTTTGTTAGTAAGAAGAATGACAAAATCTCACTGATGAAAAGGAAAAGGAGGATCTCAACTACAAGTTTGACAAATTGAGAATTTTTTTATGCTGTGGTATTGCAATCAGTTTAGGTCAGGATAAATCAGCATTGCAATGTCTGTCTAACCTCTCAACCCACCAACACCTTTCTCTTTGACCTGGCATTTTCATTGGGGAAACCAATTTAGATGAAAAAAAGTCCTTTACAGTATGTAAATTTTTATCCCTGATTTGTTCTCTGATCCCATTTGCTATGAGCATGTTCCCAGTCTTGAGCCAGCATGAAAAAGAGCTAGTGCAGGTACAAAATTAACCTGCTTGCTTTCAGAACCATGCTAGCTCCCTCTAATCATGCTACTGTGGCAATAAATGGATGCTAGAGGAGAACAAAGCAAAATATAAAACATTTTCTTTTAAAAGTTTGCAAGTATTTAAAAAGCACCAACATTATGTATTCATTTAGTATTAACTTCGCATTTTTGAAAACATTCAGTGAACATGTATCTGGAAATTAAACATGATTAAATAAAAAGTGAGCTTCATTCCACTGCTTTGTTGTATTAACACAATTTTCATAATTTTCTTTTTTTTCCAATGCATATTGTTCACTTTTGAAGTACTGTTTTCCTGTGTGTGAAAATGCTCTTTACAGTGTGTGCCAAGGTACCTAGAGAACTTGTCTGTTAGGTAATAAATATAATATACCTACCTGGCTCAATAGCAGCAGATATGAAAGACTGAGCTTCTCTTACTCGCTTCATCACTTCTTCCAGTTCCTTGGCAGCAGCTTGTGGTGTCATTTCAGGAGGCTTCACTATTGCATTATTGGAGTGATTTATTCTAAATTAAGGAAAAATAAAACCTTTAACTCCCAACAACTTGAAAAGGGAAAATGAAAAACAACTCAGAAAGAACAATACCTCAACTTCCATGTGTGACTAAAAACTTTAAAGTTCAGCAGAACTATAGATTTTTTTAAACATTCATCTATTTTAAGTATCTGAAATGTCTTCTATTCCTTTCAAATCTTACCACTTTTAAATAAACGTGGCACAATATTTCGTGCTAAAATATTTTCTAATACAAGTCCAGGAATCTGCTTCTTTATTTCAAGTAAAATCTCTACATTAAGGACTACTAACAACATAAACATCACAGAGAAAGGTTAATTAGTACTTTGCAGATTCTTTCACTATTATAGCTCCTACTACCTCAACATTAAATACAAATATATTTTACTCAGTGTCATCCATATTTGTCTCAGAGAAAGTTATGCCCAACCTTGAAACTGGAGTTTATAAAAATGTTCCAGTTTGCTAACAATAGGTCCTTATAAACAAAAAATATTCATCACAGCAGCTTCCTGAACATCAGAGTCATAAATGTATACCGGTACAAAGAAATCTCTCATTTAATAGTCATAATTAATTTCTTACTTTAGTGGCCTGTCTCCAAACATAACTCCATTAAAGGCAAGAGCTCGAGGTACAGAATTTTGGTCTGCAAATTCCACAAAAGCAAATCGTGTTGGTTGTGTCTCATCACCTGCCATTCGCACAAATTTGACTTCTCCAACTTGCTTAAAGAATTCAAGCAGCTGATCTGCTGTTGTAGTCTAGAAAAAGTTGAAGAGCTCAGCTGAAGTAAAATGTATAATTAAAAACACTTATCCAATATATCAATAAAAGCTACAGATTTTTGAAATTTATCTCACCAACATTATAGAGGCAACATGAATTTGGCAATGTTACACTTTAACAAAGAGTTATTCTTTCTTCCATTAATCTAAAGACCATATTACAATCTTAAGTAGTGCAACCACAAGCACTGGTCCTACATCTAGGTTAGAGAAGCATTTGTAAAGGACTTCGAACTTTTTGGGCAACTCAGTTGAAATAAATGAGGAGGAATTTTCTTAAATACCTGTGCCCAAACTACTGCCTGTGAATTTCAATCAATTAAAAAAAACAGTATCAAACCAATATTACAAGCCTTAGCTTTTTTTTTTTTTCTCTACTAGCTTCTAGCTTGTTTTATCACAATCAACAGCACTTCTACACTCTGGTAGCTACTTTGGCAGTCAAAACCCAACAAAACAAAATACTTATATTGCCATCAGTCAACACGAAATAATTTTTCAATTAATTCAATCAATTGCTGAAAAAAACCAAATTTCTGACAGAATTGACTTTCCTGTTAAAAGCAACTCAAAGGTGCAACTGCCACAAGAACACATTACTCCATCTTGCTGTACTTAAGCACCTGCACAGTGCTGTGGGGGAGAGCTACCATGGTCTCATGACTTCTGAGGCAATGTCCAGCTAACACAACCCAGCTGGACATTTGAACAACCAACACAATCATGTTTCTTGAATTCAGCAGCAGTGTCATTTCTCTGGTATCCTGCCAGAATGAATTCCACAACCTGGTCTGGCACAGGAGCATTCAAAATTTTAAGTATCACTAGTAAATAAAAAGATTATTTTTTTTTTTAAATTTCTATTGCCACTAACTAACAAAAATTCTCTAATGTATAAGATTAGAATTCATAAACAACATTTTATGCCTTCCATTAGTATTTCCATTACACACAGAAAAAACCTACCTGGGAATTCAAGTTTCCAACATAGACTGTTCTCCTGATTTCATCAATTTTGGATGGATCAACATTCCCCATAATTGGTGGTTGTGGTATTTCTCCCAGTGCTGTAATGTTAGGGTCCAATGCTGCTGCTGGTATAGCCCCCAAAGTGCCAAGTGAAACACCAAGCTGAAAAAAAACCAGAATATGCTTTCCAATTAACACTGGTGGGAGATACTTTGCTTGTTAATGCTTGCCTACCTTGTGTCTTTCTGTAAAATAAATCTAATGAACACAGGCAATACTTTAAGGTCCCAATGACCACATTTTTATAGAATAAAAATCTATCTATAAGTAACCTTCTATAGCTCAGATATTCAGTGGGCTATAACTTAACATCTTCTGAAGGGGTATGGCCAGGGATGCAGTATATAAATTAGAAAACATATTGGCTTGAACTTGTAATGCTTACAGTCAAACTGAGTAAAACGCCTTCAGACACTACTATTTATTTATTTAGTGCCACAAGTATTAAGAGTAGATGAGGAACTACTGATCCCTTGCCTGGCAAGGAAAGGAGGGAATTTGCAGTGCCCAGCATCAATTTTTTCTGTAATAGTTAAGGGTCAGATAAGGTACCTTTTGGACAAGCACATCACATAATGCAAAATTAATTACAATTGAAATGTGAAATGTAATTTCTATCCCTACGAATATAGTCACTTCCTAGAGAATGAAGATAACACATCTCTTATTATTGCAGCTGGGAATTGAAATGTCTCCTGTGGAATGTTAACAAAAAAACTCACTGAAAAAACACTACTATATTGGTCTGCTGAGTTCCTGGTTTGAGTTTTATTTTCTCCTCCCAAAAAAGCAACTGTCTTTCCAGCGAACAAATGTTCTAACAAATGTGAGAAAATTTCAACACCAGTAATTTTTTTTTTTTTATGTAAAAGAGAAAATTACTCTATTTTCCCCGAAAGGGTCACAGCAGCCTGCTGCTTACAAAGGCAAAAGGGAACTGAGCAGAAGAAGCAGCAGCTAGCTCCTATGCTTCTTGTAGTGAAAATATTGCTGGGCAAGGAGTCAAAAACCCTGTCATGAAGATATCAAGTACAAGAAACTTAGTGCAGCATTTTATTATTCAAAAGAATTCTCAATAGTCAATGTGACTATTATGTTGTAACAAATGTTTAGGAGCTGGACAGACTGCCACTGGGCGAAGTTAATGGGTCGAGAAAAGAACTAAATGGACACAACCAAAATCAGTACTTACCCATTATTTTGCAAAATAATAATCCAGAAGAAAAATGCACATCTTGTGATCTACCCTTAGAAGAGGCACTGCAGCTAAACCCTCACTGATCAGGCATACAAGGGGACAACATCCATGGATTAGATAGTTCATGTTCTCTGAGCACAGAAAAGGCTATTGACTATAGTGGAAACCAGAGATCAAACAGCAACGAAATTTCACTTACTGTAGTCAAAGGAGTTGGTGTAGGTATAGGAAGCAACCCTGCACCAGGCATCAGGCTTGTCATAGTAGGAGCAGGCGCCAACAGAGAAAGGGCTTTGGCTTCATCTGGGATTTTACCTGAAGAAGCAAATGAAAGCGTTACACAGAGTTGGAATGCTACATAGATGTTACTCTTTCTACGATTTTACAATTACCCTTGCATTTAAAAACGTAATAAATAACAATGAATCTATCTACCAGATCCTTACAAAGAAACAAATAAGAACTTAAGTTTTTCCTTTTACCCTGTTCTACTAGGAAAAACAAAAGTGAGCAAAACTTCAAAGACTAGCAATCTCATTAATGGATTATTATTTTAAAAACTGAATAATGTATACAATTATTTAACACTTTGAGCTATGGGTCACCTGTACTGGAAACTTAATGTTCATGAACCAAACGATATCAAGCATGGACGCTTTCCCAGGGCGGTGTTTTCGCGGTGATCGAAAGTTGTTTTACACATGACAACCGTTCGTGTTGGCTGCATCACTAATAGCACACAGAACATCAGATACAGAAAAGAAGAACATTTTTTAAAGTTTAATCCCCAGAAATGGCAAATAACTAAATCAGTAAAAGAAAAAAAGAAAAAAAGAAAAAAAAAAGAAAAAACCCAAAGTATATGCTAACTGAAATTTGTGCTTTTTTGTTTCCTTAATCCTCTGGTGCTACCTACTTTGGATGTAAAAATAAATAAAAATCAAATAAAACCTACTGAACTACAGCGACTCCACACAATACATACAAGTGAAGCTGGAGGTGGAGGAGGGGAGAAGAGAAAATATTTAGATTTGTATTGTCTCATATTCTAGGTCAACTCAGTTTATCTGAAACATTGATAAATTGTCTTGATGTTTACTGAGATTGAAGAAAATCATAACTGATCCACTAAGTAAGCCGTATTTTCCCCAAATATGTATTTCCTACTATTTCAATTGGATTATATTCCCCTTCTATGATAAAAATTTAAGTAATACCCAATCTGAATTAAACACAGGTTTCATTCAACGTTAGTCATAATTAGACTGCTAAATGAACCCCAAAAATCTTAAAAAATCCAATGATTTAATAGTTAAACCATTATGATTGCAATTAAATGTACATATTCAATTTGAAATTGAAAGGGATTTAAACTGGTACAAACATTAAACACCAAACTGAAAAATGAAAGAAAGAAATTCTAATTATACCAAGTATTGATACCTATTAAAAAATTACTGGCTTAGGTCTATTTATGCTATCCAACTGAGCCCTTTAGTACTACCCCATGCACTTTATTAAAGTAAATGCTTTTATTTAATCATAGTTTTAAAGTCAAGGTAAATACAAATACTGTGTCAGTGGATTTTATTGCTTTGGTTCAAATTGTGTATTAACTATACACCCCCTAACCTAGAGATTTTTATATTAATAAATTAATATTCTTATCAAAAAACAAAATATGAGGTAAGTTTCAAAATATTGTGCAGTTTTAGCTATATGAGTTCCAACAGACCTAACAGGAAACATACTACTCTACTTTAAAAAAAAAAAAAAAAGAAAAAGAAAAAAAAGTGTTGCAAACCTGTTCTACAGATCTGCAGAAAACTGGGTTACAGTTGGATATGACCAAAGGACAAAACAAATCTAAATGAAACTTAATTTATATGTAGCATGGGTGGAATAGAAAAGATAAAATAACAGTACCCATTTTTTCCTCATGCTTCCTATTTACACTTATATTATTTATGTTAAATTTTGAGGCACTTTGCTCCTTAACATGTAACAAACCACTTGACTTTTCTATCTAAAGGAGAAAAATAGGAAAATTGTTAGCACTTAGGAATTAACTGTGCAATAATGACTTCCAGGGCTTTTTACAAAACATGCATGAATCTGAGACATCATCACAATGTTCAGCACTTTTTACAGCTCCCATTTTGAAGTCAGGCATGCAATGAGAAGTGTACCTGATCTGCCTGACTGCTCATGAGTATCAGGTCTTTTGCTGCCTACTAGCTAACTAACAGGCTTTCAAATATACAGCTCCAGCAGCTGTGCATGCAAATTAGGCATAGAATTATGTACTGGTTCTTCTGAAAATTAAAATACTTAAGTGTTTTCAAATGACGAATGAACCAGACCTTATGCTGAACAGCTAGCTAGCATCTTGCAACTAACTGGATGTTCATGCAGCTTTCTACAGGGTCAACAGACATGGCTCAAGTAAATCCAATGGCAGAAATGGTTGTTGAAGTGGTGTGTCTGCATTCTAATTCAGATCCTTGGTCAGTAACGTACATAAGTATATGCCTAATTTAAGCCTGCGCTTACATACAGCCAATTCAATATACACTTAGCCAGATAAACTTCAGAGTTGCTCAGGCATTTAGCCCTTTTAAATAGGAACTGAGTTAAGCACATAGCTAAACAGACAAGGAGTCAAGTTCAGAAAAGTATATAAATACAAGCCTAAACTTTAAGTATATTGGTCATCTAGCTGAAGTAATTGGAATTACTCATTTGCTCAAATGCTTCTCAGGGAATGCACTGAACACTTTCCGTTAAGTGCACTGTTACAGCAGTTCACAGAATGAATAGCATGCATATCTCAATCCTAATATTAGCAGCATTATTTCCAGAATACCTTGGTCCTTCAACAATGTAATATTTTATTTTAAATACAAAATCTTATCAGTGAGTTCCATGCCACAAAGATTTATTTATTTTATTCAAGAATGAGAAAGAGCCTCTCTCTGCAGACAGAACCCTGAGAATTTGCCTGCATATCTGAGATACTGTCTTTTGAAAAACTCCAGTTTTCAAGACCAGGTCAAATTTTTTTACTAATTCTACAGAATACAAACTGCTGGGGGGGGGTTGGGGGGGTGGGACCAAGCATGACATATCTTGCAAACTTACTTCCCTGTCCTTTAAAAATTAATATGTGAGGCCAAATAACCTCACAAGTTACAAGCTTGAAGTTTGAGTTTTACCTCCAATAATTTCTTTACAAAAGGAATACAAGCCCACTAAATTAGGACACTATAGTTTAAGAACAACTCTTTTGGTTTTTAAACTTATGGTTTTTAAAAGTTGAGTGGAAATGACGTAAAGATATTTATTTTCTAATGGGGGCATCAGACAAAATAAATATGCCATTATCTGTACCACATCCCTAGAAAGATTTCTTAGAAGCTCTTGTCTTTGTTTAGAAAATCAAAGATTCTATGACCATTTACTTATTGATTCTTCACTATGCAAAGAAATCCAGAAGCAGAGGTAGATTAGCTCTGCGTTGCCTAGAGACAGCTTAAGATTCTTAGGAAGTGTACAGTTGTCCTAAGTATCAGTTATGAGATTGTTACTTTCCTGTATCAAAGTGCTTAAGAGCCCTAGTCAACCTAATACGTACCAGAATCCATTTTGCTAAATGCTGAACAGAAGTATCTGTGTTAAGCAAGTATTTTGTTTACAATATTTTGATGCCCCTCCAAGTGCTCAGCAGAAATTAATTTCTTACTCTTTGTACTGAAACTATATGGTTAATCCTCCCCCCTCCAAGACTGCTTCTGCAGTAAGTTTGCTTATTTTAAAAATACTTACAGTTCGTATCTACTCTAGACATAAAGGAACTGTTATTTTCCTACTATTTTAAATCAATGGAAAATGTACACTTACAAATAAAGTAAGTCCTGTGTGATACAATTCATGATTCTTATTGGATTTAGCAGCAGTAATTAAAGAAATTACACCTCACAATTACTCACAATTACCTCAACTGCCACAGCTAAATCCAACAGAGATCATGAAGCAAAGCTCTTCCCAGCAGTAGCACACAGTCTGGTACATTACCAGTGTGACACCAGTCACTCCCAGTGGAGCTGGGTGGGAAGAGCAGTGCCTGAGTACTCGACACACCACCTCCTGCTCCACCACTTCAGTTTCAGGACTTCTGTTTCATGTAAGAACATCATTTAGGGATGAGAACCCTCTCAATCACTCCAGCATGAACTACCAAGGCTTCTGAGATTTTGAGACGACCGAGAAGACACATTTTTCTCTTTTCTTCTTAAAATAACCACGACTGGAGCATGTCAAAGTACAATATACACACACATACACACACAGAGAACTGACTCAATCTTCCCACAAATAACAGTGTTAAAAGACAATGTGCCTCACATAACACATTCCAACCAAAACTTCAGGTTGCATTTGTACTTATGAGTGGTAAACAGTTTTTTTCTGAAAATTACAAAAACAAAACGATGAAATCTTACTGCCACTGACCTCACTGGAGCAAGGTTTCATCAGTACCAAACATGTACTTCATGACATTCAATACTCATGAAAGTTGAATTTCAGAAATAATTATTTCACACTCTTCATAAAATAGACATAAAGACTTCTTTTAATCATACCATGCAACCTAAAATAAAGCTACTCTGCTGAGAAGAGGAAAAGCAGAGAAATATCATGACTTTACTTTGTAAAGTTAATTTCTCCAGAAGTGTTTCAATGGTCCTTTTCCAAGACAAACTCATAAAGCGTAACATATGAAAGAACGTATGTTAAACTGATATATTTTTCACTATTCCTGTCTGCTGACACAGTGTGCTCATCGGTTGAATTTAGATGCTTAAATGTATTCCAAATCAAATTTATCAGTTATTCGCAGTATGAAAGTTAATCATATTCTAAACTCTGTGTATACCATCCACCAATCATAAGCAGCTTCAGATCAACTTCAAAATGAAACACTGTGAACCCTTTACAAAACACCATTTTTACAGAACTGAAGTACCAGTTCACAAGTACAAGGGAAAGAGATTTAACAGAACAAAACAAAAAAAAAAGGGACAAAATAAAATAAAAATAAAAGAAACAAAGGAAAGAAAGCAAAATAAAATAAAAACAGAGACAGGGCGTCCATCTTCAGCAGGCCAGACTTCGATCTCATTTCCCCCATGAAGGTTTCACTTGGCGGCAGGTTTAGTGGCATGGCAAACAATGCCTAACTCAGGCAAGTGTAACAGGTCTGCCTTGGCCAGTCTAGTCATCTAATAATGCACAAATATCACACAGAGAAAACATACAAAACCAAATTAATAGTCAAAATCCATCTACCAGATAATGTGGACATAAAATTTAGAATGATTAGGGTGGCATCTTTGTTTATCTTTCAACCTTTGTGTTCTCAAAGTATAACATTTATAGAAAAACCTAACAATACACATACAAAAAAAGTTGTATTTTGACAGCTTAATAATGTTACTTCATTTACAATTACATTTTTGTTTAATTGTTTATTAAACACTACAAAATTAACACTTTTTTCATTGTACAGTGATTCCCTCTTCCTCCTCCCTTGATTTACCACTGTTTAAATACACTCAAAATTTCAGATTTTATTCTGGTTTTAAAAACTAAGTTTTCAGAGTT
Source organism: Scolopax mira (assembly GCA_004320125.1). Lineage (NCBI taxonomy): Eukaryota > Metazoa > Chordata > Aves > Charadriiformes > Scolopacidae > Scolopax > Scolopax mira. The sequence continues at coordinate 61,096 of BJBW01000291.1, read as the reverse complement.
CCATATTACGTTTCTCTCCATTTGATTCGGCGCATTAAATGTTTTATTACTGGCACCGTTGGCCAAGAACATAATTTCATCTCCCAGTAGAATATAGCCATCACTACTTTTAAAGCCCATGATACACTCTACTGACTCCATTAACAATGCATCATATGGTAGTCAATCAAAAATCTTGCATTGTGGTCTCCAAAGCCATACTTACTTAACACAATAACTTCCTCAGAAAGTTAAACCTATACAAATTCACATCTTTATAAATTAAATTAGCAACTCTGTTAGAAAGTTACATGTAAACAGCATTCTGACATTAAAAAAAAAAAACCCTGACCTCACAACCCAATAATTTTCACCTGATTATGCATAAATCTCTGTGGGATCCAGAATGATTTTGAACAGTGACATTTTTTCTGTAATGCGTTTTCTCAGAAATGCCTAGTAAGCCAGCTACAAATTGGGTTTGTCAGATTTTATTCTCCTTCCATTCATGGTCTATCATCAAGAGACAGAGGAAAGTAGCTTTACCTGCCTGTTGCCATATCATGGCAGGCAGTGATTTCATCACAAGAAAAACACCAAGAAGTGTTGTTCATTCATTAGGCAGCATTCTTCCCTCTCTGGCAGTACTGAACCAGTGTTAAGGTCTTTTCAATGAAACATAAAACTAAGATCCTGAATATTGTGCATTCAATTATTTAGGGGCAATTTTTCAATAATAACGACTCTGGTCCCACTAGCCTCAAGAGGATACAGCAATATCCTCTTTGTGGTTTAAGAACAGGTACATAAAATAAAAAGTCCCCAAAACAAGGCATAGAAGTAACTAAAAATCTAGGTCTCCCAAAGACAAATATATATGCCAAATGCTCCTATTAAGACTACAAGAACAGGCAATATATTGTACTGTAGGTCAATATAGCCTTTTGTGAAAGTACTTATAGGGTCTACAAAATTTTGGAGTTTGCAAAGAGCATCCCAGACCATTATTACAACAGAACTAATCTCATACTAGACAGATCATGATGCAGCAAACATGCCAAAAAATGGTACTCTGGGACCAGAGTTAACAAACTCCAAGAAGTCAACAGTATTTTTTGAACCAAAACCTGCCTCTTGCAGTTAAAAAAGTTATGTTAATAGAAGGCATTTCTTGACCTGCTGCGGTTTACGGTTCAATCATGCTAAATGTTGTTGTTTATGGCAAAACAGCTACCATCTTCAAAGTGAAATTAAATTTACTCCACCAGCTAGAATATTTCCACTCATAAGAAGCAAAAAGTCCAGGACCAAATAGGCAGATGCTCAGTTCCACAATGGTCCCAATGAAGTCAATGGGGCTCTGTGTAACTCCAGCAATATTCCTACTGTAGGGACACACTTCATGTAACACTATTCAGATTTGGGATATTACACTAATAATAACTACCCTGTATTCAATACATCTGTAAAAGTATGGCCTCAAAGTTGGTTAAAGGAACATTTTAAATTTAGTATTCACCAAGCATTTTATTTTATTAAGAGTTTTAAAAATATTTTACACTGGAAGCATTCTGTACAGATCGCTGTGTTTTTAAAATGAAAAAGGAATACCAGTATATGTAAGAAAGCCTTTTATAGCACCAAAGTAATACTTTCCACAGTAACAAGAAAACAAAATTAAATTTTATTAAACTAGCAGGTACACATTTATATTAAAACAGTAACCATCACAGCTAAATATTTTAGATTAAATGAATCTAAAATGGCCAAATGCATACGTATCACGTGTCTACAAGACAAAATTGGGATTCAGCCTAAAAAAAAAATTGACAAAATAATCAGTATCTTAAAAAAACCCAACAAACCACCACCACATCAAAGGTGATACATTAAGATCCAAACTGCAATGGTGCCAGGAAATTGCTGAATCTTTTCAGTGCTCCATTGACTTCAGTGAGAACTCTGTGTGAGAGTAAGCTTGCCAACACATACCATAATGAAGGGAATTATTTCACTGTCTTTTCCTTTTTTCCTCAGAATATGTAATAATTATGAAAAATGGAATCATTTATATATATCAACTACCTTTTCTCTAATGCTGAATTTCAATTAAACCTCTGTTTCTTCATTCAATTTTCAATTTTGTTTCAAGACTTTTCAAAAAGCAATAAAATGAAATAAAATAACAACAGAGCACCACCTTCTTACATGGAAAGCTTATAACAACTAGCGGACACAACAAAGACCAACATTACAGAACAATGTCTAAATACTAACCTTCTGCACAGGGCACAACTATCAAAGCTCTGTCAATAAAAACGGTGTTAGTTAGATGCTGGGCCACACCAACACTTGATGCTTCACGAAACTTAATATAACATACTTTGGAGGAAAAAGCAAGAGGTGCGTTGCTGCAAGATAAAAAGAAAAAAAAAATTAGTCACATTAAATACTTGTATACATGTATTTTTAACTATTATTAAAAAGTATGTTTTTCCTGGAAAAGTTAGCCACAAGACAAGACTACAAGAATTCACTAACTTGCCTACTAACTATGTCACTACTAACTAAGCATAGCATAGCAACTCCTTTTTAATGGAAACCTATGCAAGCCAAAATCCCAAATTAACAAGGCTTACTTTCTTTTATAATCTCACTAAACATCATTGACCAGAACATTACAAATTACTATTATAAGTAGCATATTTACTTAACATATTTGTCAAGTAAGTAATTTATAGTTTGTCTTTTTTCCTCCAAATCATCCCTGGTTAGGAAAGTCAAACAACAAGCCCCACCATTATTCAGTGGGTCCTTCATATATCAGCCCATAAAAACTGATTATCTTTCTTAGGCCTTCATTAAAGCAGTTTTGTTAATTTTGTTACTTTGTTAATTAATTAATCTTAACCAAGATATAAGCAGTTCTTGAGAGTTCTTTCAAATGTTGGGTCTTAGTTCATTAACGTAACAAAAATCCTTTTTATCATCTGCCTTAGTTTGATACAGTGTAGTATGGGATAGGACAATACTGGAGGAGATAGGAGGAATTCACTCTGGCTAGAAGGAAGAAAATTTGTTATTTGCTTTTCCACTGGAAAGTATACCAAACAGGCATGTTAGCACAACATATAAACATTGTAATCTTGTTCAAAACCAAAGAACTTTGCTTTAAGAAAACGTATTCCCTAGTCAAGTATTCCCTTGTAACAGTTATACAAGCAGTTTATTTCTCCATATGAAGGAAGTACAGGTGAAATCTTCAAAAAGAAAATGCAATAGGATATTGCTGGAACATCAGTTATTTCCATTTGGAAAGACCATATGTCTTTTTGCAAAGCATTAACTCATGGAAAATATACTGCATAAACTGTTTCATCCTGACCTTCCTTCAAATGAAACAATATCAACTCCTGTACCAGGAGCAGCTCAAGTTTAGCCCAGCCCATCTTGTAGTCCCTCAAATTCCATGCAGGTGAAGCCCAAAGTTGTTGAATGGAATGAATTAGAATTTAGTACTTAAATACATGCTCTGAAATTGTAGACAAATAAACAAAGAACTCAGACAGACTGGTATGTTCCTGGTTACCAAAGAGGTAACACCTAGGTAAAACATCTGGAGAGCTGCCAACTTCAGAATGACATTCAGAAACATTTATGATGGAAAATTCTGTGATTAAAAGTACTCTGAGGAGGCAAAAGCAAACAAGGAGTGGGACAGACATAAATATGAAAGTCAACCTTTACACAATTTAGAAAAACAATGCAAGATGATGACATTTCTTTTGGACATTTATTTTGTTCATAGTGGCCAACGTCTCCACAGTTTTCACGTTTCCACATTCAGGAGGAAAACTGTACAAAACGGCTTCTGGTCACATGTTAAGTTATTGGTTCAGAACAGTTTCCAGCAACAGAGGTGATAGTGAGCTACGACTTTCTCAGTACTCCGCAGAAATGTTTGCATACAATTTTTAAACTTACATATGCTGAAAAGCCAAACTTTCCTTACTGCAAGGATTTTCTTTTTAAGGCCACAGGGGTTTTTGTATTTGTTTTGTTTTGTTGGGAGGAATGTGGAAGGAAGTCTCCATGTGGAAGGGAGTTTCTGTGTGTTCCTTGAGAGGAGAGGATGTTTTACTTTTGTTGTTGTTGTCTGGACTTTGTTTTTAAACACAAATGCCAGTGTCACAACCCAAATGGCTGAAGTTTCAACCGAAGATTCAGTGATGTGTACTGTTGAAGACTTCTAACTTCTCCTGTTGTTTCCTTTGTTTTCACTGCTAAGTCAGGTGCTTCTAGGCCCCATAAATAAACCTTATAAATTCCAACCAGCTCTTAAAAGTGTAATTTTTATAATATTCTCCACTCTTTTCCCTCCCTCCATATTTCTTAGAGCTTTTGTGATTGAAATGCATGTGGAAAGTATGTTAAAAAATATTAACATGAGAGTACTGCTGCAGACAAGGCTCTAAAAAGAAGTCTTGGCACAAAGGGCTTTCTAAAGGTTACAGAGGCAAAATTCTCTTACAAGGAAACCACCCTGACTGAAAGCCCATCAATGCCGCATCTACATCAAGGGAGAACATTAAGATCCAAAAGATAGAAAATTCTAAAATTTTGCATAGTGACTGAGTCTTCTCCTTTTACGAAGCGGGTCCTAAACCTCCCCAGCAGGAACATTAAGAAGTATTTCTTAAGAAGTTCTACTGTTTTAATTCCTTTTGTTCCATTTTTTATTGCTGAACTTTTCTGAGGCTAGGCTGAGTCATAATCTTCCTCCAAGCACCAACACAAAAAACCAACTCCTACATCTCTGATTCAAGGTTACTATAATCCAGTTTCTTTAGAAAAGCAAAAAAACTCAAAAAGGAAATAAACATCTAAATAGTAGTTAGGTATTTATGCCATTTTTGTCTTCCTTTGTAAGGACACAGTAACATCAATCTACCAATAACATGCAATGAAACCAACCAAAAATACTTCGTAGGAATGACCTATTCAGAAAGCTACAGTGAAAAATCAAATAAAAGGCTGTAAAACATTCCACAAAGAGTCTAGATTTTCCCAAGGGCATGGTGGTGGAGGAGACAATAAAAATTACTAACATCAAAATAAGATGTTCTGGAATAATTGTGCCGATTATATGTATGTGTTTCATCTCAAAGGCCTTGTCTATACTGCAGTCATTGCAGGATATAAGAAACACTTGTGTGTTCTGATGTCCAAAACCACTCCAGAAGCAAAACACAGCACAGGTTGGAAAAACACAGGTTTTTCCAACGCCCTCCAGAAGCAAGACGCTATTTTTTTTTCAATACCTAGTATGGACAGTTTGTGCCTCCCTACTTTCCAACAAAATCCAGCTGTTGCTTACTAAATCTTTCCAATATTTAACTGTTCAAAAATCCTCTGACAGTCACATTTGAAGGCTTATGTCTACAAATGTAAATTTGAAGGCTTCTCTGAAACAGACTTCAACTGTGTGACAAGCGTAACACAAAAGCATGGTTGGGAGTAAGGATCTGATTACAGGCGTCACCGGTTTCCTAGCAAGCCAAAAAAACAACCTGAAGCTGTATGAGTGGTTGCTATACTAGAGCACACTCCCAAGGCCTGTCACACCCTGCAAAACAGCTTCAGATTTCAACCCTACTGCAAACTGGAAAACTGCACTCTGTCCCGTTCAGAACTGTGAGAAAAAGAAGCCGTACTTCATCTTCACAAAAAGTCTACTTAAACGGCCAAAAGAAAAAAGTACCAAATTAATGCATTCTTTAAGAACACATTTCGTAAATTTACATGTAAGTAACTTCAGGCTGTTAAAAGCAACTCACAAGAGACAGAAGTTTCAGGGAATATTCTACACAGAAGGGAACATGGTATACCCTCATGCTCTCCCATATTCAAATGCCAGCATCATCACTCCAGTGTGGTTTCTTGAAGACATCTTGCACATGTGGGCTTGCAGGAGGCCTGTTTCCTAGCTCCTTAATGATTTCTGTGTATTCCCAGCTGAGAAAACTCAGTGAGCACTGGAAGATTTGTAAATGGGAAGCCAAAGAGCTCCTGTTAAACAGCAACAGTAATTCTCCATTCCCAACATGGAACTCAGATCTCTAACCAAATTGTTACCATACACTGGTATTCAAAACTTCAGGAGTTTTTGCTCATACTTGCTGACAAAACGTCACTGTAGCTGACAGCAAAACCACACTAAAACCACCATCTTCTACACAGAAGTGGCAAATCCACATTGCTGCTGGTATAGCAGCAACTCCTAGTACATAAACTAATTCTCTTACATAGGCTACGGTTATAATATAATTTTCTGTTCTTGTTTACTCTTTCATCCTATCTAACCATAATCTTCCAAGTATTTTAGTATACATCTATGATTTTTCTTTACAATATTTAAGTCTTTAGATTCAGGAAGAAACCAGAACTCATTTACTGAAACTAGAAACCTGCAATTCAGAATCACATTATCATAGAATTATTTTGGTTGGAAGGGACCTTAAAGAGCATCTAGTTTCAACCACCATATGCTTTGAATTTTAAGATTATAATTTCAATGGAAAGACTTCCAGAAAACAGGCAGTATATAATTGTATAATCAAGTCCTGGTTTAAAATTTTGTCGTAAGAAAATAAGTAAATACAAAGAGGCACCAGTAACAAGGCAGAAACTTCCCCATAGAGAACTAGCCTTTCAGGAACACGGTATGAAATCCATCCTTCTTAAAGGACATTTGATTAGCAATGACTGAAGAAACTCAAAGGCTTTGATCAATGATAAAACATGAAGTGACAAGCTACCAAAAAGCGTAGCATGATTTTACTCATTATTCATAAAAAAACATCCTCCCAATCATTATAAAGGACCCTAACAGAAACTGCAACTTTAAAATCAGTCTTAAGATACTAATTGCTGGGAAAAGTCCCTGGATTCAGGAAGGTTGTGAGGAATACTGAAGAGTCATCTTAAGAGCCTGCATTTTATTTAATGCATTAAAAAGCTGAGATGATTTCTCTCTTCCTCTCCACATTTTGAGGCTTAGAAGAACTCTAACATTACTATGCTTTCTTTTAATTACAATCTGTAAGTAATTATATTTAGCAATTGAGACCTCCTTTAGTCTTTTAAGGAAAATCTATCCTGCATCCTAAAAAATTGAGGTACCTGTTAATAAGAGAAAAGTTGTAGAAAATGGGTAAAAAGGAATTCTTCTCTCTATAATGCTAGTGCTAATGGATAACCATAGCCCTGTACTTTGCTCTACAGTCACTAAAGCACAAAACATATAGGTGACAGAGACATCATCCTCTCTCCCTAGTGAATCAAAACCCTTCTCTTTTTTCATTCATTTAATTTTAAGGTAGGGTGTTGCACAATGAATTAAAAGTGGAACAGTGTTACCAAATGAATTTCCTATGAGGTGGAAATGATCACCTGACCAAACGCATAATTTCTAAAATTCTCTTGGACTGCTGACACGGCAAAATACCAGAGGATTAGGAAAAAAAATCCAAAGTTAACATGCAAAACTGCATCTTTCAAGAATGGGAAAAATATTTCAAAAAATAATTAAATTGTCAAGAGCTCCAAAATGGTCCACATCCTTGACCAAGTTAATGCACAAATACAAGAAGATGACTCGTTCGAGACTTGCTGCTCCATCAGGATGTACGTAAGTCCAAGGGTCCTGATGGGATTCATCCCAGGGTACTGAGAGAGCTGGCTGATGTTGTCTTGGGGCGTCTCCATTATTTTTCAACAGTCCTCGGGCTCTGGAGAGGCCCTAGTCCATTGGAAGCTGGCAATGTTTTTTGCCAATTTTTAAGAAGGGTAAGAAGGAATTACCAAGCCTGGTAATTACACGCTTGTCAACCTCACTTCAGTGCCTACTAAAATTATGAAGAAGGTTATTTTGGGAGTTATTGAGAAATACTTGAGAGACAACACAGCCACGGGTCATAGCCAGCATGGGTTCCTAAGAGGCAAGTCTTGCTTAACCAACTTAATTTCCTTTTATGACAAAGTTACTGACCTATCTGACCAGCAGATGTGGACTTTTAGGATTTCAGCAAAGCTTTTCATACTGTCTCTCACAGTATCCTACTAACAGAATGTCTAGCACACACCTTAACAAGTCCATAATATACTGGATGAGCAATTGGCTGATGGGTCAAATTCAAAAAGGTATAGTAAATGGGGTTACATCAGGCTGGCAGCCAGTCACCAGTAGGGTTTCCAGGACTCTGCTTTAGGATCAATGCTCTTAAATGTTTTACTTTTAATTATCAGGGTGTAGGAATCAAATGTACATTAAGTTTGCTCATGATACTAAACTAGGAGGAGCTGTGGACGCCCTTGAGGGTAGAAAGGACTTATGGAAAGATCTGGATAGACCAGAGAGCTGGGCAATTACCAACCATGTAAAATTTGACAAGTGCCAGATTTTCCACCTGGGATGGGGTAACCCTGGCTATACATAATAAATTCAGGGACAAGAGGCTAGAGAGCACTCCCACAGAGAGAGATCTGGGTTTAGGTTGATGGCAAATTAAACATGAATCAACAGTGTGCCCTGGTAGCCAACAGGGCCAGCTGTGTCCTGGGGGCCCATCAAGCACAGCATAGCCAGCTGGTCAAGGGAGAGGATTCTCCCTCACCTCCCAGAACTCTGCAGCCTTACTTCCCAGAACTGTGTGCAGTTTTGGGAGTCTCAATGTAAGAAGGACATTAAACTATTAAGAGTGTGTCCAGAGGAGGGTGACCAAGATGGTGCAAGGTTGATAGCAAGACCAAGGAACAGAAGGAACAGCTTGATGAGCACCAGAAGTCACTTGGGTTGCACAAGCTTGGAGAAGGCAAGGCTGAGGGGACCTCATGGCAGCCTGTGCCTTCCTCAAGGGGGGCAGTGAAGCTGGAGGTGCTGATCTCCTGTCACTGGTGACCAGTGACAGAACACAAGGAAATGGAATGAGGCTGCATCAAGGAAATGTACTTATGCAAGACATGTGGACATATATTCTGCTTAATGTTATGCATTAACAACAGAGCTGGAAGTTCTCATCCATTAGAAATAAACATGCCCAGCAAAGGCAATGGGATTACAAATATTACAGTAAATTCCTTAACAGGAATACCCTTTTCTTTTCATATACATTAAATGACACATACAGAAGAGAAAAACTTCACTCTGCTCCGTAAACTCACACTTGACTAAGTGAAAATACTTTTTATGTAAGCTGAATATTTGCAACACAGAATTAGAGAGAAAACTGGTTGCAATTCTACACAATGCAACTTGTAACTTTATTTCACTTCATGTCTTAATCTATTAAAAAGTTAGAATACTACTCTCGTAGTATTACAGCTTATATTATTCTTGAAACAATGGTTATTGGCTTTTTAAATACATATTTCTGTATAAAGGCTAGCAAATGGGATCCCAATCTCAGTGAGAACTTTCACTTAATTTAGGTAACACAAATACTCTCAGATGACTGAAAGCTACCCTGTCACTTTCCTTTTATTCCTCAGCATGAAATAAATTAAAAAGAGAATATTAACATTTGTTAATAGTCAATATCCATGAGACCTGTAGTTCACTAAGTTAACTTACTGAATTATGCTTTTCATCTAGAAACCAGACTGAAATGTGAGTTTCCGCTGTTCCGTGAAGGCAACAAATTTCATACTCTAGAATATATTGAAGTTTGGAATTTTTATAGAATTGTTTTTAAAGCTAAGACTACAATGGCATGATTTTTTGTCCGATGTTGATTCTAATATAAAAAACAAATTTCCCTTTTAATTAAAGGAAATAATTGATTTTTAAAAATCTAGACCTTAAATTATCAAACACTTAAGGACAAAGCAGTGGCAGAAAATAATTTTAGTAATTTGCAGACACCTCTTGCAGCATCTTTTTGCTTGAGATACCTTTTGCTTCCCATACACTCATCAACAAAACACTATTTTCTGAATTTATCATAACATCAAACATATTTTCAGAGAGTCACCAGAAAGGCATGACTTTTTTTTTGTTTCACAAAAAGGGCATTCAAGTAAATACTTAATTTTTTTTGGAAAGTTGGTCAAATGTCCATAACTATTAGGCAAAGAAGTACGTATTTCTAAAAGTTATGCATAAAAACTATACATAAAACCAAGAGTAAAAAAAGTAATCACAGTCCTACAGCCTATCTCTGAAAAACTGAATTAATCATTTACAGTACTAGAGCCTTGACATTTCTAAATAAACCCTACTATAGTACTGGATTTTAGTATTTTATGGGTATACATGCACTTGAAAAATTTTATACAAAGGCACAAACATTATTTGCATATGAATGTCAAGAAAGTATCTATTTGCCTTAACTCTGTTATATAACCTATCAGAAAAGAAAAGCAGCAACTGTAACAAAAAAATATATTTGGCCAGGAGAAAACTCAAGAGTATTAAGAAGCAAGCATGGAACAAGTTCAAAGTAAAACCCTAGAAAACTGCAGGAAAATCACCATAAATCTATTAAAGACTGTTTAAAATTCAGTATGGATGTTTTAAGCTGTGCTGGTTTTGGATGGGATAGAGTTAATTTTCTCCACAGTAGCTGGTATGGGGCTACATTTTGGATGTGTGCTGCAGTGTTGGTAATACAGGGATGTTTTAGTTATTGCTGAGCAGTGCTTATGCAGAGTCGAGGCCTTTTCTTCTCCTCACACCACCCCACCAGTGAGGAGACTGGGGATGCACAAGTTAGGAGACACAGCTACGACAGCTGACCCAAACAGACCACAGGGATATTCCATACCATATGATGTCACGCTCAACATAAAGCTGGGAGAAAAGGAAATAAAGAGGGATCCAGAGTTCAGAGTTATGGTGTTTTGTCTTTCCAAGTAACCATTACACATGATGGAGGCCCTGCCTTCCTGGAGATGGCTGAACACCTGCCTGCCGAGGGGAAACAGTGAATCAATTCCTTATTTTGCTTTGTTTGCATGTGCAGCTTTTGCTCTATCTATTAAACTGTCACTAGCTCAACTGATGGGTTTTCTGAGTTTTACCCATCCAATTCTCTCCCCCACCCTTGCAGGCTTGGGGGGCAGCAAAGAGTGAGCAAGCACCTAAATGGGGCTTAGTTGGTAACTAGGATTAAATCATGACATAAGCCTATCTTTACGTGAATGGATACGTATTATACATACTTATACACATATTAAGTCTTATTTTTCTGAATGGTCCTCATTCAAACCTAATCAGATGTGATATAGTAATGGCTAAAAATGGATAACTGCCAACTTTTTTGCTACTGACTTTTAAAAATCAAAATTTTATTTAGCTGAATGTCTTCTTTGTATTGAAAGTGAACTATGTCAATGTGAATGACTCCTCTTTCTGCTATTCCTATTTAGATGAATTTTCAGAAGAAAAAAGACAAATGGTTTGTAAGGACACATCAGTCATTCACTTCATAGTACAACAGATGCCTTAAGAAAAACAGTATATATTTTCCTTCCCTGTTCTGTTGTTCATCATCTGCTTGGCAGAAACAACATTGTTATTTTGAAAACCTCTTATCTTCCATCTGAGTGCACACCTCGCACCCAGCCTGAGATGATAATAACATCTACAATTTAGAGAAGCATGTAGTGTCCGTTATTAACTTTCATTTACTGCACACGTCTTAACAGGGGCATTTCTGAGCACAAGATAAGGAAGGCTCCGCGCTTCTAAGAACAAATATTTTGGCTTCTGTTCGAGTACCCCTTGTTCGGGGAACAGAACCCTTCGAACAAAAAACAACAGAGGAGAGGAAGGTGGGCCACAGAAAAGGGGTTTTGAGGAAAATGAGGGGAAGAGACCAGTGCCGGGGAAGCGCTCCGGGGCAGCCTGGAAGCACATTTGTCGCCAGGCCTTTGGCTGTGACTCGGTGCCGGCAGCCTTCACAGCGGGAGGCCGCGGCTGTGACGGCAGCGGCCGCCGCCACGGGAACACAAAACCCGCCGCTGTGTAGGCGCCGCGGTGCTGCCCGGCTCCCCTGGGCTGGCGCCGCCATCTTAAGTGCGGGCGCAGATCCCCTCTCCCAGCGCCCCGGCCCTACAAAGGGGAGGGACCACGTGACCCGCCCCCGCTCCCGCAGGAGGCCCCGCTGCCCGCACTCAAGATGGCACGAAGGGCCTTCTCACTCTGTCCTTCCCTCCACCCGCCTGACCGGCCCTTCTAGGCCTCTTCCTCCTCCCAAGTCTCTATCGCTCCGGCCTCCGGCGCAGGCCGCACTTACTCTGGGGGATAGAGGCGCAGCTCCTCGATATCGCCCAGGAAGCCGAAGAGAGTCCGCATCTGCTCGCTGGTCACTGCCGAGGAGAGGTTCGTGACCTGGATGACCGAGGTGGGGCCCAAGGGGAAGCCCAGCGGCACCCCGATGCCGCCGCTGTTCATCATGGCGGAGCCCGCACGGCCGTGCCGCTCGCTGCCCCTGCCACACGCAGCCGGGGAGGCGGGCCTGACCACAGAGAGGAGCGCGCGGCGCGTGCCAGAGCGCCCTAGCGCGCCGGCCGCTCTAGCGGCGGACTCGACTGCTCCCTGGAGGAGCGTTCCGCCCGAGCCCAGGCGGCGGGGGCTCTTCTGGAGGAAATGCCGCCCTCGTCCCGCCCCCACCGGCGGCCGCGCTCCCCCCGCAGCCCGGCGGCGGGAGGGGGATCCTCGCTTCCCGAAGAACCGGCCGGGCCGCCGCCGCCGCTGCCAGGCGGGAGCTTCGGCTCCGCCTACAAAGGGGCGCGGGGCCGCGCGCGCGCCTGGGAGTTAACGGCCGCTTCCCTCCCCGCCTCCCCCCCCCCAGCTTAACGGCCTCCCCTCAGGCGCGGCCAACCGGGCCGGGCGGCGGGGGAGCGGGCCGCGGGGCCTGCGGAGGCGGTGAGGCGGCTCCGTCGCCTTGGGGAGGGCGCGGCGGGAGCTGATCCCCCACCCCAAGGCGGCTCCAGGACCTCGGTAACCGTCGCCCTCAGCAGGGTTTTGGGTGTAAACCCGGAGCACCGAAGAGGCCGGGTACAAACCAGCACTTCTGACCGGGCAGGGAAGGCTTCGCTAATTGATTTGGCGTGGAATCGGCCAAACGCTCTGCCGGCAAGTTAAAATATGCCCACAAGAAATGGAAGAAAAATAAAATAAATAAAAATAAATAGATTTTGTATTTAAGTGCTCTTTTGGTAGCCAAGTTCAGTAAGAGGCAGTTTAATTGCCCTAGGGAACAAACCCTTGAGAACACCCTTACTATGTTTAAATAGGAAGATACTGTGTTTGTTTTAAGTTGACGGGGTACCTATCCCAATTAAACTGATCTTACCTGGAGTTACAGTTCAAATTCTCTTTAAATATTAAATTGACTGGAGAAATTGAGACTGATCACTGTCAGTGTGGGTGATCACTAAGGTTCCCTCTGTAGTCTTTATTAGGTGACATCTTGGCACTGTGAAAGATTTAAGGTTTCAGATGTGACTATTTTAGTTTTAAGACTTTGCATACCCGAAACCTGAATTGAGAAGGGACTGAAGTATTTTTGAAGTTCTCTGGGCTGAAAAAGATTGCAAATTTTTGATAACTTCCCTGGGCAAGTAAGTCAGTTGTTACAGAATCTCGATAGATAAGTTTGGGTAGTGCTTCCTTTGTTGATGCTTAATATGCTACAGACTTTTAAGGAATTCCAGTCAAATGTCAGAGATTTATTTAAAAATGTATTGCCTGTATTTCAGATAGTACTTATTTCAAAAGTATAGTCAATGCACTCATACTCTTTTTTATAAATGGAATCCATAGTTCAAAATAGCAAGATTTAAGACCAAAGTTAAATCCTTCCTGGTAGCTTTTAATTAGACTAAGAGAGAAGTTTAATTAGAGAAGCTTAACTGGAGAATTCAAGATCTCAGTTCTATATTGTGCAAAATTAAACTCTGATATCACTATTCTATCTATAGGAACATTACCTAAAGATTTCCTGTGTTTTGACTAGTCCATCTCCAAAGGCATTCAGCAGAGTGTAGAAGCTATTACTGCTTTGAACGTTCTTGTCCTTTCTTCCCACATCTCTCAATGGAGGGTACAAGAAAAATGAGCTCTAAAATTTGAAAAGTTCTGTCATGTGAGAACTAAGTGGGACGCCCTCCTTTAGGCAAAGCCTTTAATAGTACATGTAAAATTCTGAGCTACTGAGCTGCCTCCCAAAACCGAAACGAGCAAAACACTGTTTAAATTTTCTACTTCTCAGTCTCTGCCACAGGCGTAATTAGCTTGGAAAATAATACAAATAAGTTATTTGGATTTCAGAATAATAGCAAAAAGCACCCACACAAACCCAAAACTGAATTCCAAAAGCCTTGGTTCACACAGGCTGCCATTAAAATGACAGAAGCAAACAATGGCTCTGTTTTAGCCAAACTTCAAAATTTAAAAGTATGTAAGAGCCACTCCCTCTTCTATAATAAAAACCAGACCTATTGAGAAATAAAAAAAATTAAATAAAAAGGGTAGACATGCGGAAGGGGAATTGATATACAAGCACTGCCCACACATCTTTTTCTCTCTAAATGGTTAACAGACCTCTTCTTACAGGTAGCTGTAGGCCAAGAGAAGACTTTAGCTGTGCTCTAAGTGGATTTATACATATAGGAACATCCTTTCAATTTTGGTCACCTGTTTTCATACTTTTTAGTAACTGTATTGGTGCACTTAGATTCAACAAGTAAATCATTTCATTTTACCTTCATTTGGCTTGTACGGTCAATGGTGCCAGATTAACCAGCCCAGAGTGAGGCATTGGTGCCTGCAGTGCAGAAGTACTTCAGCTTCTCCCAGCTGGGGAGCACAACGTCAGCCTCCTGACAATCCCACAAAATAGATTTTGACCGAGCAAAAAACTCAGGGTCAGTGGCACAAAGTCCATCTGGCAACGCGTACCCCATTATTGGGTCCAATCCTGTTATATCGTCGTTATGACTCCATTAATGAGCTGGACGGCGGGACAAAGAGCAACCTCGGGAGGTTTGCAGATGATGCAGAGTTCAGAGGAGCAGGCGATACCTTGGCGTGTAGGTGCTGCCGCTCGGGGGCCTCGATGGACTGGAGACGTTGGCTGCGGGCATGGTGTTGAGCAAAGGGAAGTGGAAAGGCCTGAGCCTGGGCAGGAGTAACCCAGTGCAGCAGAACCGTCTGGAAATGAGTTTAACATCAGCCAGCAATGCTCCCTTGCTGCAAAGAAGAGCAGCGAGCCTCTGGGGTGCATTAAGAAGGGCATCACCAGCCGCTTGAGGAAGGTGATCTTTGCCCTCTGCTCAGCACTGGGGAAACCTCATCTGGAATGGTGTGTCCAGTGATGGGCTTCCCAGCTCAGGAGGCTTCT
The DNA here is from genome assembly GCA_004320125.1 of Scolopax mira. Classification (NCBI taxonomy): domain Eukaryota; kingdom Metazoa; phylum Chordata; class Aves; order Charadriiformes; family Scolopacidae; genus Scolopax; species Scolopax mira. The sequence continues at coordinate 45,710 of BJBW01000291.1, read as the reverse complement.
TATCAACGGGAATAAATACCAGGTGAAAGACCGTAAACAAGATGGCCAGGCAAAGTCTACTCAGTGGTGTCCAGTGACAGGGCAGGAGGCACAAATTGAAATACAGGAAATTTAATTTAATCAGAATGGTGGATCCTTAGGGCAGCGATGAGGGTGCACAGCAAGCTCGCTACCCTGGGCTTTAGGTAAGCAGACTTTGGCCTTTTCAGGGATCTGCTTGGCAAACTACCGTGGGATAATGCCCAGGTTGAAAGAGGAGCCCAAGAAAACTGGTTAATATTCAGGGATCACCTTCTCCAAGCTCAGGAGCGATGCATTCCAACAAAGAGGAAGTTGGGCAAAAACACCAGGAGGCCTGCATGAATGAACAAGGATCTCCTGGACAATCTCAAACAGCAAAAGGAAGCCTACAGAGGGTGGAAGCAAGGATAAGTAGCCTGGGATGAATACAGAGAGATTGTCCAAGCAGCCAGAGATCTTGTTGGGAAAGCCCAGACAGAATTAAAACTGGCCAGGGATGCCAAGGGTAACAAGCAAAGCTTCTACAGGTATGTTAGTGATAACAGGAAGACTAGGAAGAATAACAGGAAGGAAGCAGGAGCCCTGGTTCCCTAGCATATGGAGAAGGCTGAGATACTGAATGACTTTCTTGCCTTAGTCTTCACCAGCAACTGCTCCATCCACACCACCCAAGTTGCAGAAGACAAAGGTAAGGACGGAGAAGTACCACCCACTGTAGGAAAAGATCAGGTTTGAGACCATCTGAGGAGCATGAAGGTGCAGAAATGGGACCTGATGAGATCCATCTATGGGTCCTGAGTGAACCGATGGATGAAGTAGCTAAGACGCTATCATCATATTTGAGAAGTCAGATTGAAATCAACTGGAAAAGGGGAAACAACCCTCATTTTGAAAAAAAAGGAAAAAAGAAAGACCTGGGGAACCACAGGCCAGTCAGTCTCATCCCTGTGCTCAGCAAAACCATAGAGCAGATCCTCTTGGAAGCTATGCTAAGACACATGGAAAATCAGGACATAATTGATGACAGCCAGCATGGCTTCACTAAGGGCAAATTGTGCCTGACAAATTTGGTGGCCTTCTACAATGGGGTTACAGAGTTAGTGGATAAAGGAAGAGCAACTGATGTCATCCACCTGGCCTTGTGCAAAGCACTTGGCATTGTTCTACATAGCATCCTTGTTTCTAAATTAGAGATGTGGATTTGAGGGATGGAATTCTCAGTGGATAAGGAACTGGCTGTATGGTTGCACTCCAAGAGTTGTGATCAATGGCTCTATGTCCAAGTGGAGACCAGTGATGAGTGGTGTTACACAGGGATCGGGGCTAATGAGACTGGTGCTGTTTAACGTCTTTGTCAGCAACATGGGTAGAGGGATTGAGTGCACCCTCAGCAAGTTTGCCGATGACACCAAGCTGTGTGATGTGGTCAACACACTTGAGGGAGGGATGCCATCCAGAGGGACCTGGACAGGCTTGAGAGGTGGGCCCATGCAAAACTCATGAAGTTCAACAAGGCCAAGTGCAAGGACCTGCATGTGGGTCATGGCATTCCCAAGCGCAAATAGGGGCTGGGTGGAGAATGCATTGAGAGCAGCCCTGAGGAGAAGGAGTTTGGGATGTTATTTGATGGGAAGCTCAACATGAGCCAGCAATGTGTGCTCATCACCCAGAAAGCCAACCACATCTGGTCTGCATCAAAAGAAGAGTGGCCAGCAAGGTGATTCTTCCCCTCTACTCTGTTCTTGTGAGACTCCACCTGGAGTACTATGTCTAGCTCTGGGGCCCCCAACATAAGACATGAACCTGTTAGAGTGAGTCCAGAGGAGGACCACGAGGATGAACAGAGGGCACCTCTCCCCTGAAGACAGGCTGAGAGAGAGGTTTGTTTGGGGTTGTTCAGCCTTGAGAAGAGCTGAGGAGGCCTTATAGCAGAGTTCCAGTACCTGAAGGAGGCCTACAGAAGAGATAGGGAGGGATGCTTATCAGGGAGTACAGCAATAGGACGAGGGGTAAAAGGGTTCAAACTGAAAGAGGGTAGATTTAGATTAGGTATCACGAAGAAATTCTTTATTGTCCAGGATGTTGTCCAGGAGACACTGGAACAGGCTCCCTAGAGATGTTGTGGATGCCACATCCCTGGAGCTGTCAAAGGTGAGGTGGGACAGAGCTTTGAGTATAATCTGGTGGTGTGGAATGGGAGGTGGCCCTGCCTATGGCAGGGGGATTGGAACTAGATGATCTTTGAGGTCACTTCCAACCCAAACCATTCTATGATTCTAGGATAATAAAAACTCCTTTGGTTTACTGCGGGGGTGGTTGACTGCTGGCACTTGTTGCCCAGAGAAGCTGTGGAGTCTCTGTTCTTGGAGATACTCAAAGCCTGGCCCGAGTAACCTGCTCTAGTTGATCTTGTCCTGAGCAGGGTGTGGTGGACTGGGTGATCTCCAGAGGGCCCTTCCATCCCACCCCAGGAACACTGTGATTGTGTGAGAATTAACCATGCTTTCCTGAACTGAGTTCGCTTATTCTTAAGCAAATCATTCTTAATTGAAAAAAGCTTGGAATAATTCTTTTTGTTAACTTTCTATAATAATGGAGGTATTCTCTAGTAATCTCAGGAATTCTTTTAATTTTCATTAAAAGTGTTGCATTCCTGCCACTTTTCTCAGAGTATCAGTAGTAAATGCAGGTCTGTGGTTGGTGGAGTGGTTCATTCTTTGGTTATTTTTTACATACATTACAAGATCTTTGAACTACTTCACTGATGTTTTTCCATAATCATGTGCCCTCTTCAAGGAGGGAGAATCTGCCAGACTTTAATTCTTACCAGAACCATTGATTAAAGAGAACCTTGGCTTAATTACAACTCCAGGGTTTGATGGGATGAGATCAACAAGTGAGACTAGCGTTAGCAATGCAAATAGGAGAACAAGCAGGAAGAATTTATTTGTTTTTCTGTTCTCTGGTACTAGGAAGGTACAATGCTTGGCTTCTGCCAGGACGCCGTTGCGAGCAAGTGGCATTTCTGCAGGGATTGCTGCCAGTTAGCTCCCAGTTAACCCCGTAGCAGGCAGCGTCCAAGAGGTACCTTGTTTTGGGCAGGAACCCCCCGTGGTGGTGGGGTGGCCCTATGACTGATACTCCTTCCAGTTGGTGTTCCTCAGCGGAATGTGGTTGTCCAATGACTAGATGTTTCAGTGTAGGCTATTTACATACCACTTCGCATTAATACATTTGCAGGATGCTAAACAACACACTCTTTGTTCTGTTTGGGGGTTTTTTTGTTGTTTTTTTTAGTCGGGCTTTCATAATTTCGCAATAATGCACAGAACTAAGAAAATAAAAAGCTAGCCGTCTTTAGGGAAAAAAACATTAATCATTGTGTAACACAGTTTGAATTTAGGGAACTTTTGACATCTTATTGAGACTTCAAGAAAATTTTGAGTGAATGGTATAAATGTTTAAAATACTGCCACTATTTAATCATAGCTAGCACATTTGGTTCTCATTAAAGCACATTCAAGTTGTGTTCAGTGTACTACTTCTTGGGGTTTTTTTGTTTAAGATGATGAATTTATATGTTTAGCTTAATCTTTCAGTATGTAAGAGTGATCAAAATAGAGATCTATCAACCCAGAGAAGAGATAAATAAAAATAAAGCCTTTTTCTTCTGAATGCTTTTGAACAAGCAGCACTAGAATGCCACTAAGAGACAGTGTATTTGTATAGCTTTTCCCACATATATTTGTTTCTGTACGTAATAACTTAACACCTTATTGTAGAACTAAAATTGCAGTGTTTTATGTAGATGGGCAGTGCAGAACACAGGAAACAAATGTTTGTTTTACAAGATGAATATTCCTTCTCTTGTGAATTAACCAAGGGGCATAATCTTGAAGTGCCAGTCTCCTCGTTCGGCTCACGGCCTCTTCAGATTGCCTTCTGGTAATACTCTTGCTTTCTCAGTTTTTCCCCAGACACGTGCTCCAGGTAGGGATATTTTTCTGCCTCTCATAAACGGTCAGGAATTTTACTCAACGTATAAATTAATGCCCAAGTTCTGTGCATGGCCAAAATCTCAGTTCTGGTAGTATGAACTGTTTCTTGTCAAAGTAAACAGTTAACATGAAATCAGGAAACAACAGTGTATGTTCTGCCTACATCTACAGCACATTTTACTTTGGAATAAAGCCACATGGAATTTTTTAGGATTTTTTAAAATATCTAATGCAATTCAGATTCACACCTCAATTTAACGTGAACTCACTTTAAAATACAGACAATTCAGAAAATGGTAACTTTGTAGCATTTCGCAGACAATATACTTCATTCTAAACTGCAAAAAATCCACAGTTCTTCACAAATGCTAGAAATTGCTTTCACTCCCTTTTCATTGTTATATGATTCAGGTTTATCAGGTAGCTGCTCTCTTTTTTTTTGTATGTGCTTAAGTATAATTTTAATTTTTTTTAAGTAAGACTGTTGTGTAGTAGAGAAAAACATCTTGCAGAAAGTAACCTCTTAATTATGTGATGTAATCCTAATCCACCCCCTCTTTAGTCTCCAAAATTATATAAAGTCCATTTAACAAGACCTATTTTTCACAAAGTATGAGACCAATTTTATATCTCTACCCAGAAAAAAAAAGTTAAAAGATTTTTCTAGCATAAAATTTCTCTAGTAGTAGGTGGTTTTCCTTCATGAAAGTTGATCTACAGATCGTAAAATCCTACCTATATTGAGATTAACAGATGAACTCTACGTAGCCAATGTAAACAGCTGGAAGAACCCATCCTGCCTCTGGATGGCAGTCGTCTATATAAACTGACATTGGTACACTCAAAGAGCTGTGAGATTTTGGTATCTGCCTTTTATCTGTTTTATGTAAAACATATTAAAATAAGTTAGGATTGTTGTATTTAACATAGTATCAGCTATAAGAGTCATACTGGCAGCTATATGAGTGCATTTTATAATTAAGTTCCCCTTCTCCCAAAAAATGGTTTAAATCAAAGATGGAGTAGCTTTTCTCAGCTTTCAATTCTTTTTGAACTTCCTCAGAAAAAAGATGACGGGTTTAGCTGGCAACCAGTAGTAACTGGACAGTATTTTTATCTCTGAATCTCCATGCTTATATTAACAAAGGAGGATTATTGCCATCATTTGTAGACTGGGAAAATGCACCAAAGCAGGTAAGAGAGAGGTGTGAGAACAGGTTCTGCATCCAATTGTCATTTCAGGGCAGTGTTTCTTAAGTCACCTGTGAAATCTAGTACCTGTTTTCTGAACAACGCTACTTGGATTACAGAAGTATTTCTGCTTCAGAAGAGGTTTTTAGAAGACTCTCTTTTAGGCTGCATGAAATTCTACATATAAATTTTGTAAGTTGATATTAAACTAAAATTTTTGGGTTTTGGTAGGAGAAGGAAAAGCTAATGTTAGCTTTTTTTATTTATTTATTTAGTTGAGTGTCTACTGAGAGATCTGCTACTTGCTATTTTTCTGTCAGGATGTGCTATTGGAACTGTTCAGGTAGGTCTGTGCTATTTCTGGAGGAAAAGAAAGCATCTTTTTCCTTTGCTCCGAGGTTCATCCTGCTGTGAGTCACAGCATGTAACTCTACATAAAGAGAAGATGTTTTTAAATCTCCAGAATACCTACCTGAAAAAGATAGTTCAAACGACTTGGATAAAAAATTCTGGAATTCATTTGGAATAATTTACTCTGCCTTCCAGCAGTGTTTGTAGGTGTGGGGCAAGATGTTTAAATAAATTTAGGACACATAAGTTTCATTTCTCCACAGCTAAATAACTTTGCTTATAGTGGAGAAACTGCAGAAACGGGGCCTTTCTATTTTGATGCCTGACTCTGGGGGTTGAACACATTTCTAGTCTAATGCATTAGATATGTAACTTCCTTTTTGGGGGAAATAGTTGAATTACTGTCATCACAGGTATTGGTTTAGTAAAGTGGGCTTCATAGAGTATCATCTTCAGCTGGCTAATACCACCTGGAACTGAAAAAAGTCACAATGGTACTGAGTTTTTGGTTTGGGGATATTGTTTTGAAGGATGATAATCCAGGTATTGTTGCAGCTAATTGTTGCTTTAATTTGCTCTTGCATGCTGAGTTTCAAAGAATACTTCTTTTGTCTTAAGTTGCTTATACGAGTCAAACAGATTCTTCTTACCTGAGGCACCGAAACTGGTATGAATAATGGTAACTTGCACACTTAAAAATATAATCATGTGTGTCCAGCTGGATGAAAAGATGAGGAGGCCTGGGCATAGTCCCCCTTTGCCAATGGTGCTACTTCCCAGGCACTCCTACATGGCATCAGAATAGTGAAGTCTGAAAATATATGGAGTACAACTCTCTGCAAATAAACATTAAAATTTTAATTCTAACTTTTATTTAAAAGCAGTATAAAATACACATTGCAAAATAAATCGCATTCAGCAAGTACTAATGCTAAAAAATCTTTTTGGTATCTTAAGATGTTTTGGTATCTTCAGGTGTCTTAAAATAAGCACATCATGATTAATGCTATAATAGAATAATTACAATATTCAATTAAAAAACCACCACACATCACTTACTGCAGAGTCAGTCCCATTATTCAAATCACCAAGTGTATTATCATAGCTTTTTAATTAAAATACAGCAGAAAAAAAAAAAAGGAGATTTTATCTGTTTGGAGAATTTTCAATATGGTTTCAAACTCCTGCGTGCATCAATTCCAATCTCATCAGTCATTTCTCATTACAGTTAGTAAATGAGACAATTTTACATGATTATTTCATTTTTCCCAGGACTTAGTATTTATGTCACCTAACCAACTGTTAAAATCTATTTTAATATTTATTAGTAAACCTCACTTTTTCTATATAAGATCCATGGCTTTCAATTTAAGTACTTCTGGCAGAAACATTCTCAGCAAAAATACCTTCTCCATATTCAAAACCTGTTGTTGATTATTCTATTGTGAGTGGAAGTTGTTACAGACAAAAATCAATCAAATATGCTAAAATATTATGATGACAGGAGCTATGCCACAATACTTTCAAATCATGTATTTTGCCAGTGCATACTCATAATTCAAATGAAAGCTTTTCCCCCCTTTTTGTTGGTTTGTTGGTTTTTTTCCTCCTAAGCTTCCTTCACAAATCATCGACATTAGCAACTGAATGAGACTTTCCCAGTAGAGCATCTGGTTCATCTGCTGCCAGAGTCTCTATTAAGAGAGAGTCCTTGAGAAGTTTGTCCAAATCAGTATTTTCACATGTCTGTCAAGTAAGAGTGAATATTCTGTCACTGGTTCTTCATTAATTTGGACAATACTGAAACATAAGCAGTTGAGCCATTTGCAGTGTCCAGCCTCGTGAAATGTATTCAGTGCAGAGCCGTATTCCCCTTTGTGTTACGCAGCTGCAAAAGTAGATGTTGCAGAAATTTAATTCCCTTAGCTCAAGAGTTCAGGCCGTGCAGAAAAGCTACATCATTTCAGCAGTTTGACCTTTCATGGGGAACTGCTCTCAGCCATCTCAGGAACCGTTCCAGCCCAGTCACAGGATACCTGTTCTTTTGCACCTTCCTATTACATCTCTAAAAATTTTATTCTGGTATTTATCTAATTGTGAGTGGCCGAAAGGGTCTCCATTCAGCCAGCACAAGCCACACATTCACTGCATCTTTTGCACCTCAGTAATGTACATCCATAGCTACAGAACAGTTTTTTCCCCTCAAGTGGGATAATTGCAACCTGTTTCTGCAATGCCCAAAGGCCTGTGCAGAGTATCTCTGATGTAGTCTAAAATATGCAGGTTGCAGTGCTTATTTCATGTTTTCTCTTCCTTTAGGCCAAACAGCTGCTTCTTTTTTTCTAGCTATATTTAATTCTTATTCTCAACAGAAAGCAGTTATTTCAAACTGCACTGTGGAAATGCAAGTCCTGTTCTGGCAGGCAGTATCAGGAAAAGCACCCGCACAAAGGCAGAGAGCTGGAAATTGGGGAGTGTGACAGGGGAGAGGGGCTGGACTGCAAGGAGAGGTGATGTCCTACCTGAAAATAGGCTCTGAGAAAGCAGTAGAAGAAGGGGACTCCTGGGAACCCTCAGAAAAACTTGAGGGTACCTCCTGCTGCCAGGTACCAGGCCAGGCCAGAGGGCCTGGGGATGTTCTGGCAGCTTCTAGCAAGTGTGGTCAGCAGCTCTTGATGTGGGGAGCCTTTTTTACCATTGCCCCTGCCTCAGGAGGAGGATGCTCTCACTCTTTTAGCTGCTGGTAGCGATCAGAGGCAGTGCCTGGGGCATCTCCTGGGGCTTTCCTGCTGGAGGTGTGCTGCTGTTGGAGAGCTGTGAGGCAGAGCAGAGGAGTTTTAGAAGTCGGTGGGTTGTACAACACTGGAGAGAACAGGATCTCACAGAATCACACAGAATCATATGGGGTTGGAAGGGACCTCTGGAGATCATCTAGCCCAACCCTCCTGCCAGAGCAGGTCCACCTAGAGCAGGCTGCACAGGAACACATCCAGGCAGGTTTTGAATGTCTCCAGAGAAGGAAACTCTACCACCTCCCTGGGCAGCCTGTTCTACCACCCTTACAGGGAAGAACTTCCTCCTCATGTTCAGATGGAGCTTCTTACGTTCAAATTTGTGCCCTTTATCTCTTCTCTTGTCACCAGAAACCACTGAACCTGTTCCAGGAACAAGGAACTTTCAGTCCAAACTTAATTATTTTAAAGCAACAAAGACATTTACATTGAGTAAATTAGATCAATTACTGCCAGTTTGTCTCTCTCTTTTAATTTTACAGGATAGATTCTTAAATTCACAGTTTTCCAAAGAAAGAACCAGACCTTGTAACTGATGATAGACTTTTTTTTAGATGCAGTATCATCTGTTCATGAGGAAGCCTCTGACACAAAACAACAATATTGTAAAATACTTCTAGCTTCCTCAGTAAGCAGCAAGTTATATCTCCTAAAGCACACTGGTTCTGATTGGACACAGGTTGCAGCATTTGTTTTCAGAGGGCAGATGCGAATTTGACTTTTTAACTAAAAACTGTACAGACTGCGCTAATACTTCTTTAATTTTCTATGTAAGAACATTTAAAACACGTCATCTACTCTGAGGTGCTGAAAACTTTTTTACCTTTACTTTTTTTTCAGGTGGGCCTCCAGGAAAGATAATTCTTGATGGCAGAAGGTCAGGAATTTGATACTGTAACTTGAAAAAAGTTTCCTACAAGCAACTATGGCAAACTGAGTAGCTAAAGTTGAATAAAGGAAGATTTTGAGAATGTTTCTTCCGTCGTTTGATCTTTTTGTCTTGTTTTCTAATGTGTGACACAGGGAAAACTTATTGAAATAGTGCCTCTGTTCATGACAAAATATGGCTTCAATTACACAGAGGGTGAGAAGTCACAAAATCACATAAAACTGGCCAAGATGGATTAAGACACTACAGCAAGTAATCAATTTCTAGCCATATTTTATATACCTCAGTCAAGAATTCATCCATGTGTCATATTGCCTTAAGCAAGACATTGAAGCTGGATCATTAGGTCTGGGGTTTTTTTCTGGTGACTTCAGTTGACCAGTGTATGACCTTAAGTAGAAATTTTAACTTCTCTTACTGCGGTTTATATGAAAACTTCAGTTTTTCATATAACAAGAACTTGTTTAGACAGGGGCAATTTCATAGTGCAGTGGTAACCTTTGGTGTAGTGGAACCCCAGTTTCAAGGTAGTCTCATAGATGCTGCAAAAAAAATCTTCTGGACACATTCCAAAATTGAATTTAATCCAACTCAACAAAATGACACACCAAAAATACACTTTCCTTCTCAAAAAGTGCCTCTGGTCTGAAAAACTCAAGTTGGACCCGGCATTCCCAAATGCTTGATGAAAATGTAAACTGTTGAGTTGTGAAATCAAGTAGGAGACCAAAGGCTCAGCTGCACAAGAATGAGGCTTAGCTATGAACAAACCATACCCGTGAAATTGGAAAGAATAAATCTCTCACTCTCAAGAGCGTTTTAACTCTGCTCCTTGAGTTGTTCATCCTGCTCTGCTCGTGCGGCTGCTTAGTTTGCATCAGATAACGACCACTCATTCCTTAGGAGAGAGGCCACTGTCTTCCCCGAGGTGATTTCATATCAAGATTCGGTTATTCAGAAAAGAATTTCTTTATTCTGAATAACCCAGTCTTGCCATGAAATCACTTAGAGCAAACCCCGGGGCACGGAGATGCGGAGCCAGAAACACAAATCAGACTTTACTAATGTGTACCAATAAGCGTACTAAGATCTACAAAAACAATAGAATAAAATGGTGTTACAGATAATTTCCTATAACTTAAATAAGTCAATTACACGCAGCTTTAAAGAGCATTAGTTTATTGTCTATTCTCCATGTGTTACCTCAGAAACAGTCTAATTATATACAAAAATTTGGAATGTTGAATAAATGCTGATCAATAAAAACATTTTGTAGTTGTTGACAAGGGAATATTTCTAAACAAAATGAAAATAATCATAAAGGTTTGATTCTGTGTGTTGTTTATTGCTATGTTTGTGTTCATAGAATGCTTTCAAGTATATACACATTTTTTAAACTCCAGTCCAAAAAAAAAAAAACCCCTAAAAATTATTTACATAATAAATACGTGGGAGACTTCATCTTTTCATTACATCAGTTGAACTGATTCTTTAATGAACTATTAAGAATAGAAGGCATTAACAGTTTGCATCAACTCATTGCCACGCCGAGTAACTTAGGCTGCTGATGGATTTGATTCTATTCAAAATGCAGTTTGAGATGCACTCGAAATGAAAAGTGACGACATTGTCTCCCCTCCTGCTGAGTCCTGGCTGGACTACCTCAGGAGACACCTTTCTCCCACTTGCTGCAAAAATCATCTAGTTTGACATGTGTTCACCTTTACACAGAGACACTGAAGGAACACACACACATCAAGCCACTGAAAATGTCAATATTTACTGAGTAATATCAGTGTAATCCATGTTTTATTAAATGGTTAATTTGCTACTTTACTAAAGATGAGCTTTGGCCAAGTATTTCCACAAGAAGTACTAAACTTCTTGCTATAAATTTCTACCTTCTATAGTTCTACCATATTTGGTAGAATTTTTCTGTGATACATAAATCTGAAAAATAAGTGACACAACAACATTTAAAACATCTGTTACTATTAAAGCAAAATGCAATCCAGTATAAATCCCCATTGATATATTTAAATGCACTGCAAAACGTATACAAAGTCAGTCCAAGATCAATAAAGAATCAGTTCTGCTTTTTGGACTTTTCCCTTCCCAAAGATACAGGTTATATAGAAGACCAAGGTAATTTAGGACTTGTCTGTATGCATTCCCTTTAAAAGGCAGTGTGTGAAAAAAATAACATGATTAAAAGTAATGAAAACGTGATGTGATCATTTTGCATTTTCAATAAAAAAATAGAAACTAAACAACAACAAAACACATCTTAGAAGGGGAACACTGAAGCTAGCCATTATATATTTATGTTTCTCATTTTTTTCTTTGAAGATTAACAGCACACAGAAAATAAGTGAATTTTATCAAAATACAGCACATTTCTGCTAATATATCAAAAAAAATATTTTCTATGTAAATATTACTGAAAATCAACTAAAAAGAATTTAAATATACAAAGAGTTGTTAAAGGGTTTCAATTAAAATTATTAGAACTATACACAGTACAATAAGCAATAGTTAACATCTTTGAAAGAAGTGCAATAACATTGGAGTTCACTTATTTAAAAAGTACTGCCTGTTTATTACTGCTAGCTATATATAATTCCTTTCTCTTAGAGCTCATCGTCCCAAAACTAAAGGAGGCTGGTGTTCTTGCTAGCTTTATCAAAAGCATTTACTTTTGTACACATGGGTTGAAAAAAAAGCAACTTATACCTGTCTCAAACTACCAACTTATGTACAATTAAAAAAAAAAATTGAACTGCAATAATTGAATATTGCTCCAATGACAGGCTAATCATTAGCCTGTGATTAAAAACAGTTATTGGTCTTCTATGGCACTTTTCCCTGGTCCATAACAACCGTGTATTAATTATTACTGCAGCTTATGCAGTCTCTATTCAATTACAAAGGAGAAAGACAAAAATAAAGTTATGTTTCTGGTAAATAAAATTAATAGAAGCATAACTGAATGTTTTTGTACAGTAATAAGGAACAAAGGCAGCCTGTGGTAAATCACTATTATGTTAATACAGTTAGAAACCCTTTAATGACTCTGAAGTGTCTAGTTCACATTTAATGTCACCTGTAAGAACAGCCCTTTAAGAAACACCATTACGAACTGGTGGGTTGTAAGTACACCCTCCCTTTGCCCTCCATCTCACCACAGCAATTCTCTGTTCAATCACTGTTCGAGGTTTCACAAACTTGCTTTGGTTACCTAGCTCCATGCGCATGGTTTCCTTTTTGATTAACAAGGCAATGCAAAGGCCAAACAGAATCCAGATATCTTTCATCGCCTTCCCTCTGTGTGTTTAAGTACATATTACAGGCAACAACATTAAAAACTGGCCATTTCAGTTTCATTTTTAAAATCTCTAAAGGTTAAAATGGAGTACTTTTTATAAAGATAGAAGTATCACCATTTGCACAAAATTGGGGGATTTCCACGGCAGAAAAAAGCCTCTGGGGGTGTTTCCACAGTACAGCGGAAAAAATTATGTATGCAAGAAAACCCAACTAAACATGAATCACATGTGGTAAATTAATATTCAATGATTACATTAAGAACAAATCCTGTAGAATATCACAGATTTGTAGTTACAGTCTTCCTAAAAAAAAAAAAAAAACCACCATAAGCTTTTATTGCATTTTCTATTGGTAGACGTACACTCCAGAGCTAAACACTTTTTCTTCTTTCCTGATTCCAGATTCAGATAGCAGACAGTTGTTTCACCTGACTTTTATTCTGTCCAACCAGCACCACCTTCCATCTACCCATTCATCTATACAATGTGCACATAGCAAAACCAACATTTCATATCCCCAATCCGTATCTACAGAAGTGGTTTCAGCGTAACACATTAATATCCGATGAATAAAAATAAAGGCAATAAAGAGCTACAGGACAGACAGCCCTGCCATCTGTCCATTGGCTACAACTGAGGCTTCGCAAAGCCTTGCACAAAGTTTAGTAATGTGTATGTATTATCCAAAAATAAACCTACCATCTGTACAAAAAAACAACACAGGTTTGTTCTTGGAGGAGTGATCCTTAGATTGCTATAATGCTTAAAAACAAGTTTAATCACCATATGCATTTCCAAAACCATTTCCTGTATGTTTTATACAGTGGTTTTTTTCCCCATTAACCACGAGTTCAGTATTTCCTGTACAAATTTTGTTCATAATTCTTTTCAAGTTCCTTTCATGTATAAAAATAGGCAAAATATTCAGTTTCCCATAAGTCCTTCAATGAATCCTGCTGGCTTTTCCCCCCAATCCACAGTACGTATTTATGAAGAAACTTCTCGAACGATGATGAGTTCCACTGCATTCTGAAAAGTCTTCAGCAAAGATACCGCTTGCCCATGATCAATGTTGATGAAACTGTAGCCATTAGCCTAAAAAGAAATATTTAAATTAAAAATGAGTCTCATATGAAACATGTTTCACTTACACGGCATATTTCATGTTCATTTATTTAAGCTTTAAGGTTTAAAATGACTAAATTCTGGTTGAATGCAGATTTGCTGACTACATCATAGATGTGAGCTGAACATGTACCTGTATGCTACAAGAAACTAAACCGATCATGTTAGCACTGGAATCATTTTACCCCAAAGGTTTTGCAAATAAAAGAGAAAACCTAACTTTAAACCATTAACATCAAACATCTAGTTCGTCAGCCTTAATGTAGCCATGCCAAAAAAAGCAAATGAAGTACAAATAATGCATCCCAGTTTAAATATCAAAGTGTTAGAAATGGCATTTATGATAAGTTGAAGCATTTAACAAAAAACATTTGTGGCACCGAGAGACATTTTAGGGTGTGAGACCTCCTGAGGTCACCCTCAGCCTGAATTTTCCTATTACTCTAAACATTGTCATTCCTGGGATAGGTTTGGCTTGTAAACACAGGCAAGCCCAAGTGGCCTACAAAAAAAGACAGGGAAAACATGGCTATGGTTCAAATTCTCAGGGTGTACTACTGAAGATTCATGTCCAGTCTGAGTGGTAAAATCTTGCAGAATGACAGATTGGTCCATTCCTTCCAGCTGCACACCCCACCTTTCTTCTGGAGCTACTGCCCCTGATGTGGCAACAGAGAGAACTGGTGGTGAGGTCTGGACCTCAGCAGTGCCACTTTGGAGCTATGGTTCCTTATCCCATCACCAAACACTTTCTGCAGTTACCAGCTGAATCCTTTGATGTGAAGACAGTGGGTTTTAAATCTGCCCAGGGTTGCAGGGGAAGATTTACATATGTATACATATATGTATACGTATACGTATAGACTGCTCAGAGAGTAAAAGTGGCCATAACCCTTCCAAATCATCACAGAATGTCCTAGCCCTAACCTAACAATGGTATCTCAAGACTTACATGCAATTATCTAGTCACTGGTCATGTAGACTATTTTTATTAGGCATATGTAGTAGACAACCATTACAATATGGAGGTCTAATGCATATTTTACAGAGAACATTGCAAAAATCAAGTATAGCAAAATCATTTTGGGAGTGATGATACTCAGTCAATAACTGCAGAAATTGTCTAAATGGCAACAAGACAGAGTGGGACTGTCATTACATCATCACTAGGATCAGGTATAAAAGTGCTGTTACACAAAAAAATATTCTTAGTTATGAGAAATGAAACAGTCCAATTATCTAGGCATGCAAATGCAATTTTTCCTTCAGCTCTTTCTCCAACTATGAATTCCTCATTAAACAGAAAGCAAAAATCCAAGCAGTGGCAACGTGAAAAAAGGAAACTTCATTAGAAATGCCACACAGGCAAATGAAATTCCAGAAAGACAGCAATAAGCTATCAAAACAAAGGTCACCTGTCACACACGTTCCACTCTATAAATAAGTAACAAACAGGCTATCAGTATTTTCAAAGGTTTAACATGCATCTTGTTCCTGTATGTCCGAGGGTTATCCCTACCCTTTAAAGTCATCTACATCAGTAACAGAAATAGGACCCTTCTCACCCCAGTGAGGAAGAACAAGTACAGAATTATCACTGTGCTCAAAAGCAAGCCATCAAGTTGGAACAACTTCATCTTAGTTTAGTTTTCTTGTCTGCTTTTTGGCTTAATCATCTTTCATTCAAAGGATTAGGCTGTGTTTTCAGTTCTGCTTTGTTGTAGAAAACTGTTCACACGATGTTGTGGTTTAACTGAGATAGTAGTGGGGTTTTTGATTATTTTGTTTGTTTTGGGGTTTTTTAGAAAACTGAAATGCAGCAGAGTTGACTATGAACATTCTCAAGCCAGCAACGTGATGAACAGTTAATATTTTTTAACTCTGCAACTTCAAGGGTGGCTATAGCACTGTTCAAATGTCCTTTGGCCTGTTTCTCTAAGAAAGTACAGCTTCTATAATCCCATTGTCCATTTCCCCAACCGCTCCCCAAATAGCTTATGAGCTCCTTAAATAGCTTATGAGCTTGTTACACAACTTTGAACAAATCTGAGACAGAAAAGGTCTGGAAGGTACTGACTCCCTACAGAGAAGAAGGGCACAGCTGCAGCCCAGAAGCCATGGATCCTGAAGCAAGCTACGTGGCTTGCTCACAGCATCCAGGAGGCACACATGGTTACCAGCCAGGCATCAGCTGGCCAAGAGGCAGCTTCTGCCAGCCCTCCCGTGTGTCCAGCCCATCCGCTGGGGAAGTGGGGGGCAGCAGAGATGGGCAGAGCTGCGGGACAGAGGGAGGTGCAGCTGGGGAGAGGGGCTGCGAGGGGCCACTGCTGCTGCTCAGACACTGCACACGAGTGACCACAAGTGAAATAACTGAATAATTCACCCTCATGAAATGTTCACATTCCATCTTGAACGACGTTAGCCCTATTTTTTTGTCTTTAGAAGTATGAAAAAAATTTTCAGAGTTTGAAAAGATGACTGCAGCCTGTATCCCCTAGGTTAATGTTAGGTGGAAGAAAATTAAAAACAGAATATAAGAATGCTTCTGGAAAAGATACTTGTAATCTATGTAAAAATTAAACACTCTGCTCTCAGAAAAAATGCAAACTGAAAATTAACTGGTGTATGACAGATGATCGTTAATTAGATGACCACCATACCTGAATTATTTTATCTCCAGGCTGCAACAGCTTAGATGCTGGTCCTTCTGGTTGCACTCTGGTTACAAATATGCCCTTGAAAAAGATAGGTGGAAAACATTTTTGACAACTTATTTCATGAACAGTAGGATAGCATGTAATTCAAAACATTTTTTTAATTTTCTAACCTAACTAGAAGGGAATGCAATATTATTCTACAGGTCTACTGGCTTTTGTGCCTGTCTTCTTTTCTGATAGTAAATCCAGGAGAATTGTCTTTAAAGGAGTAATGAAGGACAAATTCTGATCTGTCTTTGTTTAATTTGGCAGATGTATATGTCAAGATGAATTATCAACCACCAGAAATAAGGCTATAGGCTAAATCATGTTCTTTTTTTTAAGAGGTTTAGTGAATTGTATATTCCACAATTCACTATCTCAAATTTGTTGACTGATATCTGGAACTGTGCAAGAATCATTCAACTAGAATAATCCTCTGTGTTGTCACATGACCACTCTGGTCACATACCATAGGTCATTTTCCATATTATTTGTTCCCAATTTTCTCTCATCCAGTAATGGTATTTAATGGTTTGGGGAATATATATACTCATCCCTTCCTCCTCTTTTTGCTCAACACTAGAAACTGTTAACCATTAATCAGAATGATTTAAGATGAATTTGTATAAAATACTCACATCATCTTCAGGTCTGAATGGATTCCCTCTACCACCAACTCCTCCTGATATACTAAATCCAAGTTCTGGATCCTTGTCAATTCTCACTCGAATCTAAGTAATTACAACCAAAGTTAGATGAACTGTCTGAAAATCTGCATTTAAAGCTACTGTCATGAAATTGTTACTAAGGAATTCATGTGAACAAAAGCTTTTAAATTTTTTAAAGTTTAAAAAAAAATATCTCAAAAAAGCATTATCACAGCTTAGGAGAGTATTATTTTTCAAAATATTAACTCAGAACAAGATTCCAATACAACAGCATCATATAATCATTGTACATAGGTTTTACTTCAGAATCACTATTATCATAATCTTGGTTAATATGGGCTTTAAGTACAGAGATATTTTGATATTATGTTAATGATTTTATTGCCCCCAGCAAATATATATATTCCTATGAAAAAAACTGTTCCTCCCATTTCTTTACTACTTCCATCTGAATTTTAAAAATCAAACCTTGTTCCCCTTTTCACTCTAAGTTCTATGTAGCCAACACTGTCTAGAAATCTTATTATACACAAGAAGCTGACATTCTCATTCTAGCACAGAATGAAAATGTAGTTCTCTGTACTTTCTCAAAAAATCTTCTTCCTAAAATACAGAGGAAACATCTTGTGTCCAAGAGGAGAAAGCAGCTTGCCACAATGAAAGAGTGATTAAATTGTATGAAAATTTCTTATCCACATCTCTCTATCATAAATAAATCCCATAATTATCAGGCTTGAATGAGATGCTCATACTTTTTTCATCCTGGCTTTTGGTATGGATGCAGATTTCTACGATATCAGGTTTTTGAACCATTCTGGATAGCAATGAATAGATACAAAGTACTCTAGTTGTACTGTTTCTTTGTATTTTTTTAAGTTACTAGATAAATAATGAGTTGATGATGAACAACCGTAGTTGAGAAATAAACTTCTAGTTCAGTAAAGAGATGCATGTTTAATTTTCTGTTATGTTCTGTTAAAAATCCACCAAATTACTCCCTTAAAACATTCACATAAAAAGTAAAAAAAGCTCAAAACTAGAAGGAACTTTTGATTTTTGTACCAGAATCACACTGGAATAACACCATCTCTGCTGGAGATAAATTCCTATACAATTTCTGTTGCCATCTACAGAGCAATGGTAATAAATGGAAATAATCTAACAATTCACTGCCACTGACAGTCATATCATAAAGTTATATTTTACTCTTACCTCTTGCTTTGCCACCTCATGGCTTTGTCTGTAAGAACACTGGGACTGGGTATAGGGAGGTTGGTGGGCAACTTTCAACATCAGATAATCAATTAATTGCTCTCTAGAGGGATGTCTTGCTACTGATGGTTGAGGAGGGAGATGATGGACTTGGCTGTAGTTTGCCTGAGGTCTTTGAGGCTGGCACATTTGTCCATTTGTCAAAGGTAACTGAATAAAATATGAATACTCAATGTCATACATTTTATAAGCAGCAATTCTTAATTCCTCCTTTATTATTCCAATATTTTTTCATACTTGACTGCTTTTAATTTTAGGAACATTACTAAAACTACTCAACTACTCTTCTGGATGGTGTAGAATTATACTTTTTTTTTTTTTTTAATAGTCATCAGCTCTGACCTGCTGAGAGCAAATCTGAAAAATAAAAACTTACTTAAGTGCTAATTTACTAGACCAGACTAGATGGTTATGTTTTCAGCACTTGTTTCACTGAGTGCAGTTGTGCACTCAGTGCAATTGACAGTACTGAGACTTAGTTGATACCACTATAGTTTCCACTTTTTTTGCATAAAATTTAGAGATTTCATAATAATTCCCAGTAGATGATACACCAAATTAACATCTCACACAGCTAGCAGACAGAAATTTCATGCTCTCCAAATGTCTTTTGGCGGCCACTCCACAAGAAAACCCTCTGAGCAAATTCACGTACAAGCTCAAGATTTTCAAAATCAAAACTGTAATCGTATTTCCAATAGACATTCTTTTATTAACACACCTTTACTGATTTGATAGATCTAGTGATGACAAACAGCAGTAAGGTATGCAGCTGTCAAGGCACAGAGTGCATTAAAGCCATGTCACTAGGGATGATGCTGGAGGAGACATTTCTTACTGTAGCCTGAGTTACTGTTCAGGTCTGTAACTGAGTTGAGATTGGTAGCCTTTTGCCTCCTTGCTGATCTGCCTCTCTGAGTTACTCACCCCTCTGTATGATTTCCACATTCCAACAGTACTCCAGGCTTGAGTTACAGACTTTTTTCTGCCTGCTGCCATTATCCCATTAGTTATAGGATACAAAGATATTCAAATTCTCTCTTTCAATATTATAAATAACTGAAATGTGCAAATTTCACATAGCAAAATTAAAGGTTGAATGTACACATATCAGTGTACATTCTATTCTGTTGAGTTTTTTTATGTCAAAGTGATTCTGAGAAACAATGTGTGTAAAAATACATTTTTAAGCTTCTTTACAAATCAGATGTATTCAATTTACTTTATTTTCTACTGCCTTCTCTGAAAACCTAAAGCATGACAGGAAAACTTTTTTTCTATTGTGCTGCCAGAGGTTTTTTCATAGGCATTTCATATGCAAATTCCTAGCATCCAATGTCAGTAGAAATGCAACTGAAATTAGTGTAGTTATAAAGAGGAAATCAATTGCTGCATCATCATAATTCATGATCATCTATTTAGTTTCATTGCAGTAAGTCCTGCCTGCAGAGATGGTCCTTAGACATTAATACAGAATGTTTCCTACAAGTTTAGGTTTATCACCACAATAGATTTCAAATTAGTTTTTCAGAGGTTTAATCAACTTCAGATTGCCTTCCTGGAATCATCTTCCATGTTCCAATTTACACTTGCAATGTGTACACTTTACACATCTTTTGCTGCAAATTTCTTCTTTCAAAGCTGCTGAAGAAAAATCAAAACTATCCCGCTTCATATAGTTAGCTATTTTTTCTTCCAAAAAGAGGAAGTTATTTTATTTATGCCACTTTCAATACCTGGGTATTCATTTTAAAGAAATCTCAGTTCCAACTGCTATCCCCGTATTATGTTTCTACTACTAATAAAAATCTATAACCTTCCAAATAATAATAAATGTATTCTATACATGGTGTCATGTAGATAATTACCTGCACAGCTATTTTCTTCATGCTGTCTGGAGGAACATCTTTGAGACTAAGAGTGGCAGATGAATAATTCTGCTGACCTGAAATGAATACCTCATCCTGGCATTGATCTCCTGGAGCAGAAGCCTGGGGATGCTTTAAACAGAATGGAACAGTAAAGATGACTGTCTTCATGTAAGTCAAACTAAAAAAATTATCATAAGAAGCCTAGAATAAAACATTTTAAGGGCTTTCTTGTTCTTTATCTTAACTAGTGCATTGTTTACGTAGAAAATCTTACTAGTCAAGACACCATACCCACAAAATACAAAATCTAGCATCTGCAGAGGTGTCTTTGATCACCACTAAATTGATAAGAAAAGTCAACAATGTTAACAAAAAACATTAAGTACCGCCTATTCAAGGATTCATATGGTTAAAGGAAGTCTTCTGTTGACTTTATCCTGGCCCCTTTGGAAACTGTAATATCACTCAGGATGCTCAAAGTTAAAGAATCATTTCCTCACAAATATTATTTTTCTTAAATGCCTACATAATCAGGATTTGATGCAGGAGTAAAAAGCATAATAAGATTTTGTTCAAATCTTTAACAACCTAGGTTAAATTCAGAATGGTAATCTCTTGCGCATATGTATAATGAAACCAAGCAATTTCACTTATGTTCAACCATCTATAAAAGACATTAAGAAAACTCAACTTCATGATATTAAATTTAAAAGCCTTGCAATAAATTTAAGGCATATGAAGGCAAAGTGTTTGACTTAATGCCTATAAAAAACTCCACCACATATATTCTTTTTATTGAAAGCATTGCCCATATATAACAGGATAAGTCCATCGATTTAAGGACACCTCTCACAGTTTATTCTTTTCCCCTCTATATATTGCAATAGCCTCCTATAGGTACTCACTCGAACAATGTGCACACCAGAACCTCTTCCGTCTGCAACACTCAAGGCAACACTACCCTGGCTGCCATGCAGATCCCTAGAGCTGCCATAGTGAAAGCTGCTAACTGCAGCATAATTGGAATTAAAGGACCTAGACAGCATGCTCTGAATAAAGAGGGGACAGATTTAACACAGAGATTAGTGCAGCATGCATAAACCACAAGACACGTTATACATAGAGTAATACAAACATATTTCATTGTCATGCAAGATAAAAACCATGCAAGAACAGTACCACTGTGATGTATAAAACACAACTCAGTGACCCTTATTTGCCTTTATTTACTGTAAATCCGCATGCAATCAGCAGTTAACATGCAGAATTACATGTAAATAAAGTAATTCAAATGTTCATGTGTCTGGAAAAACAACAGAGGTGCACAGCTTATGAAAATTTCTAGGTTTTCATTAGATTTGCAGCATATCAAATATGTTGTAGGAAGAGAAGCTGTCAGTCAAGATAAACACCTGTGGAAAACCATCTAATTACCAGTTATTGTTTCATTCCTTCCTCCACTCTCAACCTGCATACTAGTATAGCACAAATAAAAATTTACACAAAGACAGATTTGACTTTTTGACTGGGTTTTCTTACTATTGCAATACTGTCAACTTCTGCAATGCACTCTAACAATAGGAACGTGAATGGGCATCATTTAAAGAAAAAGAGGCTCAAAAGAAACCTTGGAGTCCACCCCTGTGCCACTGTAGACAATTACACAGTAACACAAGCTCAAGGACAGAAGTGGTAGTGATTTGCTTTTGAGCTTCATTACCTCACAGACCTCTGCAAGATTGTCAAGGGTAACAGAAAGCAAGCAGTAGACATTAATGGACTTTTGTAGTTGTAAGAAAAAAACATAATAAAAAGACTGCACAAAAGAAAAGGAAAATCCTCTGAGTGCCACCCAACAACTTAAACAAACTTATCTTGAAATAGTGGCAAAGAAACATGGAAAAGTATGAACATTCTGAAAGATACACCACAGAGCATCAAAACCTACCAAAATCAAAGTTCTTGGTATTTTTAATAAAGTTTCTAATTTTTCAAAGACAAAGAAGAAGAGAGAGGAGAAGAAGAACAACAAGAGAGAGGAGAAGAAGAGAAGGAAAAATACATATCATTTGACTAAGATACTGCAACAACTCTAACATGAATAAATACATTTTAGTGTTTGTGTGTTAACTATATACGCTAATTTAATTTTGAAAATAGTCAAAAGTTCTCAGGCTGACTTTACTCTTTCACACTAGCTTTATCTTGTGAAAACTAAGACTACTTTAATAACCAGTAATATGCCTCTGCATTCATACTTGGTAGCATCTGGGAAATTCCCTTGTAAAAACAGTATTTGCTGACAATACTCGGCTTTTCTTGTCCAAGACCCTTGGATGGCCGCTCACTCAATAGCATAGTGAGTGATACTCACGTTCCTCTTCTACACCTACCCTGTCCTCTAGTCAATTGATTTTTCCAGACAAGTACCCAGAGGCTTTCCCTTCTTGGGAGGGGAAAACTGTACTCAACATTCAAGTCTGCTCGTCTATGTGTCAGGCCAAACATCTGGATGAAACCGCCAAAGCCAGTTTTCCTTAGGTCCTTAGTGTCTCAAGGCACCTTCTTACAACTATTTTCAAAATAGTCTCTATAATTAGCCAGGTGTCCTTCTTCCCACACTTGTACAGGCAAGTTCCTGAAGTCACTTTACAGGAAGCTCCTCTCAGAGGCTCCTAGATCTCTCTGACTCCCATAAGTGGCAAAAAGACAGATAAAAATAGAAAGAACGTATGGTGAGACTAGATGGTCCCTAGCAGACCATCTTACTATAAAGATCCCTAGATCCATTAGATTTACTTCTCTCTTAGGAGAACCCAAACAGTTGGTCAATAAAATAGTTACAATCTAAGTCCATATTTTTATTTATAATGTAAGATAGAGCTGCAATAGGAGGTAGAACTTTCCTAAAATTTGTAGAGGCACAAACTTATCCATTCAGGTATTAAGATTTCAGTTAGCTCAGTTCAGTGAGCGTCAAGGTGATTACATAGCCTGAGAGCAGTTTTATTCTAGGGTTTATGAAATCTCCTTAGAAGAGACTTTTTCCAAAGTACAAAAAATTATTGTGCAATTTATGTAGTGAAGACATGTGAAGTACTGCAAACACTATTTTTCTCTACAATGGGCACAGCATTTCAACACTAAATTAGAATGATCCAACAAGTATACAGCCTGTGCAAAACAAATACTATTTAAAATTACATGGCGTTATAAGAAAGTTTCAGTTTAACACAAGAAGAACCCAGTGAAAAAAATTAGGAAGTATTTTTCCTGTTTTTAGCTGGGAAGAGAGAATCTGAGGCCTTTGGGTTGCGAACAGTATTTTTCTTAATTTTGTTTCTAAATATGGGTACAATAAAGATTGTACATTTCCTAATGAGATTCCTGAAAACTACTACACCAGAAAAGACACTTTTGGAATCTGAATATGCAAATGCCATTAACCCCCCTAATTTTTATTCCAATTCATTAAAAATCAAATGTAGAATACATGAAGTTCTGAACTTCAGATTAAATCTCAATATTAATTCCAAGTACCAACTCCACTCTCCACCTGAATTGCTACTGTGTCTTACGGTATAATGGACTAAAAAAAAAAAAAAGGCAATTCAAACATTTGAGGCTTGAGAAGTCTCATTTAAGTTACTCTGAACTGATATACAGTAACCAATATCCATGCCATATTGCACTATATTTTTGTGTAAGCTAAGTTTACTAGAAATCAGTTATTAAACTGTGGACACACATTAAAAGCTACAATATAGCGAGGAATAACAAAAGGCTCTGTACAAAGTGAAAAAAAAAAAATCAGCATGTAAGAATCAGGATTTGTAGTCAAAATTGGCATCTAATGGAATCAGTCTAGATGGAGGTAGCTAGTAGCATAGTTTTGGGGTTATTTTTGAATGCTAAGTGTCAGAACATATTCTCCTTTTGCAGTTTACATGAAAATTAACAATTTCAGATTTCAAGGGTGTCTTTTGGTAATTGAAGTGTCTTAACATATTTACTTAGGTGCACAACAATAAATATTGGAATTTACCTAGGAGAACTTCTGATGGATAATGCAATTTTAATTTTAAGAGTGGCTGGAGTTTGTCACAACAGTCCATGAAATTTTGGTATAGAAGAGGAACCAATAAAATTCAAGTATCTGCAGGGAGCAATACTCTATATTCTATTTATGCTGGAATAGCCTTAACTGGTGAATTAACTGCTAACCTTAATTATTAGCTTAACTTATTTATTTAACAGTACTTAGAATCAATTGCCAGCTAAAGGTGGACAGATGTTATCCTTTGAGGCTATATTAAATGGCTAGAAATCCCTTCATTTTCATTCCCATCCTTACTGTCTAAGATTCTCTAGGAAAAAACAAAAAAACTTTGCTCAAGGTATTCTGGAACACTTGAAATGCTTAAAATTAATGTTTTAAGCCTTTTGGAATAAAAGCACACAAGCAAAAAAAAAACAAAAAACCAAAAAACCAAAAAAGCCAAAACCAAAACTTTGTTTGAAATCTGATAGATTTCTGGCAAGACACCAGTTTATCTCAAAGAAGAAAAAAGCAAGCATTATGAAACCATTCTTCAGCTATGAGGGGGGGGGAAGCAGTGACAGTACTCCTGTTGAAAAGTTACATGTGGAAAATTACATATAATTTAAGTTCTACTATCATAAAATATTTGCAAAATTTCCAAGATGGAGAAAACCCCCCCCCGATTTCTCAACTGCAAATTATGAATTAAACGTCATGATTTCTGCTCTGAAAGCTCTGACATTTTAGAAATAAAAAATATCAAGGACTTAATTCCAGATGAAATTAGAATTGGAAGCAAACACAGACCTGATGAACTGCCAAAAGATCCACAAGAAAATGAAAATATATGTAAGGAAAGGACTGAGCCAGGCCCAATAATTGTTTCTGCCTACTCAGCACATTGAAACACAATAGATACGTGTAGATACCTGTTACAGATATTTATTACTGCAGTTTAAAGCTGAGAAATCTACCATATAGTAAAATGTGTGTGACACTGGTGTTTTACAGAGGCAGAGTTTAAGTTTAAATTCCTCAATGAAAACTTTCAACAAGAGTACTATAGAAGACTACTGTGACATATCAGGTTGAAAAATTGTTAAATCACACTGAAAAAAAGAAGATATGCTGGAAAATATTACTGCTTTTAAAAACTGACCTGTGTACTAAATTTATGGGTTGGGTGTGGGGTAGAAATGACTGCATGCTTTCCAACAGCTTACCATAGCCACTAGAGAGCAGTTTGACATTTAAAAAAAAGCTCTACTCTCTATCCCACAATAAAATATGCTTTGCATCAGATATGCAAGTTTTTTTCTCCTGGACATATGCAACATTTCCATTTACAAATGGTCTCATGAACTTTTGTCGCCTTCCTTCAACCAGGTAGATAATTTTAATTGATTGGTGCACGTCTTCTAACAGCTTGTCAAAGGGATTATAGATGCTGGTTACTTTTTTGGAATCCATTGTTAGTAATTTTTACTGAACTTAAAACTACCCTCATGCAAAGAAAATTATCGAAAGTTTTTTCATACCTGTATGAGGTAAAAAGGGCTAAGAAATAAAACAAGAACTCGCTTCTCCAAATTGTCAAAGAAGCAGACACTTAAGTGGGTTCACCCTTCTTTCTCTCTCCCTCCAGTTACCACACTCCATAAATACAAAATAAGTGAGTACTTCAGGAGCTTAGCAAAAAGGAAAAAACCCAAACAAAACCACAAAACCTAAAGCTACAATAAAACCAACCGCCAAATCCTCATTATATCCTCTTTCCTAATAAGAACAGGATAGAAATAATTAATATGATTAAATTCAATATCAGACTCAGACACAGGAAAGGTAATACTATTTACCCACGTTGTTGTGTATAATCACAAACAACAAGATATGAATTAAATACTCATCATAAAGCTGAATTTTGTATACCTGTTTCTGTCAGTGTTGTGTCTTACGGTTTTAAAAAAAAAAAAAAAGCATGCCATTTTAAATCCATAAAAGCTCCAGAGTAAATTCCAACAAATGTTCCTTAAATGAGCTCTGTAATTGAACTTGTTCATTAAATGCTTGTTCCTTAAATGAGTTCTGCAATTACTGAGATTTTTTTTCAGACTTCAAAACATTTCAGAATTCTGGTTTATAGACTAAGCTCTCCCGCCCAGCTAGTTTTTAATTACAAGTACTGAAACCATTATTTTAAAAGACCAAAGAAATAACTACTAAATTCCTAGAATTTCCACATTATCATATTTGCCAGCTGCCATATAAGATCATATCTACATTTTTCAGTTTAGATTTCTCTGTCTAAATCAGTCATATCCCAGAGAATACAGAGTAGACAATTATATACATGTTCACTTTTAAACCCATAAGTAAGTCTCTGCTACTTTAAAATGCTTAAAGGCCAGAACAAAGGAAACAAAACAAACCTCTTAAATTAGATGCACAGCTTAGATCTCGATAGCAGCTATTCCATATCACCCAAGTAGGAAACAAAAATTACGGTTTACATATAAAGCATGATAGAATGTTAAGTCGAGAGACTTACTTAGAATGGATCTTTGGGCCAACATTAACAGCTTCAACAAGGCCAAGTGCCAGGTCTTGCACTTGGGCCACACTAACCCCATGCACCACTACAGGCTTGGGGAAGTGTGGTTGGAAAAATCCCTGGCAGAAAAAGACCTGTGGGTTCTACTTGACAAGCAGCTGAATATGAGCCAGCAGTGTGCCCAGGTGGCCAAGAAAGCCAATGGCATCCTGGCTTGTATTAGAAATAGTGTGAACAGCAGAAGTAGGGAGGTGATTGTCCCCCTGTACTCAGCACTGGTGAGGCCTCACCTCAAGTATTGTGTCCAGTTCTGGGCACCTCAATACAAGAGAGACATCGAGGTGCTGGAGGAGGTACAAAGGAGGGCAACGAAGCTGGTGAAGGGCCTGGAGCATAAATCTTATGAAGAGCGATTGAAGGAGCTGGGGCTGTTTAGTTTGAGGAAGAGGAGGCTGAGGGGAGACCTCATCACTCTCTACAGCTNNGACCTCATCACTCTCTACAACTACTTGAAAGGACGCTGTAGAGAGGTTGCTGCTGGTCTCTTCTCACGGGTAATTAGTGACAGAACAAGAGGCTTCAAGCTCCAACAGGGTAGGTTTAGACTGAATATTAGGAAAGAATTTTTCACAGAAAGAGTGGTCAGGCATTGGAATAGGCTGCCCAGGGAGATGGTTGAGTCACCATCCATGGACTCAACCATGTTTAAGAGTTGTTTAGATGTGGTATTGGGGGATATGGAGTAGGGGAGAACTTTGTAGAGTAGGGTAGATGGTGAGGACTTTGTACAGTAGGGAGATGGACTCAATGATCCCAAGGGTCTTTTCCAACCAAAATGATTCTATGAAGGTATGGACAGATATAAAGGAAATCGAGTTAGGCAATCAGTTTCATTTCAGTAAAGGTGACTACACTGCTAAGTACCTGAACAGGTATCACTGGTATATTAAACACTGTTCCTAATGTGTCAAATGTAGATGGTATAAGAACAAGTTATAGACAAACTTCATAAGCAGTGCATTGAAGTTTTGTTTCCCTCTGCATTTAGGGATCTTTGCTTCTCCTTCGTTTCACATAAGATTTGATACATGCATCCAGGAGAACAGAAGATCAGAGAATGCACCTTTTATTAGGGATGGGTTTGTGACTGCCTTGTGGGAAAAGGATCCCCACGCTACAGCACAGTACTGTGAAAGCCTGCAGCATTTCATGTTGTGTGTGACTCAAATTGGATCAGAAGAACAGGTGCAGCTTTTGTGCAGGCTTCCTTAAAAAACAAACAAAACCCATCCCCTTCTATCAAGGAGCTATGCAACTTAAAAGAAACAAAAGCAAACCCATCCCTCCAAATACCTGGACGTCCAAAGAAAAATTTTAGCAAAAAGTAATTTTTCCAACCATCTCCAACTAAGTTTCTTTAGCTATCAAGGATATTGAAGTATTTGGCAAAATAATCACAAACCAAACTATGTTCTTTCAAAAGAAATTAAAGAAGAAAATCCATCTAGCTGGCATAATCAAAATGTATTTTGGCTGCTTTATGCACTTCCCCTCCAAAGAACCAGCAGACTAATGACATTCTACCCATTATTTAGTGATCACAGTTTAAACTGGTTTAGCTGGTCAGCATAGATTACACTCTTCCAGTCTCTACTCAAATTCTTTGAAGATAGGTAGAGTTAAACAATTACCTATCAGCTCAAATTCCTGGTAGCAGTTATATTACGTAAAGAATGCTGTTCATCTTCTCTAGTTATATCAGAGCCTCCTGTGATTTCCCATAATGAATAAGATTAAGTGTTCCCATCTCACAGCAATAAATATTCATTCAACAATCTGTCAGATACCCAACTTCAAAAATCAACTGGCTTGGAGGCAAATACATGTTAATTATGACTTCTGAATTCTTCACCAACTGAAGCTGTAGCCCTATACTTTCAAAAGATCTTACTGATTTTCTTTTCCTTGTTCTTAAAGGAAAGAAATAGGGGGGAAAACAGAAAGATCAAGAAGTGTAAAGAAGAAAATCCATCTAGCTGGATGGATTACATAGTATAATGTGAACTCTATGGTACAATAAAAATTACCTGGCTTTGCAGTCCAGCAGGTCAATGTCACATTATTTAATGTATTCTAAAGTAATTGGAGTAAGCTGGCAAGTATGACATACAAAGAACAAACTTTTTCTTTAGGGGAAAAGTTAATTTACGGTCTATCATTTGACTGTTTCCCAGATATTCATCAAAAACTTGTTTATTCTTTTCAAGGTAGTATCAGAAGCACACTTCTGATACACTGGTAATTAAAAGGAATTAAAAACACAGAGCATTTGACCTAATCCAAATACAGGTAACAAAAAGATAGAGAAGCTTTAAAATTTTTACCTTTTCAAGCTTTTTAGCCTCAATATGTCGCAGCACCTGTTCCCTCCAGTCATGAGGGACTTTAGTTTTTCCTGGAGGGTCTAATAAAGAGTGCTCAGAGTTAACCCTTGAGTTTGATCTCTTTGAAGGGCTAGTCCGTGAGTAATTGAAGTCACTAACTGACATAGTTCTTTCTGGTATTTCATTCACTGATGGCCGAGCACTCTGTGGTCGGGGTACATTTGGACCATCAATGCTGTATGTCCTAGCAGAAAGAGGTCTCTGTTGCCCAGACATTACTGGTGGAACTCTTCCCATTGAATGCAAGTCTCTGTATGTCAGATAATCCCCTTCAGGAACCTGGGTTCGCCTTGAAGGTCCAGTATCCCCAATATTTATAGAAGCTGTAGAAGACACACTGCTCTGTCTTTGAAGAGTGTGTCTGGTTGCTCCTGGGAGCAGTCTATCATTTAGTGGAACAGCCCACATATCTTTATGTCTCCCAGCCATCCGTTGATGAGTGTTATACACAGTGCTGGCCCGGACATTGTTATGATTGGAGAAATTCATATTGGCAGAATGCTTTACATAGCTGGGGGTTTCTGCACTGTCAGATCTAAGCAGACGTGAAGGAGGTAAGCTGCCTTGTTCTACTTGGGTGTTTTGTTTCTGGGGCCACAAGGTGTCTTTCGCTCCTGCACTGCTGCTGTACTGGATATTATACTGGGGGGGAGTGCAGAGCACCTGTGCACCACTCGTCACTGACCCTCTCCCTACGTTAGCACCTTCAGGATTGTGATTTGAGTCGAACTTGAACACAGGTTTTGTAGAAGACACTAAATCAGATGATGATGACGACCCAGGAAAAACTTGCAAAGGCTGATCATACAGAAGAGTGGCAGATTTACTTCGGACTATATTTTTTCCATCTGCGCTATCAGATGCTGATTTCACCACTGAGTTTGACTGTTGAGATCCATTCTCACTGACAATCTCATAGATTTTAAGACCACCAGTGTCCATGCTCGTGATGCTGTGAGATTTCATCACAGGACCACTTCTCTGTGGGGACAAATCTTCAGTGCTCCTTGAAACAGACAGCTCAGCAGAATCGCCATCAATTGTAGTGCTTCTTGTTACTTTGTCTTTACTGGGAGACTCTACTGCTTCTTCAGGATGCCCATTTACTTTATTTATAGCATACTTGTTTCCATTTTCCAAGTGCTGACTGTCTTCTTTCATGTTGTTATTCAAAAAGCCCTTTACTGATACTATTTCCTGTGTTTGTAACCTTTCTACAGGAACTGGCACTGCCTCTTCACTAACCAGCTTATTGATATTCATGTTTATTTGGTCTAATTTTTGAGACTCCTCCATAGGATTACTTAGATCAACACTTTTTCCTATCAGGCCTAATCTTTCTTCAATGCTTAATTCATATTCAGACAAATTTGTAACATTCTCTTGCACATTTATTTTTTCTTCTACTGTAATGCTCAATTCACCTCCATTTTGCAAAAGATTATTCAAATTTTCATCTTCTTGTCTGGAAAAAAAGATGATTCTTAGAAGAAATTCGAAAAGGAACCAACCAACATATTCCTTTAAAAACTGTTTTAGAAAAAATAATCATTAACATGCAACACAGCCATATTGTGCATACAAAATGGTGAAACACAAATATACAACCAGATTTGTGATTTGTTATCTTACCAATATATTATTTGGAAAGCTCATTTTGGCAACATTCATGTCACCTGATTTCAAGCATTTAAATTCAACAGGAATTATTAAAGATAGCTTAAAAGTGTAAAAAAAATACAAAATGACAATAAGTCCCTCTTTTTTATCAAATACTTGCAAGTTCCATGACAATTTTGGACAAATGTGTTGTTTCTATTGACAACTTTTTAAAAAATGCCATCTTCTAACTAAAATCTCAAGAAGAGTAGCAACCTGTAAGCCCGCTCTTACGAGTTTCTAAAAGCCTTTTGTGGTTATGTTAGTAATCAAATTGGTCCTCAAAATTATGCAAGTAAAACCATAGCTTTTAATATGACATATTGAAGTATTTTGTAGGATAACACATTATAAGGATGAAATTATTATATGTTATTATTAAAATAGATGGGAAATGCATATATGAAAATTAGCCCTTGAATTTTACAGTACTGGTTTTTTTAACCTTATTTTAAAATATTAAAATTTAAATTATTTCATGGATGATAAATTAATGAGTTAAAGGAATGAACATGTAATATGAAAGATTAAGTAACATTTTGCTATTATATTTGCTTAGTGGTATACAGTATCTTACAAACCTGATCTCGGATAAAACAGCAGCATTTGTTTCTTTGTCTGGAGAACAGAGAGAAATATCTTGGCTACTATCCGTATTTAAGGAAACAGAATCTGACATTCGAGAAGGAGAGGAACAGTTGCTGTTATTTTGATTGCTATTGTGGGTAGCTTCATCTGATAAAGAATCAGCATCTTTTGAATCATCTGAAATGAAAAGTTGCCAATTTAGTTACAGGCACATACATCTGTTTAATAGCTATTTAATGTGTGTATATTATGGTGTTTAGAAATTGTCTCTTGTTCTACAGCATATTTTAGCACCCGAAACTAAAATGTCAGCTAACACCTTTGCAAACATTATTTAAGTTACAAAAGACTGTTGGCAATAGTTTTTATTTTTAAAAAATATTGTCTCAATGTAAACAGTGCCCCCATTAATAAAGTTTAACTTATTGCTTTATTCCAAGTTTCCTAGCATAAACTAGTGCCACATTATGCAATATTTCCCCAAAATATCTATCATGTCATATTTCTGGTTTTGCAATGATTTTAAAGTTTTGAATTTTGTTAGCAATATTTTGAATATTTTATCATTGCCAAATAGCTATTTATTAGATCAAGTACTCTGGAAAGATCTAGATCACTGGCTAAGCTCTCTGTCGTTTCATAAATAGAAAAAAAAAACAAGAAAGAAAAATGTTTCTTCTGCAGAGTTGGACTCCAATGTATTCCTATGCTCTGAAGACCACTTCAAACGACATTTTTAGAGTACCTTACACCTGAGCATATTGATTCTTTCATAACATACGCATACTTACATAATATATCCATATAAAAAACCCAAATTCTGTGGTACTTCAAGCTAGCCAGGATTTTGATATAAGTGTACAAACAAATACATTTCAATTTTTTCTTCAAGATAGTTACGGGTGCCAAAAGCATACATTTTGTGAAACTAATGTCTAGAAAGTAGTTTTGTCTTAGTACGTTAGTCAGGCATAAAAACCTAAAGAAGATTGATAAACGTCAATCTTTTCAACTGCACTTGATCCTCAGCAGACTCTTCCTGCTACCTTCAAGTGGTTTTCCTTCATCCCCACTCAATAGCACTAATTGGACTAACTAATACAGTGGACAGAGAAACTGTGGAAAGTACTAGACTAGTACATCCTATGAAGCAAAATACAATTTGCTCCCTAACTTTTAAATTATGCTTTCTCTAAATCCTATGTCATTCCTTAATCTTAAGGAAATGGTTATCCAGACCAAAACAATCTTTCAGAGATAACAAAAACAATGTTCTGAAGTTTCAGAAAAGAAGAAAAATAAAAGAGTAAAGTGACTCTGGAGAAAGAGTTCCCACAAGAGAAGTTTATTCTTAAACCTTAAGAAGACAGCAGAGCTTCTCTGGGAAATTTAAACAAGTGATTTTGCTGCATACAGCAGCAATCACCCACAAAATCTCATGGAGGAGGGAAATATGGTATATTTCCAAGGTAAATACCACCAAATCCTTTTTTTAAGTGTATCAAGAATATCTTCAAGCCAAAAGTCACAAAACATACACATCTCCTTTCCCACTTTGCTTTTAAACTGATGACAGACAAGATTCAAAAAAATTAAGACGTCAGCACAATTTTCTCTATCTCAAACTATCTATCCCTATCACACAAGTATAAGAAAGTGCAGAATTTTTTTTTCTGCTTTCATTCTTTAGAGAATTGATCTTTCTTTTGAAACTTACAAATTAAATCTACTCTTATGTACTTGAATTGGAGCTAGCCACTTTGAGTGCAGAAATCATCATAATCACACAACACTACTATTGCATTTTCTGGTATCTAACCTTTTTTGCTATTGCTAAGAGCTACCACTTTTGGTTGGTTTATGGAGGTTTCTATCAGCGGAGGTCGCATTTCTGCCATTTTCATCTCTTCATCAGAGGAGAGTTCTTCTGACTCCTGCGAGAGGAAAAACAGCTTTATGTTGTGCATTTTAAAGAACTGCTTAAAGGTTAAGTAAATGCTATCTAAACTGTCACTCACTAAACAATAAAGAGGAAAAAATAAACACGCAACATAACAGAGGCATAACATAAATGTGTAGTGCGTTTGTAGTGCAAGTGAATTTACTAATATTTGTCACTGAATTACCTTCAGGAAGCAGGACATGCAGTCTTGCATTTTCACTGATTAACTCTATGGAAACAGCACTCAAACCAGTAACTGGAGGCAACCTCCACTTGAGTGCAAGTCAGGAAGTTATCACTGAAGCAGCAAACACCCCAGAACTGCCTAAGGGGGTATGGGTTTTTTAAAAAAGAGCTCAAGCTGAAACAGCTATAGAGTAGCATGACCAAGACAATTTTAGGATCAGAGAGCCATGTTGTGAGAAAAAGACTGCATGAGCTTGCATAGTCTAGCAAAAAAAGCACAGGTGTAGTTTGTATCTTGAAATTTACACTTGAGGTAAATTCCAAATGGAAGAAAAATTATTTGATTTCAATAGCAATGGCAGAGAAAAAGTGATGCTGAATACAATTAGGCTAGAAATCACAACTTCCTAACCATAAGATGGAGCTCAGTGCACTTATGAAAGAGATTAACTGACAAAACTGCTGCAACAGCAGCCATGCAACTGATTCAGTACCCTACTACCTGCCCTATATTCCTATTGTCTTCAAAATCCAATTGTTTCCAGTAATATTTTGAACAAAAAAACCAAAACACCAAAAAAAACCTTCCTCAAAGTGGAAACCCCTTTCCAGAAAACATGCTTTCTGCCACAAATGCTACAAAAGTCACTTTGCGGGTTGCAAATATAGTCTGTTAATGTTCCCTTTTTCTTAATAGTTTCAGAACATTTACCATGTGGAACCTACTGGAGCACCACCATGCTCTATGATACTAACTACATTGCCAGTTCTTCGAACTGCAGGGAGGACAAACCTGACTGACATGTAACAAACAATCAGAACAGACAATCTCTTCACTGCCTCTATCACATCACTATTCTACTTGGATATGACATGCAACAAGTGTAATCAATGCTGAAATAAAAAAAAAACCAATACAAAACAAAAAACTTACACTCATTCAAAGTTTAAGTGACCTGGATTCCACGGCAACAGTTATCAGCAGATTATTACATGGAAGTAAGGAATTTGCTGTCCCAGATTGACTACACACTGCTGCCTCATTTTCTTACTGGCAGACAGCCAGCTACTAAGAATTGCTATCACTATCATTAGGCAACTAATATGATTTTCTGAAATTGTGTTTTTAAATTGAAGAACAATGTCAAAACCAGTATTTTCATGTAGAAGCTGGAATACACTAGTGGGGAAATAGCCAACAGCAGCTGCTACTGCTTGTCACAAAGTCTCTTCAATAAAAGTACAATATAAGCATGTTCCACTGCTTGCACAACATAAATATAACCTGCTTGTGAAACTATGAAAAAAGCATTTTACAGGTTGAGATTGGCAACTGATTAAGTGACAAGTTCCCAAATTTGTCACAAGTTTGAAACATTCTAAACAAAGGAATACAAGGTATTTGTCAGAGATGTGCAAAGAGTTTAGAAATTTAAAATTTCTGACTCTTTATGAGAGGTAAATACAATACAAGTTATATTAATTACAACTCACTAAGAAGCACAGAGTAATGCACATTTTTAAGCTCACATTTCACTTTTCATTTGAAATGAATATGCACGGTCACTTGGATATACAAGTTTTTGATTACTTCCACTAATGAGTTTCTCACATTAGTGACAATTAAAATCAATTATTTAATTGACTGACAAAGCAAAACCTGGAAAATTCTATCTAGGTATATGTCTTTTCACAGTTTGATGCTTTGGTCACTTTTGAGTTTGCTTTATTTTTCTTTAAATGCATTTATCTTTCATCATGAACTTTTTATTAGCTATCTCAACTTTTACTTAATATAATCTAAAGAAAGATACTGCATTGCAAACCATCTGTATTTACAGCACTTAGTAATTTTCTGCTATTGCCAACATAAATTTTCATCTCCCAGGTAACAAATTGAATACAACACCAGCACAATTCTTTGACCACTATGATATTCATTGCAATGCCATACCTCGAGCGTGTCTTCATGGTTGACAATTGTTTTTGTGTTCTGCAAGGTTTTAACAAGTGCAGTCATCTGTGAATTTGTGGTGCTGAGCTCAGCTTCTGGTTCAGTAGGCTTCTGTACAGAGCTTCCTGCTGAATATTGCTTTCTCTCGTCTGCTTTGTTCTTCAATGAAGCAATTTCTGAAGTCTACAGGATTAAGAACATTAGCAGAAAAAACTTGCTGAAAGGTTTTCAGTAACATATAATATTTAGTTAACATCATGTATTTTGGGAAACTATGGAATGAAAAATCTGAGCTTTGAAATAATAAATTATGAAATGCACCAGTAATGAAATGCAGAGAAATCTGCAGATAAAGGTACAGTCTCCCCCATCGTCAGTTTGACTCTATTCTTTATTGGGTCCAATTTGTACCATTAAATTTCCAGTTAAATAAAAAGAAGGCCAAGAATAGGCCTTCAGTAAGGTATGTCAGCACCAAACAGTAATGCTATCACCTATCATGCTACATCAGCCTGTTAGAGACTACAGTGCCAACTTGCTACAATTGCCTTCCCAAATTATCATGGGTAAAACCTCCAGCTGTGACAGCAGCAATAAGATTTAGAGATTTTCCCGAATTCCATTGTTGAAGTCTGGTGGATAAAAGAGACAAAGATGCCAATCCACTAGAAACTGAAGAAGCCATCTCCTTAACACATCCATTGTTTGCATTTTCCTGTGCACCAAGTCACTTTCTTTGCTCTTAGTGTCTTAGGACTGCAAACCAGACATTTATCACAGCCCTCTTTAGACAGTGAAGTTCTGTTCTTTAATCTGACAATTTTTCTGCTAAAGCATTAGTGGGGAGGGTGAAGAGAATTAAAAGGAATCCATGACACTCTAGATCTTTGGAAGTTGCTGCAAAGTCAGAAGAAAGTATTATCCCGAACCTTTACCCCCACATCTTTTACAGAAATCGTCTGGCTTTCTCGTTTTGACTCCTTAGCAGTATCTTCAGTAGATTCTTCATCCTTTAGCCTATGTACAATTGTCTGGACTGTTTTGACCATATTCTTCAGTTCATCAGGATATGGAGTTGGATATCTCTTCAGGTTGCCTTCCTGTATAACAAAAAGCAATAGTGTTCTACATTCAATTAAACAACATAATTAAAACATCAACTTTAAAGCAGATGATGAAAACACTGAACAATCTAGCATCTCCATTTTGCTGTTTGAGTTTACCTGCATTGACAGAGATCTAAGTTTATAAAACTCAGCAAGATTATATGTGTCCCCCGATATGTGTCCATTGATTACAAACAGGAAAAACTATGGCAACTGTAATTTATTTAATGAAAAAAATCAGGATTAATCAGTGTTTCCCCACCACCCTCTCTCCATACCACTACAAGTAAGGTTGTCTCCTAGGTTTCATCTACAGTGCCTTACATCAGCTGAGATTTTTTTCCTTGTGCTCCACATTAAATGATCAGCAAAAAATCCAAACCAGAACAAAAAACACCTCCCCAGATCATGATGCTTCATCCTGTTATATACTCTTAACTAGTAACTGAAGACTTGATTTTTTCAGCAGAGCAAAATCCACAGCCAAAGTAAGGAAAAGGATGGGATTCCAGGGTAAAAGGAAGTGAAGCACCAAGTGTGCAAAAAAAAAATTCAACACCAACCCGAGGTGGTGCCTCTCTCTCATCTTTGTCTTCATCACACTCAAACGCCACCTGAGCACGCTGCTTTCGCTGTTCCTCCCACAGAGATGGATTGAAACTTTCATTATCAGATATAAACATAACTGAAAAAAACCAAAAAGAGACTCTCATAAGAATAGGGTGCATTATATGAAATAAAAATCCTCTCTTCTTTCTCTTGGATGGGATTGGTGTGTATGCATTCTTAAAAAATAAACAGAATACGAGGACCATTAATTGAAGAATAGCTGCACTGTCACTGCTTTATGAACTGGGTTGTATTTTCATAATAGTAAAATCCTTATCTGTAAAGTAGAAAATTTCATATGCACTGCTGGATACTAGGCTTAATGCTTACAACTTAATTTTCAGCAGAACTCCCTGCTGCAAAGTTTTTTATATATATGGCATATACATACAAATATGGAAATATTTATTTGAATATATATACATGTAAATTATACTTATATTGACCTATATAGCCTCACTTCAGTGAGTGCTCATTAAGCACTAGGAGTATTCATCAGATTTCATTTAATGAAAATTTCAAAATGGAAGAATAAGAATGACTTAGTGACAAAAAACCTGCTTTATTACTAATCCTGAAAAAACCTAGAGCATCTAAAACTTAAGGTAAACATATGATTTTGCAGAAGTTATAGAAATTATAGGAGCTTTACAAAGTATTTCTTGCTTAATTTTATGAGAAATAAAAAAATATTTCAGGTACCCACTGTTTCATTCTAGCATGTCTCTACACCTTGTGTTACATCAGCCAGGTTCTACTTTATAATGCCAAACAGTCTAATAAATCTGCCGCCACCACAGCAAATGCATATCCTTTGCTACCAATACTGAGATTCATTCCAAATGATCTCCAAATGATCCAATCTCCAAATGATTTGACAGTTCTCACATTCTACCAGAAACACTGCAGAAGCACTATCTGCATAAGATGACCTAAGAGTGATGCATAATGTATTGGTTTTGCTGATATTTTTGATTACTCCTCTCTCAGCATACTAGACACTTGTGCCATGGAACAGCAAATGTTGCTGCTTGTCAATGTTCAATTATTTCCAGTGATAATTGCACACCCCTTCATTTCAGTATAAATCAGTACAATCAGTACTAAAATTTCAGCTAAATCAGACAAGCTTATTCTTTTTGCCTGCAGAAGAATGAAGTGGAGAAATAAAGAGATTTAACTCTCTTTCTCTAACTCCTGATGAGGTTACTCATGGAATGTTACTTATTTCCCTATTTCACAAGGGTGCATAAATAACCTTCTGGCAACGTCTTGCTATTTCAGGCCTAACCTTTTATAAAACAGTTGGAAGTAAATGTGAACAATATGCTTTTTTTTCTGGGCTGATTTTTTTTTTCTTTTAAAATAAAACATACAA
The DNA here is from genome assembly GCA_004320125.1 of Scolopax mira. Classification (NCBI taxonomy): domain Eukaryota; kingdom Metazoa; phylum Chordata; class Aves; order Charadriiformes; family Scolopacidae; genus Scolopax; species Scolopax mira. Next base: position 7,048 of record BJBW01000291.1, on the reverse strand, counting down.
TGCCATTGTTCTTTGCCAAAAATATGTACTTCAAAATGGAGGAAACGTTTTGTCTAGCATTCTGTTAAATTGGTCTGCCTAAAGCAGACACCTGCTAAGGAGAATTTCACCCCAAACCATCAAGTTCTGCCAGAATGAACTAGGATGTCACACTGGGCAGTGGCAACCATCGCAGAACATGATCCCATCAGTCCATTCCTCACCTTGCTCACTGAAACAATCTCACTTAGAATTCATCAACGTGTAGATCACATTAAGTTACTGTTCTGATTCTTCAGATGTAACTTTTCTTCACTTAGAAGTGTACTTCAAACTTTTATTTATATATTATCTAGTGAAAAATCATACTAGATAAACAGTCTTTCCATTATAATTTTCAAAAATGAGCATTCTGACAGGTTATTTCAGAAATTCTTACCATCCTCGGTCCTTGGCTGCTGGGGGAACATGTAATTAGTAAGCACTGTTTTCTGTGTGTCAGGGTCAACTTCTTTTTGAAGAGGGATAAGTGGTTTAGACTGGGAAGCAAATGAAAGAAGGATATGTTACAAGAACATATATAAAAAAGTAAATATGATCTACATATCACAGAGTATGCCTGACCCACTACTTTGAAAGGTACTCTTGACTTGTATTAAATCATTTCTCTTCTGAATCATTTTCACAAAATTAAGTTATTAACATGTCTGCCTTTGACTGATGACTGGCTTTGACTGAGAACTGAAATGCAGTAACAGCTTTAAGGAAAAGCAAACACTGGATATTCAAATTATAACCCAGTTCCTTGTTAGAACTTATTACTATCCCAAAGCAGGCTCATCTAGAATACACAGATATATTTAGTCACTTAAAGCTGCAGACAAGCACATAAAGAGAAAAATTTTGTACACCTTAATGCCAGTAAGGAAATCAGTATAATACAGAGGGCTTCAGGACAAAAGAAAAACATGAGCCTCAAGCAGACATTACTCTTTGAAACTTGGACAATCACAGAGTTCAAAGGTGTGGCAAGAAACCTAGCTCAAAAAAAAAAAAAAAAAAGCACTCTAAATTTCCCCAGTGCTATAGCTGGGGAAGAAACAGCATGCGACATACTCAAGTACTAGCTCATCAAGCACTAACTCTCCTGAGTAACAAGCCTGAATTAAGAAAAAATAAGAACAAAAAAATCCGAGCAACTCTTAAATGGGATTTCCTAACAGCACAGAATTTTGCTAGAAGTATAAAAGTCTCCGAAGACAGGAAGGTTCAATGATGTCTATTTCAGGAGAGTAATGGCAAGGAAGTATTGGTGTACATACAAAGTACCAGGTTCAAGGAAGTACTGAAGTATTTACACAGTACCAGGTCTCATTAGTTAACAGATGGCTCTGTACTTCTCAGTTCCATTAGGAGTAAAGCCAACAATCATTTATTTTTAATTTTAAAAAGTTCACCTGATTGTCTGATAACCACATGGCAGTGAGCTGTTGTAGTTTTGTAAAGGTAAATGGCAAATTCTTCAGTCTGTAAATTAAAACAAGAATTTAAGTACATTTATCAATACTGTTAATATTGTTAAAAAACAATCCTGCATTTGCCTGTAAAAATGTTTAAATAGGACACGTACAGATACAGTTAAATGAATAACTATTGACAGTTGAAAGGCAAAAATATTTAATTTCAAAGCAATAACTGGAATTAAAAAACACACAAACAAAAAACCCCACACTTCTTGACAGTTTAGCAGGCAGCTTAAAAAAAAGAAACAAAAAAGACAATGGAAGTTTAATTTAACTATTTGTTTACTTGAACACAGCTTTGAAGACAATTAACCTGAATAAATTTATCTGAATCCATAGCATCTTATCTTTCTATAGACACGCATGCCAATTATAAAAAAGTGCTACACCTGAAAAATATATTTTTTCCAAGATACATGCGTGGAAAATGGGATGCCCTGCATAATGGAAGCTCTGACCTTAATGGATAAATCCAGCTACAGGTGGAGTACAGAGAAGCTGGATTGGCAGAACAGTTGGGAGGGCTCAGACTTACCTCTCCCAATATATTTCAACTCTACCAATTGGCAATACCCAAAGAAAAAAATGTCTTGTCAGTTTTTAATGAACAGGTCTAACAAAACACAACCCTCTTTTTCCCCTTCCCCAGCACACTCAGGTGTTTTACACTATACTGTGATACTGTTCTGTGTTCTCCATATGCAACACAGGAAGCTATTAAGAATCAAAAGTTTTATGAAAATAACCAAGCTAATTTCCCAGAAAAATATACGATAATCATAAATGTATTGATGCTGTTCTTCAAAGCAGGTAGTATGTGCCAAATCATAATGACAGCTTAACACAATGGAACAGCAAGAGCCAGAATACCACAATAATACATTAAAGACATGCATCTTAGTCAACTCCTAAGCTGTGCATGAGATAAGGAAAAACAGCATAACATATTCAGAAAAATGCCTCTACATTACTGTTGTATTTTATACAACTCCTACTTGAATAAATGCATTCACAAACCTATTATCACTCAGATTGATGACTTTTAATTTCTGCATATCACCCATTTCTTCAGGGAGAAATTCAAGCTTATTAGAATGCAGAAACAACACTGTTACATGCTTCCAGTTTCCAATCTGAAAAAAAAATCCCAAAGAATTAATTCATCTTCACAACTCTAAATACACACATTTTTACTGGTCTAAAACAATCAGTATTAGATATCTTTGCCTGCAAAGTTTAACTTGATGCATTCTTACATATTAAACCTTCTTTTAATTTCAATACAATAGCAACAAATTTCTACTTCTTGATTAAAAAATTCAGAACTTCATTATTTTAAAACTACTCAGGAATTAACTTATTATCCAAAACTTGCACAGACTATATATAGTTTAAAATGCATTTAAAAATGCATTTTAGTTTTGTAATTAAATACATACCTCTGATGGCAGCTGTGTTAAAAAGTTATGATCTGCAGCAAATGTCCTTATATTAGAGAGCTGCCCAACAGATGAAGGCAATGTTTCAATCTCATTGAAACTACAGTCCAGTTCTTCTACTGATATTAACCTAAAAAAAAAATAAAAAATTAAATTACTCCTCTATACAGGTTAATTCATCCAACATTAATACCTTAAGTTTATGTAAAGTCAATGCTACAATTAATTACAAATCTTTATTTCAAAATACAAATCTTAAATCCAAGGCAATTCAAAGCAAAGAAAAATCCTTTACTAATTGCCTAAAGTGTGTTCTGGGCTTTTTTCGTCGTTGGTTGAGTGTGGGGGATGTTTTCTTCTGCTGGTTTTTTTTGGTGTTTGTTTGGTTTGGGTGGGGGGGTGTGAGTGGGAGGGGGAGGTTGTTTTTGTCGTTTATAAGTCTCCTTTACACTGTCCTCATAAGAGAGCATTCAGTGAAAGTAAGGTAGTCAGCAACATCAAATGTTTATGTACTACCTGAAAAAATACAAGTGTAAGTCACGGAAAACATTCAGAATGGGATAGATCATAGCCATACAAAAGTTGAGTGTAATTCATGGACAAAAAAAGAATTTCAAGAGTTAGAAACAGTGAAGCTGGCAGTAAGTAATTTGTGAATTCTGCTTACGAAAGATAACCTCCATTACTTATAATAGGAGAAAAGAAATTGAAATGAATGTTCTTCATTTGTATAGCACTTAATTCTGAACCAATTATTTTTGTCATTGTTCGCAATTTTTAAATTAAATTGCTGAACACATAATTATATGTTAAATAAACATCATCACCTGCTGATGAACAGGTGAAAATTCTCCCTATAGAAAAAAAAACATATGTGTTTGTATTCCCTTTTTACAAGCTTGATAATGGTTCAATCACTTGCAATATTAACCACAGCCACCAAATATTTACGAAAAACCAGTTTCAGGCAGCTGGCTGTCTATTTAAACATCTTGTTTTCTTTCACATTCAATTTTCCTTCCATAGATTGATGGCTGAATTAGTGAGGAAAACGTCTTTTTATACTAAATAACACACTACATAATACAAAGAACATACATGGTCCAAACTAGAAGATATGAAAGCACTTGATTTCAATTTTATTAAGACATTACTATGTAGAAAAAATGAAATAAAGTAGGTGTAAAAACTTTCAAAAGAGGAGCTACTGTTACAGAAAAGTGTGCAGAAAGGCAATTCAACCTTTTATTCAGTTGAAATACCTACCCTCCTATGGAGTCTGGCAAATAAATTAACTGGTTTTCATCAATCTTAAGTGTTGTTACCTTCTTCAGGGAACCTGTAAGACAATAAGTAAACAAAAAAGGATATTTGAGTTCATTAAACTCAGTTTTAACTGGCAAGCAACCCCATCTTCTGTATTCCCTGACATACCTATAGTGCTATATACCTAAGGAAATAAGCAGATCATCTTACATAACTTGTTTTCCAGCTTACTATGTGCCAGCTGGGGGAGGGGAAAAAAAAATATTTACTTTTACAGTGTTACAGTCAACAGATTCTCATCCATTTACAAACTACTCTATAATGTCAAGTATCCTCCAAAGCAAATATAAATATTATTCAGCTACGCATTACAGCCTCACCCAGAACTGGCATTTTTAATCAGTTGAAACTTAGATCTAAAATGCAATTCATCTATTTTCAAGGGTTCTGTGTTTAAACTGTAAGGTTTTAAGAATATGAATTAACTGAAAATACAAACCAAGAGACTCTGGCAGTTGCTGAAGCGAATTACTGGATAGCAGTAGATCTTGCAGGCTTTCACAACCTGAAATACCTTCTTCAACTACTTCAATGTTGTTTTTAGAAACATCCAAGTAGGTCAGCTGTTTCAAAGTGCCTATAAACTGTAAACAAGATAAAATAACGCATTCTAGAAAGTGGAAGTTCAAAACAAAAAATCCAGCAGATTTGACAACAAACTGTCTCTCAAGTGTAATTCCAGAGGAAAAGAGAAAACCTATTTATAGTGCTGAAATACAATTTTATACAAAATATCCAAACTATTTTTTTTTATCCTTTTGTGCAGATACAGACAGTTGATATTTTTCCACACACAGAGACACGCCACTGTAATTCTGCAGGTCTCTAAAGTCAGTCCCTACAAATTTAACAGTTTGATCATTAGAGAAGACTACTGATCAGCAAAGAAAGCCTCATGTCAGAAGACTACTAGTGATTTTAAGTCTGAAAACAAATCAGCTGCTCCCCAAATTTCAAATGTTTATTTGCTAGTTTACTAGAACATAAGCACAGGTTCACAAGCACTGCAATAGGTCAGCCTGGACCCCACAAAATTTCAAGAGACGTCAGGAACCCAAAAATCAACAGAACATTTCCTCAGGAGCTGGCTATGCTCCCATATACAAAGTGCCTGAATAAGCACCACTTGCTTTACAGTCATGACCAGCAAAAATTCACAAAATGTATTTATCCTGTAAATTCCTACTTGCTGTCTAACATGAAAATAATCCTTTTCTGGAAGGACTAGTCAACCCTAAATTTGATCCAGGATTTGATCTAGGATTTTTATCCCTTTCCTGAATTGAAACACTTTTTAGATGAGAGGTCTATAATTTCCAGTGAAGGAAAAGCTGTCTGTTCTCAACTCTCACGATCGATCTAGGTAAACCAGTTAAGCATTTAAGTAGCATTTAGCCTTTTGGGTTCAAGTAACTTTAAAATTACATAGTAACTTTCACATGTATGATAACTGACAAGCAAATAAATTAAAAAACTAAATGTTTAACAAAGTAATAAGACTTACCCCTGGAATAAGTGTCAGTCTATTCCCATCCATCCAAAATTCTTTTAACCCACTCAGTTGTTCAAGTACTTCAGGCTGTAAAGGGAAGCAATTTTTCAAAAACTTCATACAGAAAATAGTGAAAGGCAAAAACAACGTCAGTGATTCACCTGTTACAACTTTAAGTAATGTCTTGTTATAACTGTTATATACACTCATTTAACTGGGTCATAAAAGAAAACTCAGGTAATTCACTTCCTAAATATAAATATATTAGAAAACCAAAAATCTTTTAAGAACTTGCTCACATCACTAAATAATCCTTACAGAAAGCGGGGTTCTTTTTCTTTATTTGTTTGTGTGTTTTACATAAAGTGTCATTTTTCAACTGGAGCACAGGATAAATAAATGTTATGTGCATCATTTCCACTCTCATGGAGGTGGTCTAAAATCCCTTCAGTTCCATCAACTCAAAAGACCTGTTTTTCCAAAACCACAAAGGTGTGGTGTTGGGGAAAAGGAAATAAAATTTTAATTTTCTAGCAACAAAGAGTGCATCTGTATGATACAAGCTAACCACCCCACACAGAAAGTGCAGGATTGTGCTTCTATTACAAAAGAGAAATACAAATATACAAAACAGGTACTAATGCACCTTAACAACTAAAACGAAGTTCAGATAAATGAAAAACTCAATTTTGTTATATTGTAAATATACAGCATTGCTACATATGTTGCGGTCCTGCCTCCCAATAATTCATTTTCCGAGAGAAAATTTTCACTGAAATTTTAACCTTTTAGACAGAACAAAAAAGTGTGTTCAAACCTTTTTGAGCTTTAACCAAAAGATCTTAATGAAGTAAGTTACCAGAGTTCACTTTTGTAGCTAAAAAGCTAGGAGAGATGAAGCAAACAGCCAAAAACATAACCAAGCAGGTAATTTTGCAGCCGATGCTTTGTTCATGGCTGTTATGGCTTAACATGGGTCTGAGCATATTAGTTTAAGGTTCACACACAAATATTTACCCTGTAATGAGAACATGGCAGTAATGGTAATGGCTAGAAGTATAATAATACTAATGAACAGTTCCTCAAATACCCTTCTCCATCTGCCAAACCATAAAACTAGGTGAGTGTTCAGCTCTGTATGATCTAGTGGTGGCACACAAAGACTTGACTTTATTATATGGCAGGTCAGTATGTTCCACTATACTTCTATTTAAATTCCTTTATCAAGGAATTTACAACATATTCATCAGTGACCTGGGTGAGGGGACAGAGTGTATCCTCAGCAAATT